>JAOTAY010000189.1:24013508-24029636 GCA_025629805.1 Erythroxylum baracoense
AGAGGGGAGTAAGTAGTGGGTGTAAGCTGATCTATAAGAGAGAGTCTGAATGGAGGCAGCAGATGATGAGCAGGCGACAGAGGTTTGATGCTTTGCACTGAGATCACAGCAGTTTCCATACTCCTGGTGAACCTGAGCATAATATTTCAGGAAATCAACAATTTATTTTCCATCACCACAGGAACATATATAAAGAGCAAGAAATAAAAGAGAACAACGTCGACAAATTAACCAAACAATATAAACATGACAGAGATTGATGGTACAATACTGAAACCTTTTCTCTTTACTATTGTAATCAAACTTGATAAAATGTGGAGATCTATGTTACCATTCATGGCTTTTTGATTCATAACGTGAGAGGTTTTATTTTATGGGTCCAGATGTCTTCGTCGACAGTCTACTCTACTTCTGAAATAGAAAATGACCAAGTAACAGTTAATCACCTGCCTGTAATTAATCAAGAAATTGGTGATCTTCTCTAGGAATGGATCTCTTCAACTATGGACTTCTTGGAAGTAGAGAGAAATGGAGAAAGATCACGGCAAGCGCCCGATAATGTTTGTGCTTTACATAGGAAGTCCAGGAACGCCCTTCAACATACACATATATCTAATTATAGACTTCTTTTGATGGATTATCAATTTTATAATATAAAATAACTAAATAATCCTACTTTTTGATCCCATTTCCCAGTCCCCTAACTTTCCTTTATGTGCCCTCGTTCTTATGCCCATTTGCCTGTCTTAACTCTTAGCTACGGATTTGGCTTTCCTTTTTATGTAATGCCCTTGGCGGACCGAAATCCTCCAACATCAGTGTTCGACAGTGTCTACATATGTCCTCCGACAAATTGGTATTTAATGTAAAAAATGCTATTGTTATTTAAAAAGTAAAAATGCTTTGTAGGTTATATCTAAAAATGGTACAGTAACAAATTTTGGGATGATTTTTAGAGATATCACTTGATAGACACAACAACATAACATACTATTAGCTTTTTTTTTTTGACGAATTCGAAATCGCCACTAAATGTCGACTTCTGGTGACGATTTAAACATTTGTTGCCTAAAGTCGTGGTTTTGGCAACGTTAAAGAAAATCGTCACTAAAGTAGTTTATTTGATCATGATTTTTCGGAGTTGTCACAAAAACTTACTAATTTTGTGACAATTCACTTATGTCGTCACCAAAGGTCGAACGTTTAGTGACGAGAATTTCAAACATTGCAAAATATTCAAACTTTTTGTGACTAAATATATAATTCATCTCCAAATGTAAACTTTTTGCGACTAAACTTTGAAATCATTGCAAAAAGTCAAGATTAATGAATTTATAAGTAATAATGTTAATTTGATAATTTTTAATGGTAAATGTGCTTAATAATCCTAAGGTTAATTATAATTGACATTCATATGTGATTTTTCATATTTTTGACTCTTTTCTTTATAAATTTGTTTAAATATATAATTAATGCAATAAAACTCTATAAATTATCTTTTTGGATATAAAAAGATAAATATACCTAAAATTTTACATATTAATAAGATAAAAATAATAAATTTAAGTTGACTACTATTCTTAATCGTTAATATTTATTAACAATAAAATAATAATACATAAAAATATTGAAAATTGTAGGCACTATAATATAATGATGTATGCAGGTAAGTAGTACAAGATTTTAATTAGAAGTTTAACAATGCTTACAGACATACAAATATAACAACAACAATAATAACAATATCAACACCAATATGAATTCCCACTGATACATGGGATCTGGGGAGGTCTAATAGTACGCAGTCTTATCCCTAACTAGTAGAGAGACTGTTTCCAAAATTCTTACAGATATAACAATAAATAAAGTTTCATGCTTATTCAATTGAAAAGGAAATGAAATAATTATTTTTTTGGATTCCAAGTGACATGAGAATCAATAAAAGTAAATGAGTTTGCTATGTCTAGATTTCCACGAAGTGTCTTTACACATTCAAAGGCATTAACTGAAAACATCAAAGATCTTCCCTCAGGTGTTGGGTTATTGACATCCTCTTCCAACAACTTCTTGGCTATAACTAAACTTGCAAAGGATACAGTGAACGAATCCCCAGATACAGTATGGATCACTGAATTAGATAGACTACCAATATGATGCGTTTCACCTAAGACACAATTAGTATAGAACTTAAATAACTAGTTAAGTCAAACTGTATAATAAAGCCAAATTCGAACACATGCATAATTGATTGAACAAACATAGTAATTGGAATCGACGATTGTTCAAAAACAACCAATTGCCCTAATCATGTACCAACCATCGGGACATTGCCACCTTTTTCATTTTAATCTATGTTCTCTTAAAGATTGGAGTAAGCTTTACATAAGACATAGTATATGCAATCAAACGTTCATCTAATAGCTTACTATGATGCAAATAAGATACAAATAACTAAGGAAGAGAGGTAATTCAGATGATACTAAAAACCTTAAAGAAGAAGATCGACTATAAAAGGAAAGCGATGATTAGTATATGATGAAGAAATTTGTTCTGCATTGATTGTTCTTCACTAGGTAGAATTTTCCCATATTCCTCCCAGTGAAGCTCATTTTAACCATTGGAAACCATTCACTACATTGACATTCCTCGATGAATTGATGTTAACAGTTTCATTCTGAAAAGTCAATTTACCATAAAATTGCTATGTTTAATAAAATTCATTGGTAATCAAATCCCACAAATTCTAGGGATGGAATGAATTGATGCAAAAGACACTTTCTGCATTCCATGTCAATGCGATCTATTATGCTAGTTTGTCGATGATAAGTCAAAGTACTACATTTCACTAGTCGTACAGATTTAGTGTAAAAGGAATCATATGGTAAACTTTTTACATAAACATTTATTGCAAATTGTGCCTTGAATCTCTAACAGACCTTCTATCAAATAGTTAGCAGGGTTTCGTCAAACAAAAACCAAAGGTTAGGGAAAAAATGTCTATCTATTATCGTCCAACATAGAAACATAATTCGCCATCTTCTAAACACAAACAGAAAGGGAAACCCATACAACATTTGCAACAACAAAAAAACCCACATTAACTGCAAAACATAAAAGAAAAATATAGCACGATAATGAGGGGGTCTCGGTAACAAAAAAGAAGAACAATACATACCAACATGGCACACGATGCTTCATCGACGGTGAGGACCACAAGATTGAAGATGACCATAAAAGAGGAGATGACCTTCTTCTACAAATTATGAAGAGGAAATATGATGGCTAACCCAAAAATGAAGAAAACTTCATTTTCATGTTTATAACCTAGTAGAAAACGACATCATTTGTTATTAAGGTAAACAATGTCGTTTTCAATTAAGTCAAAAGAAATTAGCCATTTGGTGAGGATTCAAAAACCTATCACCAAATGGTTTGCCATTACCATTTGGCTTCTCCTTTAGCTAACATAATTATATATAATATATAAATTATATGTTACAGTATGGAATTTTTATATAATAAATAGATAATTATTATTAAATAGAGTAATATATATATATTACATAAGTAAGATATGAGAAAATTTATAAATTATGTAATAATTCATAAATCATTATACTAGCTACAATTATTATTTATACAATCATATAACATTATATTAATTACCATATATGATAATATTAAATATTAATATTAATTGTAATCAATAATAAATATTAATATCATATAGTTAAAAATCAAATTTAATATTATTCAAAATCTATTGTAAGCGGTGTTTATAAATGTAGTTAACAACAATTTCATTTCGAAGATCAAATTTAATATTAATGACAATGATTTGTATAAGTATAAAAATAAATTTAGTTAACAAAAATGCAATTTATGCTTTTTATTAAAATTTTTTTAATATATATGATTTCATAATTTTATGTGATCTTACAAAACTGTATTTATTATATATAATTTCTATAGCAATTTATGTTTATGATATATTACTAAATTTTAGCAAAATTTAAAAATCCATAAAAAATATAGTATTGGTGATGATTTCTAAATTGGTAGCCAAATATTCGGATACTATTTAACATTTGGCAATGAATTGTGAGATCGTCACCAAATGTTGATGAATGTAAACAAAATTAAGCGAAAGCAATGTCGTATTCAGTTATGTGTAATCTAAAAGGCGACGATTTTGTAAATTGGTAGGTAAATCCTCAGCTGTGTATTAACCTTTGGCAACAAGTTACAAATTCGTAGTCAAATATTTTTTAGCGTGAAAAAAATTAAACGGATATGACATCGTTTGGCATTGTTTAATAGATGCAACCCAACACCCCCCAAATTTTAGGCCTCTCCTCTCTCCCGCATGATTCTCCATCGATTTGTTCTGCTCTTCATCTGGTCATCTTATTTCATCTTAACATCTTCGTTTTGTCTTCCATCGGCTCCCTACAATTGTAGTCAAAGTAAGTATTTGTAACGTTATTCTCAATTTTTTTCTTGAGTTATAGATATTGTTAAATGCTATGTTGATGGTCAGTTTTAGTGTTAGTTGTTGATTTTTTTGCATTTATTTGGCCTGTTAATGGTTGAATGGTTGATTGAATGTGTTGATGTTGGTGAAGAAAGGGAGAAGACAAAATTTTTGTTGTTAGTTTGTGTTGAATTTTTAAAGCCTATAAACTATTTGATGAAATTTCTCATAGAAATTTAGTATTATGTTTTTAACTTATGAATGAAGTTATTTGTTTCTATTTTGATAATGTTCTATTTTGTGAGGATGGTAGTGCTAGAGAGAAGAGATTATGATATATGAAGAGTGTTAAGGTTTTGTAATTCTATATATCGAAAAGATGAGTGATTTCTATATAAGAATAATGATAGATTAGTATCCTTTTATCTTAATTTTTATAGCATTGGAATCTATTAATATAATTGAATCTTCTATTAATGAAATAGTTTGCATTGTTTGCATTGAGATTTATGTTAACTTTGATATAATATAAATTTTTTCCCTAAAGAGTTAATATAGTCATAGCCTATGTATCAAACTCAATTTGTTAGAATTCAAATTCAATTATTCAAATTTGAATAGATTTTGAGTTTGTAAACAATTTTCAAAACCAATTAATTAACAAATTTTAATTAAATCTAATCTAAAATTAACTAACTCAATTAGATTTATTCATCTTTTGTCTATTTATATAGAATTAACAACATATACCCAAGCTTCTAAAATTTAAGAATCGAGAGCATAAAGAGTGTTCACTTTAAATATTCTGTCACACTCTGATCTTGCTACTGGACCCGCAAAAACTGCTGCACACTCTCGAAATGTCCTTTTACCACAAGGAACCTCCCAAGATTTTGCAAGGCTTATATATTACCCTATTTTGCACAAGCCATTAAAAACATATCATGATAAACAATAACTACAAAGCCCATAGGAGTTTTGTAATTATAAGACTAAATGTGCAAAATTTCTATACAATGTTGCTTCTACTTTCAGTGGATACACATACAACATTAAAAAAAAATCTATACTAAGTCCGAACTAACTTCTGAGCGATGGCCTATCGTACAACACTTGACCCTTAATCTGGTGGCAAAGTTTATCTGTGAAAAACATTAAATGTTGGGAAAGAGGGGTGAGTATTACACTACTCAGTGAGGGGCTAATAATAATAATAGCAAATTATACAAATATCATTTTCATATATTATCATTTCAAATTTAATGCACATTAAAACTCTTTTTCATAAATGAATGTAGACAATTTATTTCAACATCATTTTTAGGTCTGCCTTTAAAACTTCACTCAGTCTTTCCTCACCATGTGAAGCTGAGCACCATAGTTAAAAACATAAATCAAATGAAGCTTAGTAGTTGGTAAAAGCATAAGATACCAACAAATGAAAATCATAATATGCATAACATTTTCTGTTACACATCTTCTCTGGTGAGTCTCCCAATCTCCCCTTTTAATCTTCGCTCCCTCAGATAATGAGTTCCCTGTGCACCCTCTTTCCTTTCAGGCATGCCACAAGCAAGTAACTCTCATAATTATCAATTACAACCTATCTCAACACCTCCCCTTTATTTTATCTATCATGCATATGCAATTTCAATTTCACTATTTCCATGCACGTCTAATCATTATTGAGGCAAATTCTTTTCATTTCACTATAGAGGCTTAATAGACTTTATTTACTCCTTAAAGTGTTTCCAACACTTAAAAATGTGGTAGAGTTTTAACATTAACTCTAATATGATATGATACAAAGTTAAGCAGAAATTTCAATTTCGACCCCTAAGGACATTTTCACCATTTTCTCATATTTCGGGTGTGAACTTTAATTTTGTTCTTTCATGAAACTTTTAGGGATCATCCTAAGCTTTAATTATAGCTAAGTTTCATAATTTTTAGACGTCATTTGACTATCCAGATCATGCCTCAACAGTAAGCCAGAAACTTTGCGTATCTGTAGAATTGCTCTGCATTAACAGTAAGTTTCTTAGACCATTTAGGTAATCAAATGGTCCCAAATTTAGTTGTGAATACTTGTTGGAAAGCTTATCACGTATAGTTTAACTATATAGAAGAAATTTTTCTTATAAAAGATATCTATTTCAAGCTAAGGACAATATTTTTGAAACTGTCCAGATTGCACTTCTATAAACCCATTCCATTCCTTTCACTATAACCATCATTCTTAATTCAATTTCATCATCTCCATAACACCAATAATAACTAAACATGCTCAATTGAGTCCAAAGAATAGTTACCTTGACTAGAGATTTGGGTTAGGGCTTTTGTTTTGCAATTAGGGCTTTGGTGCTTCCTCACTTCCTACACCAAAATCAACCACCAATATACATACACTCCCGTTAGTAAATCACTATAAACATCATACTTCAACCTAAAAATGATTAAAACAAACTTGGGTTTTTCTTACCTTTAGAATATGGTGGCAATAAGTGAATTTGGTGGTATAGAAATATAGGTCTTGATGAAAGGATGATGGATCTAAGGTTGGATTCTTGATTTCACCTTTTGTTTGCTTGATTTTAAGCAAAGAAAATGAAAAACTTTGAGAGAGAAAGGAGAGCTTTCGTTCATTCAAGAAGAAATATAGGAGTGTCTTGTTTTGATTAAAGAGAAATTGCTGGAAATTTATTTTAAAATCAAAAAGGCCATTTTGCCCTTCGAAGGTCATTTAACTCTAATGTGATCTGGAACTTCAGGGTTAGGTTTTTAAACATCCCGTTCAGCATTTTCATACATTCTAACCGATATTTAAGAGATTATGGAGTGTTGATTCAATTTTGAAGCTTTCGGTACTTTCGGTTAATAAATTGGGTTACCTGATATTGTCATTGTCGCTTGAAACAACTATTGTAGGGTTTAGTTTTTTTTTAGGACTTCACTATATCATACAAGGGAAAGTTCTGGGGTTTACATATTCATAATGACAGTAGTCTTGTGCTGATCAATATGAAGGACTTGATGAATAATGAACCCTAAAAACTTTCATAAATTGTATTAGCAATTGATAATTAGATTAAGGCTAATAATTATAAAGCATTTCCATTTATAAAGTAATCATCATTAATTTAATTTGTTCTTTTTCTTGCATAAATTTCATTAACGTGTATGTATATTATTTTCTTTTTTTGGAAAAAATTTTGTGTTTTAAATATCACTATTATTTAGCAATTCCATTATAGAACATAAAATCCTATTTATAAGAATATGGATTAATATATGTAAGTAATAGTCTAAAATTATAATCTACCTATTGATGAAAAATATTCCTTGAAATCTATACCCTCCCCTTAATTATATAGCAACTAATCTAGTTTTCTTTGTTACTATTGTACTTGGTTCATCTTTATTTTGAAACCTTAAGATTTAGTCAAGGCATTTTATGAACTTTGAAGTCCTAAGAGTCACTCTAAGCTTATAAATCTCATTTGAAGCCTTGTCACATAGTTATAAGCATTTTCTACATTTTAAGTCCTAAGACCCCACTCTATGAATAAGTGTATTATGTTAAATATGAACTTGTCTTTTTCGCAGGCAGTGTTTTGTGTAAAAAAGCGTCAATAATCATCCAACCTCGTCCTTCTTCATTGTAGTTTGCAGTTGTCTATTTGTCTAGGTAAGTCTTCTAATTAATGCCTACAATATGTTTAGGTTTTGTGTCAATGCAAAGGAGGTGTTTGTTTTATGATGTTCTTTGGAATATTCTTATAATCATTGAGGAGTTTTTATGGACTGCTTTAATAGTTTAAGTATTTAAGTTTGGGTTTTGTTTGAATAATTGATAAGTAGATGTACGAATTACCTAACTGTTTGTTTGAATTCAAACTTAGTGTTAACATTAGAAATTCACCTACAATTATGGACAATACTTTGCATAATAAACCCCTAGGATGGAATATAGGCTGGAAACCCGTGATACAGTTCTCATGAGGCTTATCAATGAAATATTCCTCGAGCCTAAGAGTCATAGTAAGAAGTTGCTCGATTCATGTGGTGTAACAATGTCACGTGCCATAATGGAGAAGTATTGACATTAGAAATTCACTACAATTATGGACAATCCCTTGCATAATAAACCCCTAGGATGGTATATAGGATAAAAACCTGTGATGCAACTCCCATGAGATTTATCGATGAAATATTCCACGAGCCTAGGAGTCTTAACAAAACATTGCTTTCTTGATTCATGTGGTGTAACAATACCACATATATACCATAGTGCTTGTTTAAATTCAAACTTAATTTATGAAGTTGTATTGATTAATGGAGAAGTATTAACATTAGAAATTCACCTACAATTATAAACATAAGCTTAACATAACCCCCTAGAATGGTATATAGGCTAAAAACCCGTTATGCAGCTCTCATAAGGCTTGTCGGTGAAATATTCTATGAGCCTAAGAGTCACGGCGAGAACTTACTTTCTCGATTCATGTGGTGTAACAATGCCACGTACCATAGTGCTTGTTTGAATTCAAACTTAATTTATAAACTTGTACTGATTAATGGAGAAGTATTAACATTAGAAATTCACCTGCAATTATGGGCATAAGCTTAACATAAAGTTTCCTTATGAGTATGCATCTAATATAGCCCGTTGTGTGAATGTTAAAGAGGAAAAAGTATCAAGGTTGAAAAGTCATGGTTGTCATATACTTCTGCAATGATTACCTCCTATTAGAATACGTAGGTATTTGCTGAAGGATGTATTCATATCTTTGGGTCAATTGGGTGAGTTTTTTAAACAATTATACTACAAGACACTTAATTATGTAAGTAGTAGTGATGATGAGCACAAGTCCTAGTTTGTACATAACATTTTTTGTTTGTTTGGATGGAGCACTAAAGGGTATATGACATGTCCTACATGTAACTATCAAACTTATTTAATGAGGCTACGAAGTAAAATATGTTATACAGGACATCGTTGTTACTCGAAATATGGGCATAGATGGCAAAGAAGCAAATTGTTCAATGGCAAAGTAGAATTGGTTAAAGCTTTGTAGTTGTCTGGTTATGATACTATTGCACTTAGGTGACATTACACCATTCAAACACCCAAGTAATAGAAACCAAAAGTGAAATGTTGTTGAGCTCAATTGGAATAAAAAAGGCATATTTTTCAATTTGTTGTATTGGAAGGAATTGTTATTAACGCGTAATCTTAATGTGATGCATATTGAAAAAATTTGTGAGAATATTTTAGGAACTGTTATAGGAATTGAAGGCGAATCCAAAGACATAATTAAGGCTATATACGACTTGGAAGACATGAATATAAGAAAGGATTTGCATTTGAAAAGAAGAGATGATGGGTCATACATTATTCCACCTGCTTGTTACACCATGTAAAAAAAAGGAGAAGCAAGCTTTTTGTCAATTTCTTAATATATATCCTAATCCAAGGTCCCTTAACAATTTCTTCACATCATAGTAAGATTTGGACAATTTGTGTCCAACAGGTAATATATCATTGAGCAAGTCAATTAACATGTCAAAAGACTTGTTACTCCATTTATTATAGACCTTCAATGCAACAACTTGACAATAAAAGATAGTTGTGAGAAATTTGAGCTCCTTGGATATAATTCTTCTTTAGCAACTTTCAATAACTTCCTAAAATTATTTTCTGTAATACTACCAATTATGTCAGGCAAACCGATATCATTCATTGTCTCCATATAATTCCCATAATCCTCTAACATCTCCCCAATCCCATCATCATCATTATCATCTTCATCATTATTGTTACTATCAACACTTATATACTAACACTTCTACTACAACTTACTTCGTTTCGTTCGCTATGGTAAAGCCATGGAGTATAGAATTTATTTATGCCTTGGATTAGAAAATGATTATATACCACATCTTGACTTTAAATGTCGCAATTTAAGCAATCTATGTATGGACAACAAATACGACATTCAGTACCCATTTGATCTTTTACGAATTGCATGAAACTTTAAACTTATTCTAAGCGTTCAGTGGACCATTTCTAATGAGACATCCAACTTTTATCTATCTAGCTATACAATTGAAAGTAAATAACTTAATTACTAAATGCAATCCTCGATCTTTATAACATTTGAATTTATCATATTAAATTTTATAAATTAAGTATGAATTAAAGCAAACGCTATGGTATATGGCATTGTTACATCACATGAATCGAGAAAGCAAGCATTATGGAATGTGGCATTGTTACATCAATATTAGTTAAATGAAGTTCTCTCACCAAAGGCTCACAAACTAGGATTACAAATTGATACTGAGACCAAAATTCATTATTTTTAAATATAATTCTAGAAACCTCAATTATAAAATTAGAGCTAGCATACTATAATGGGACCTACTTGTCACTTGAGAATAGTTGCTCCAACTCCTTCATTAGAACAAAACTCTAAAGTGATAAGAAATTAATCACAAACCTTGTCATAGTAGGATGACATAAATTCCCACCATTGGTGAAATCTTTCATCATCAAATTAAGGATCTATGCACGATTATAGATAAACTTAGTCACTTGCTTTGCTTACTACACAATCTCATCAATGATAGAAAAATGTCTAGCATCTCTTTTATTTTTCAACATCATGTTAAACAATATGCAACATAAAGAGTCCAATAAAAAGAATGATACCTACTTTGCAATCTTTTCTCAGTTGCTTTGTAAGCATATTCATTGTTAGTAATGGACTGAACAATGTTTTTTAGTCTAATTTCATTCACAACTTTATCAAATATCTGAAATAGAATATCAACATTTCTAACAAAGTCAAATGTATCAATAGACTTTAAAAACATTATCCCCTTAGCACAATAAACTAAAATTTTGATAACAGGTTCGTGTCTTTTATTTTTCCAACCATCACATATGATTAAACATCTATAAGTTGCCCAAGTCATTCTTCTTTCATCCAAATAACTCTTTATCTCATAAACAGAGTTGCTAAAAAATTTACCTTTATAGTCACAATTGAAGGAGCCTTATATCTTGGATCATAAGAGGCAATGACATCCACCATAAGCTAGTAACATTAAGATTGGGGGACATTGTATGATACATTTGAATTATACCATCATCTAGCCATTGTCATGTCCAAATTCTGAATCGCTTCTTTAGATTTTAAGGCACTGCAGATTTAAGACTAAGCTCTATAAGTTTTTTGTGGTAAAAAAGTTAACACATGTTTTATTCTTTTCCTCATATCATGTGTAACATTCCCTTCTTTTTGGGTAGGAATACCACCACCTTTAACATCCCCTCAATCATCCTGACCACTAAAAAAGGAACTTCCATAACCAATTTCGTTGTTTAGCCTTTGTCTTCTATCATTTTCATATTGATACCCTTGAAGTAAAGTCTTCATTTGCTATTTCATGTTATGATTCACTTTTTTACAAGGCTCTACTTTACCTTTGATCCCATTTAAATGCTTCTTTAATCTGGTGATTCTCTTAACTTTCAAATGCTTGTTGTAATTGACACAGATGATATGGTTTTTCATTTTAAAAACCAATCTAGTATGAGCCCAAGTTGGATCGTTAAATTTTCCTAAAATGACTAAATTATTAGGAATACTTGAACTCTTCTCCATTTATCTAAAATAAATAAATAAAGATGTGTCAAAATTAAATTCAAAAATTCATATTCAACAATACAATTTTTGTATAATATCATTGTATAACTATAAAAATTCAATATTCAATTATAAGCATATACAAATTCTAAATTTACTCTATCTTACATGTTTCTTTATGATAACACATTTTGTAAAAATGACTTTTCTTTATGATAACACACATCACAAAAATGAATAAAACACTTATAATTTCACACTATGTTGAGTAATGAGTATTCTTGTATAAATTCGCATACTATTTTTTACTATGTTTTTAACTGTTCATAAGATAAGATGATGAATGTGTATTTGCTACTTGTAAGATATGATTAGTATTTGTAATATTATTTCATGGTGACAATAATAAATAATATAAAATACAAATAATTTTCTTAACTTAATTACTATATTCAATGATTTATTTATGTATTAAATCTTAAATGATTAATCATATGTTAAATACTTTTTATATACAAACAGTAATTAGTAATTGTATGTTTCATATAAATTAATTAACAATTTAAAATTTTAATAAATTAATTTTAATCTCACTTTATAATTATTAAAATAACAAATAATATGACATATTTTTTAGTTATACTAAATTCATAATGTCTAAATGTTCTTTCATAGTCCATATACAATATTATTTTGATCTCATTTTTCACGAATTAACAACGTAATTCACACAACCAATTCCAACTTAAGGCATATTTTATAAACCATTCGCAATACACACATGACGCAACTAAAATACAATGCAATTGTAATCCAAAGCTGAAACAAGCAATGAAAAACAAAAATAAAAAAAGAAATTGCAACCAAGTTAATGAGGGTTGCAGGTATAGTCGGGTTAGTTCGAGTTGAGTAAAGTTATATCAGGTCAGGTCAGGTTGATTTGACCAGAAACAGATGAATCTGGATTCCAAATTTGGATTCTACACCGAGGAGTTGGGAACTAGCTAACTGGAGTCACTATACGCATAGAAGACCAGAGGCCACGAGTAGCGACAGTGAAGACTAGAGGGCAGCGATAACGAATGGTCCCAGAGACAATAAGCAATGGAGGAAGTAGTGGGCATACGAGGGAGATTGGTAGGGTGATGGCGCATGGGTATGCATAGGTGACTAGGAGGGCGGCATTGGGCGTGCGTAAAGAGTGAAAAAGGGTTTGTGAGTGGGTTTTATTACTGAAGAAGACACTAAAGGAAGAGTGAATGAAATTTTGGTTTTAGTCCTTAGGATTTCATTTTTCAATTTGGTCCCTAAGTTTTTGAAATTTTTATTTGGTCTCAAAAAAGTTTTCAATATTTTGGATACCGATTGGTAAAAACCGATACCACCTGATACCGATTGTTATTCATAACCGATATGGTAACAATGTTTTGAGTACTATTCTTCGGTCAAGGTACTAATAACATTTGATCATCTTCGGTATACCGAAGATGATCAAATGTTATTAATACCTTGACCGTACCGAAGATGATCAAATGTTATTAGTACCTTGGCCGAAGAATAGTACTCAAAACATTGTTACATGTATATATACACATAAAAACAATGTTTTAAAAATTGAACTAGAAATTAAACAGGTGAGATAAGAA
This sequence comes from Erythroxylum baracoense, assembly GCA_025629805.1. Lineage (NCBI taxonomy): Eukaryota > Viridiplantae > Streptophyta > Magnoliopsida > Malpighiales > Erythroxylaceae > Erythroxylum > Erythroxylum baracoense. The sequence goes on from JAOTAY010000189.1 coordinate 24,027,284, forward strand.
GTATAAGGTTTAAAAGATTCAAACGGTATTAAAAAAACTAGTTAAAGATTGAATAAAAATTAAAAATTTTGAAATATAATTGAAGGAGATTGTCCTTACTCATCGAAAAATTTGAAGTTTAATTGGAAAAGGAGATTGTTAAATAAAAATTAATTAATTTATTAAATTGATCGATTAATTAATAAACTTATCAATTTTTAACAGTAAGAGTTATTAAAGTACATCGAATTGAAAAATTTAGAACTGAATAGAATAGCAGATTGATTCAAGATTTTCAAGATTGAAATAGCTGAGTAGGTTGAATTTTTTAATCATTAATAAAAAACATCAAAAGTTTGATATGAAAAATGGAAAGGCCTTAACAATAAAATTAATTTCAAAACTATAAAATATGAATTTGTGAACATATTAAATAAAACATACAGATATGTGCTTATAAATTTTACTTTAGTAATGAACAAAATTTTCTTAACAACTTCAAAAAGTAATATGAATATATACAAATACTGAATATGAGTCTAACAAAGAAAAGGAGGTAAAAAAAAAACTCCATTAGGCTGTATGAAAATATAATGTAGATATGAAAGATGAAAAATATAATTAATAGAAACATTAATGTTAAAATAAGAAGTATAAATTAGTAAAAACATTGAATAAAACAAATAAACATATGTTACAATTTTTAATTTACTTTATAAATAAGTATTTATTTATAATTATTGAATACAAGTTTAATAAAAAAGTAAAATATAAAGGTACTGATAAAATGAAAATTTGAAGGATAAAATTAGGAATAACAATAAGATCTAGAACTAAAAGAAATGTTCACTAACACATACAAAATTAAATGTCAATATAAAGTATTTTTAAAATAGTTAGGAGTTGCAACATAATAATAATTTGTGATTGGAAACTTTTCAATTATATTTTTAAAAAACCTCCCAATAATGAATTTTAACTTGTAGAATGAAAGTTGTGGACAATTAGTAAAATAATCTTTGGATTAAATTTGCTCGATAGCTACTACAAAACTATGATCATATAACAGAGGAAATGTTTATTACAATCTGAAAACTAATTAACCTTGCCTTAGACTATTGCATGCACTTATATAGAGATATGCTAGTTAAGAGTCATATTTAAGAATATCTCTTAATGTCTATTGAAAATCGGAAAAAATAACACTTTTGGTATGAAAGTCCCAATGATCAAGAATATATATATTGGGAGATGTTAAAGGAAATTAATTGGGAAGATTCTCATTTGGGTTCGATGCAAGAACTGCAACCAAATCATGTCGTTTACGTTTCATATGCATACAATCAATAATTACATATTGCAAAAGGCATTAGGTACAGATGAAGCTGAAATCCAGGGATGCAACGATTTAAACAGCCCATATTCGTTGAATAACACTAAACAAAAGGGAAAAACACGTTTATTTATTGTTTTAACCAATTTTTGTTGGTTTATATAATCATGCAAGTGGCATGGGTTTGGCAGCCTCCTCGACAAGTTGTTCATGAAGCCGGTTAACGTTTCTGTTCGTTTCTTATTTACAGCATCTAATTATTAACGTTTGTTCAAACTCAACTTTTGAATATATAAAGACTAAGAGTTTTTCTATTATATATTAGGTGAGTTTTAGGTCTAATATAACTAAATATTTATGCTCTTACAAACTTCGATTAGTTAGATAAAATACATAAATTAGCACTACAAGAAAACCATAAGTTAGCGACAGACAATTACCGACTGAACTAATACCGTAGCTAATTACATACAGAAAATCAATATTCGTCAGTAAAACTGTCGTGAAAATTTTCATTTTGTGACGGACAAAATTGTCATTTGCGTAAATTTTCTGACGGAATTTAGCGACAAAAATGCCATACCCATCGGTAAATTAGGCGGGAACGCTTTCTGCAATTAAATAGCATTAGAATTGTACCGACAAATATAGTATCTATCCGTGAATTTTACATAGCGTCGGTTTTTACCGACGGTAATGTATTCCGTTAGTGATGTTCCGATGGTCTTCCCTTTCCGTCGTTAACTTCAGATTAGTCGTTTTAAAAAATAAAAAATGACATCAGTTCGGGGTTAAACACACCCCGAATCTTACCCCTCGTTTTCTCCTCTGTTCCTTTTCTATTTTTTTCTCCTTCCTTACGTTGTTGTCCGCAGTCGCACGTCTACATCTCTTCTCCTCATTGTCGCCGTCCGTCGCACGTCTACAGCTTCTCCATTTGTGTAAGTTTACGATTATGTTTCTCCATTTGTTGAGTTTTGCATGACTTGCTGACTTATGCTTTTTCTTGTCTGAGTTGAATTTGACATGGTTTTCATCTTG
>JAOTAY010000189.1:24045719-24058855 GCA_025629805.1 Erythroxylum baracoense
AAATATGCACTAATGTGTTAGGGGTGTGTGATAAGAACTTAAACTTTGTTTATGTTCTTGCTGGATGGGAGGGTTCAGCAGTGGATTCAAGGATTCTGCATGATGTTGTTACTAGGCCTAATAGACTTCAAGTTCCAAGGGGTATGCAAGATAAGAATTGTCAGAATTTTGCTATTTTTCTTAAGGTTTGATTACAAATACAATAGTAATAGTGTCATTTATTTATAGGAAATTACTATTTAGTAGATGCTGGCTATACCAATGGTCTTGACTTTCTTGCAACTTTTAGAGGCATAAGATATCATATTCAAGAGTGGGCAAGAGATGGAAGAGTACCTAGGAACCCATAAGAGCTCTTTAATAAGAGACACTCATCTGTCAGAAATGTGATTGAACGTGCATTTGGTTTACTGAAAAAAAGATGAAAAATTCTAAAAAATCCATCTTTTTATCTAGCAGCCACTCATGTGCACATAATTCTTGCATGTTGCCTTCTGCACAACTTTGTTAGGTTGCATATGACTTATGATCCAGCAGAGCTTACTCCTCTTGAAGCTGAGGATAAGCCAATTGGGGAAGATGCACCTTTCCCTGAATTTGTTGATCATGTTGAGACAAGTAATGAATGGAGTCAATGGAGAGAGGATTTAACTAAGAACATGTTTGATGATTGGAGAACAAACCATTAAATTGTGAACTTCAATTTAGTTAATGTTTTTATTTATTGAATTAAGGGTTTAAATTTGGTTGGCTTTCTTTGTAACTGAATTGAGGCTTTTTTTATAATTTCTCTTTATATTGCTGAATTTCATTCATTGTAACTGAATTTGAGAACACACAATTAAATTGTTGTTTATTTGTTTGATTTGAACTTAATTACATGTTTCTTTTAATTCAATATTGTCTTCTTTATTTCCAAACAAGTTTTAAATAATGGTGATTAATCAGTTATGGAAATGGTTTGGAATGGTTTGGAGAATGACATTGTATGGTTTAGATGCAATGTCTAGAGTGTGGACTTCAGATGAAGCAGAAGCATTAGTGACCTTCATAGAGGAGGCAGTTGTTGCTAGTCACAGAGCTGATAATGGGCAATTAAGCCTGGTACTTTCCAAATTCTTGTTAGAATGATGGTAGAGAAGTTTCCTGATTATGACATTGACAAGAGGCATATTAAAAATAAGCACAAGAGGTTGAAGGAAAAATATCAAACAACCTTTGACATATTGAACTGCAGTGGGTTTGGTTGGAATGAAAACAAGCAATGCGTTGAGGTTGACAACAAGTAAGTGTTGGACGAATGGACGAGGGTTTTTTTTTGATTAGTTGGTTCTTTATAGAAGCATCCTAATAATAATATATTTATCATGCTGAAGTTTTCTGATTTTTTTCCAGAAACACCCCAACAAGTACTATACTCTTGGAAAGCGTTTCCCGATTTTCCCTAAACTTGAGTTTGTCTTTGGAAAAGAAAGAGCCACTGGTGAAGGAGCTCAAGATGCTGTAGATGTTGTTGCTCAGCTTGAGACCGATGAAATTGAAGGTGATGCTCCACCACATCCTGCTGCCCCATCAGATCCACCAGGCCCATCGGGTACTCCCGCTCCAACTGCTTCTGTCCGTATCACTGGTTCTGTCATCTCTTCCAACAATATAGAAGGGAACCAACAAAACAAAGGGAAAAGGAAGATGAGGGATATTGAAGTGTTCGAAAGCCTTGCTGTCTCATTTGCTTGGGCCATTGACAATAGTAAAGAGAATGCAAAGATTATTGCTGCTGCCATTGCAGGAGTGCAAATTCCCAAGTTAGGTGAAGAGCTTGGGAATTTGGGTTTCTCCACTGCAGAAGTTGTTAGGACTGCAAGGATCTTCTCAAAGAATGCTCATGCTGGGAATCTTTTTTAGGGTTTAATTGCAGACTAAAAACAGGCTTATGTGAGGAGCCTCTTAGATGATGAAGTCTGACTTTATTTTTTAATCTTTTATGCCTTCATAGTAGCTTAACAGGAAAGCTACATTGTGCATTGTCTTCAAATAGCCTATATGATGTTGAATGATGACATGATGAATTGTTGACTTTGTTTGTACACTTGTGAATCAATGATGAACGGTTGGTTTATTAAATATTTAATGTTTGTAATTTATATACGTGTATGAATGATAAGTATATGATTAATTTTCAGGTACTTAACTATGGGCAGATACAACTTCTATGTCGTATTTGTTGGACGTCAAGTAGGTATTTTTACATATTGGGATGATGTTAAATTGGCAACTGAGGGCTTTCCTAATACTAGATTCAAGGGGTATCGGATGTTGGTTGAAGCAGAAAGTGCCTATGTCATGGATGCCAATAGGTGGACTCGTCAAAATGAAGAAATTGTTCCTACTGCCAATGAACCTCATCAATACCGAATCAATTTTCACTTTCAACAAATGAACAACTAAATGAAGTTGCAACTTTGAAGAAAAAAATGGTATGGAGTCAAGGATTTTTACTCATTGCCATTGGAGTCATTTTGGGTATTCTTGTTAAGGACATTCTTAATAAAATATAAGGCTTGGAAGTATCTTCAACCTATTATGTAATTAATTCTATGAAGGCTTAGATGTTTTATTAAATTATTATGTATTAGAATTTCTAACTTGTAGCATTTTTTAAGACCTATTATGTGATTAATTCCATGAATGCTTAGATGCTTTATTAAATTATTGTGTACTAGAATATCTAACTTGTACGATTTTTTAAACCTATTATGTAATTAATTTAATGAATGCTTAGATGATATATTAAATTATTATGTATTAGAATTTCTAACTTGTAGGATTTTTTCAAACCTATTATGTCATTAATTTCATGAATACTTAGATGTTTTATTAAATCATTATACACTAGAATATCTAACTTGTAGGATTTTTTTTATTCAATAACTCATTTCATTTAATTTTTAGGTTTCACATTTTAATAAATATTTAGGTTTCTTATTTTATTTCATCGTAATTAAAAAATTACAAATAAACTTAAAATAAATATTGATACAATTATAAAATAGTCAATGAATTACATATTTCCAATCATATTATACTGCAGGGGCATTTTCGTCCTTGACACTGTTTTTATGTTCTGTCCACTACAACCAAACACATTTTTGTCCGTGAGACGGAGACGGTTTTTTCTATTTTGTCAATCACAACCAAACACCTCACTATCTCCAATTTTTGTTCTGTTCCATCTCCAAATTTTCGTCTCGTTCTGTCTCTGCATATTGGAGACAATAACCAAACGCACCGTAAGTGTGGGGTCACACATCGTGTCTCTTGTCCTTATGCTCATGATCAAAATGGTCTTCCTGAAAGAAAGCATCGACATATTGTTGAGTCAAGGCTTTCTTTACTTGCTCATTCATCTGTTCCAAACATTTACTAAGATAATTAGGGATGGCAATCCCAGTCCGGCAGACCACGAGCCACGGGCGGACTGGGCCATGGGCAGACCATGGGCCGGCAGGCCCGTCAGTGGGCAGGACTGCAGGCTGACCCGTGGCCTACCATGCTCGGCTCGGACCCGGTTCGGTCCATTGCCATCCCTAAGGATAATGCTTTTTTCACTGTTGTCTATTTAATGAACCCAGTACCAAAACCATCGCTAAAAAACAAATCACCTTGGGAATTATTATTTGGCAGTCAACCTGATTATTCCTCTCTTCGGGTTTTTGGGTGTGCCTGTTAGCCAAACCTTCATCCTCTTAACTCCATCAAACTTTAATTCTGCTCCACTGAATGTGTGTTTTTAGGGTATAGTCCTATACATAAAGGTTATCGGTGTCTTAACCCAAAAAACAACAAATACTATATTTCCCGAGATGTAGTTTTTAATGAACTGAGCTTTCCTTTTACTAACCATGTTTCTTCATAGGAGCCCGCCTCTTTATTGAAAGAGCGTTACACAGACACTCAACTAACCCTTATGTAGGTGCCTCCTTTTATATCTCGTGCCTCAACTCCACTAGCCACCTTGTTGAGAGTCATGAGTTTTGAAGAAACCCGTGATGATATAAGTGTGAGCCACTACCCCAATACCATTCAATCCACGTCTTGCTCTGCCACTCTGGGTTTGCCCTAGCCATCCTAACTCCTCGGTTGGTGCCAAGCTGTTGTAACCTGCCTCTATTAGTCTAAGTTCACAACCCTCTCGAGCCACTGTTGCTATCCGCAAACCTCCCGCTGCCATTAATTCTCATCATATAGCAACTAGGGCCAAAGCTGGTACTTTCAAACCTAAACTTTCATTTCATATTACTACCGTTGATCCTCTAATGACTATATAACCTTTGAGCTACACTCAGGCTTTCAAAAATCCCTCTTGACGTGCAGCTATGGTTGAGGAATTTGATTCCTTAATTTTCAATGGTACTTGGACTTTAGTTCCACCACCTCTTAATGCTAATGTTGTAGGATGCGGGTGGGTTTTCTGTCTCAAGAGAAATTCTCTGTAACTATAAGGTCATAGGTTTAAGTTACAGAAATAATCTCTTTGTAAAAATACAAAAAGAAGGTTGCGTATATCATGATCTTCCCTAGACCCCCGCAAAGTGAGGGGCCTTATGCACTGGATACATTAACTTTTAATAGCTTTAAAACAACAAATGAAAAAAAGAATGTGACCTATACGTTAATATTTTTTTGAAGTCAAATCATGTTGCATGTTTTATAACTCCAATTCGTTAAAATGCTAATATCAATTTATTAAAACACAACATATCTGTCCATTATGGAGTGACTTCCATTAATTTACATTAGAGCTTCGCATAAAAGTTATAACTTAAGGACACAGAGTTATAGAAGGCATTGGTTGCAATATAAATAAATATTAATGCCTATTATTCATATACACTTTTTTTTGTCCCATCACTGCTATGAATTTTATTTTATTTTCATATTTGTTTTATTATCATGTTATGTATTTTATTAATTTCCAATAGCGATCTTATGTTAGCTTTATGTATGTTATTATTGAAATTTAAAAATTATATGTTATGAGTAAAATTTATATATGAAATTACATCTAGATATTATGTTAGTCACCAAGGTGACTAAACTTATCAAGCATTTTTTAACGCATAAATAGTCATTTATTTATAAAATATTAATGGTCATTATTGAAATACTTATATGGACATATGATATTTATTAGTTGATAGAATTTTAGAACTTACCCAAAGGTAAATTAATACTCTATGACTAACAAACATAATAGAGAAAAATCAATATTCGTTTGTCAAATATACTATGTACCCAATGATATTGATTATAGTTGATGAGTTTTTGTTTGATTACTTGATAAAGTTTATAAGACATAAAATTATGATACTATATTGTTGAGTTTATCCAAAGGAAATTTGTAATATGTTCTAAATGTTTAACTATTTGAATATGATAATTTATTGAGCATTTATATTTTTGCAACTATTTCTCTTCGTTTGCATGCTTCATTTGTTACCATGTCTAATGATTTGAACCTCTCTAATAAAGCAAACAAGTCAATTTTCATTTAGGTACTTTAGATCTTGACTTAGTATTATTAGAAGAAAAACCTATTACCATTACAAATATGAGAAATGAGGTTGAGAAGACAAACTGTAAAGCATGGGAAAGGTCTAACAAATCATATTTTAATTTCTTGTGAATGATTATTGCTAACAACATTAAGACTAGCATTTTACAAACTAAAAGTACTAACTAAATTTGTGGAAGAATCTATCCATTCTATAGAAAAGTCTCTCACTAATATAATAATAGCTGAATTCCTGACCATGAAGTTTGATGGGTTGTAGAGTATGTAGGAACATATTTTGGATATGACCAATATTGCAGCAAAATTAGAGACCTAAGGTATGACATTTGATAATTTCTTTTTAGTACAACTTATTATGAACTTGTTACCTCCTAAGTATGTACATTTTCAAATTAACTACAACGCTATAAAAGACAAGCAAAATGTTAATAAATTGTCCATTATGCTTATTCAGGAGGAAATAAGGCTAAAGAATTAAGGAATTCATTGAATAACCTTGTGAGTCAAGGAATTAGCAAGATTCATAAGCCAAAGGCTAAGAAATTTAAGAAGAATGCTTCTATTAAAGCAAAATAGGTTATTACTAATGATGACAAAAACTAATAAAAGACTGATTAGTGTCATTTCTATAAGAAAAAATGACACTATTAGAAATATTGCTGGATATAAGGTACATATAACCTTTTTATATGTTTGAACTAAACTTAACTAAAGTTTTTTCTAATACTATAGGGCTTAATTCTAGTGCTATTACTCATGTTTCAAATGATATGTAGGGATTCCTTATAACCCAAGCCAAAAATCCAACTAAGAACCTTTTGTTTATGAGAAATCCTAAAAAGGTCTTAATTAAAGGTATAAAAATTATCATCTAATTTTAGATACTAATTATCACTAGGTCTAATGCAAACTCTCTATATACCTTTAATTTCTAGCAACTTAATTTCTGTTTGTAAACTTGATGAAAGTGAGTTACTTTTAAGTTTATTGATGATTGTTTCAGTTTATTTAAATATAATTTCACTAGTGGTTGTGGAATTATTATGTATGGTTTATATAAATTGAAACTTGATGTTAATTTTTTTAATCCTTATTTTTATTTATCATACCATTAGAACAAAGCGTAGCATAATGAACAATAATTTAGCTTACTCGTGGAACAAATGTTCGAGTCATATATCTAAAAAAATAATAGAAAGATTGGTAAAGAATAAAATTTTACTAATCTAGGTATATGTGTGGATTGTATTAAGGGAAAGCAAATTAAACATAATAAGAAATGAGCCACAAGAAATACTCAACTCCTTGAAATTATACACATTGATATATGTGGACCTTTAAAACTCCATCCTTTGGTGGATAAAAGTATTTTATCACTTTTATAGATGATATTTCATGTTAAGGATATGTTTATTTGCTTAATGAAAGATGTCAAACTGTAAACACCTTTGGGGTATTTGTAAAGAATGTTAAAAGGCAATTAGATAAAAAGAGAAAATTGTTAGATCTGATAGAGGCAGTGAATGTTTTGAAAAATATGATGAGTTAGGACAATGTCTGGGTCCATTTACAAAGTTTCTTGAGAAAGTAGAGGCAGTGAATGTTTTGAAAAATATGATGAATTAGGACAATGTTTAGGGACATTTACAAAGTTTCTTAAGAAACATGACATATGTGTAAAGTAGACTATGTCATGCACACCTTAACAAAATGATGTGACAGAAAGGCATAATAAGACATTAATAAATATGGTTAGTAGTATGATGAATAATTCCTTATTATCTAAAACCTTATGGATGCATACATTTAAATCTGTTGTGTATTTATTGGATAGGATTCCTGTAAGGCAGTCCCTGAGACTCCTTTTAAGTTATGGAATGGATAAAAACTTGGCATGAGGCACCTACATGTTCGGGGTTGTTGGCCCCGGGTCCCCGTACGGATTTTATGGCAACTACATGTCACCGTTAGAATTTATTTGAAATAATAATAAATATATTTGGGAACATTTCAATAAAATAAAATAGAACATTAACATTTAATTAAAGTCTAGACAAGGAAAATATGTGGTGGGAATCATAGAATAATTATAGACATAAAATTAAATTATTCAAAAACAAATGATTTAGTAAAAACAATTAATACACAATTAATATATAATATCAAAATAAAAGAAATAGATAATAATGATTTTAAATAAACTAAATTCATAGGAAAAGTAAAAATAATAACCAACAATTTAATGAAAAATTTTCCATAGCAAAAAGGAACATAGAACAAATGATTTGGGTGTTAAAGGAATTAATAGCAATTTGATTTAGTAATAAAACAACTCAATTCAAAAGGTCAAAAGTCACAGGTGTGACTCTCATAGTCACGCCTGTGACAAAAGTCACGGGTGTGACTTCTCTCTCACCCCCGTAAGGGAGAGTCTGAAAAACATTAGTGTCGCGATTGTAATAACATTGAAAAAAAAGGGGACCGTCGCAATCACGCTTCGACGCGATCGCGATTCCCTAAAAAATTTCGGGACGATCGCGATCCCGTCTTTCCGAAATTTTGGGTCTGTCGTGATCGTACTGTGTCACGATCGCGACTGCCCAATTATACAACTTTACTTCTAAATACCATAACTTTCAATCCAGAAGTCCAAAAATTACACACTATATATTGTTGGAAATATAAGAAAAAGATCTACAACTTTGTCTAATTCGGCTTGTATCGATGTAGATTAATCGTTTTAGTGAAAATTTCCATTTCTGCTAAAAATTGATACTCCTATACAATTTCTGCTATCTTATAAAGGCCATAACTTTTACACCTGAAGTCCAAAAATTTTTATCTTAATACCATTGGAAAGCTACGAGATTTATCTACAACTTTTATGCAGACTACTTAGCCTAATTCTACCTATATCATTGCAGTTTAATCCTTAAAGGTTCTGATCACTGTTTTATCCCATTCACTGTGTCATTCATCTGTACACAGACAATTTCCAATACAAATTCATAGGACCCGAACCAACATTCCATTTTCTACATACCAAAACTCCTTTGATACACAATTTACTTCAAACAATTCCATCCAGTATCTTTCAACATTCAACACAGAACACAAAGCCAATTCAACAGAAAAAGAGAATCTACAGATATGTTTGTACATACATATATCATAAACATTTTTCTAATTCTTTCACTGTCAACTTTCAGCACACAGAGTTGATACACAACTTCAAATTTTCATATCCAAATACCATAACAGTTTCATTGTTACAAAATACGTACAGAAATGCTTATGTAGATATGCTTCTAGAAATGATTCACACTAACTTAGTTACAAAAACTGAAATTCTTGGTAATTGCCAAACTTTGCAAGGCTCAATTATAATCTACTGATTCTTCACCTAAAGAGTAAAAATTGATGGGGTGAGCTGAAAGCTCAATGACTAATATGTTTATAGTTAATGATAATGAACCATACACAACATACATGTATATTCATAATTCAACACATCATCACAAGAGCATATTGGCTGAAAATTATCATCAAGCATAACACTCAAATTACATCATAAGTTAACATATTAAAAATGTAATGCACAACACAATGGCTTGAGAGTTCCATGGAACGAAACGGTGAAATCGAAGTTTACACCGTGAAATGAAACGAGTCCGATTTCTCAGGATCTCGTGGCCACAAGCGGGTAGCCAGGAGAAGGCTATAGGTCATCATGCACGAGACTAACGAAACAAATTTCTCTCTCGTCCACATAACAGATTTTGCAATGCTTATTCATATCATGATATATTCATGCTTCTTAACTTCTTTGTTTTTCATTAACACAAGCAGTAAAATCTTTCAAGCATAACAAATTCATAAATCACAACACATATTTCCCACATCCATAATGATTCAACACAACCATATTTAATATGCATACACTCAATTATTTCAGCTCATCATCACTAAAACCATAAACATATTACCCACCTATTTAACTTAATATTTCCAAAATCAAGCTTGCTCTTCTCCTTGCTCTTGGCGTCAATATTCTTGATTGCCTAAGACAAACATAGTTCATTTAATCAACATACATGCATGAAGCTTTCCTTAAACCTAGCTATCCATAAATAACTTAAGCTTAATCTATTCTTGATTTTATCTAACTACAAAAACTAAGATCTAAATAAGATGTATAACAATCTAAAGAAACATCAACCTCTTCTTCTACTTCTTTCTTTCTTCATCTTCATCATCTTCATCATATTAAAACCTACTTCTTTCTATTTCTTTCTTCTATCAAAACTAAAGATTCATAAGGTTTACCTAATAAGAAAAACTTAGCTGAAACTCTTCCTTCTATCTTTTTCCTTGCTCTTTTCTTCTTCCTTCTCCTTGTTTCTGTTTCTTCTTCTCTCCTTCTAGGTTTTTCCACGACTCTCTCTTCTTTTGTTACTTAACACTCACGACTCCTTCTCTTCTTTTGTCTTATTAACTTAAGACAAAAATTTTCTTCCAATTTTGCCCTTCTTTATTAAAGGAATTTCCTACTAACTCCTTCTTTTAATTCATACCACCTTACAAAATTCATAATATACCATATTAAACTATAAAAATTCCTAATTCATAAATTCTAATTTATTTTCATGTTTGATAATTTAATAAAATAATTAAAATAAAATTAAAGTATAAAAATCCTAAAGCGGGATCCAACAAGTATGACCTTTGAGTAATACTTGGCTCCTGACCAGGTTATTGTAGAGATACCCTATCAATTAAAAAGTTAAAAGATGGATGGAGGGGAACTAATAGAGCAACTTCCTTAGGGAACTTAGATATATTCTTCCAAGATATGATCTACACATACCAAAATGTTTGGTGTGGTCATTCTTTATGAAAATTCATAAATAGATCTTACAAAGATTCTTAAAATCAATAGCTATATGTAACACCCCACTACCATAAAGTATACACTCGAACAACCAGAGGACATTCCAATACATACCCTATGACAATGATATGTTAGAGCAGTCGAAATCACTTATAAGGCATCATAAAGAATAACATAATACTTTAAAACCTCAACTCTTCATTTCATTACTTAACCAAAGTTACATTGTAACAGTATTTTCATGTAAACCAATATTTACATCATCATAAACATCAAAGAGTTTTCCACTCCTTATACAAAAGAGCTACATGAAATGAAAAGTACATAAACACAACTATAACTCCTCAGATGCCAGCTGATAGACCTTTGAGCCATATCTTAATCCAAAATGTTCTTCTATAGAATCTTAGCAACTAGGTCTCCTGTCTCGTACTTGAAAAGCCACGTTGCAATTTTGATGAGTTTGGCAAAATCAATGAGTGAACCATCATTAATAATCTCACTTATATCAAATACACAAATACTACGCATATAACCCAAGTCACAACATTCCTCATCTCAATAAAACATAATCAAAGTTACACATTTCATATAATCTTCGAGATCATGTAAATCCCAATCAATTGCATTATTAATAATGGCATATCACATTATCATCACAATTTCAGAAAAAGATTTATAATCATGTACTAATACATATTCAATTATGCATATAAATATAGGTGCCATGTTCAATGCATGCTTAATGACTATTCCGAGTATGTTTCCTTAATCACAATTCATGATTATTCAAACATCATAACATGTTTACAATTAGGTTAATACCTTAAGTACACTTCATCATGCTCAATTTATTAAGCATACACTTACGAACTCTGTTCTAACATTACAAGTAATCACATAATTCCCAATTCTCATTCATTCATTCCTAAGGCATTATTTATATCCTTTGGAATACATTTGCATTTATATGAACATCTTCATTCCTTCAATACTCCTTCATTTCAAACTTCAATGCATTGTTATCAAACATCCTTTTCCTTAAAGTATAACATCATTAACATCTTCAACTGAGCCAATACTTTAATCAACTTTTCAAGAATCAATCTAGGTTCATTTTAAGTCCCATTCAATTCCAAATACATCATAGTTAAGTACCTTATCCTTAATTGGTTCAACCATTGCACAAATCAAAGATTACCATGTAAAAGCATTGTCCACGATCATGGGGTATCGTGATAGAAACTATTACATTTGTCCATGATCGTGGGATGGGTACCACGATCATGGCCTATTCTTTTCCTGCACTTTTTCCAGATTTTCTTAGGATAGGTTTCGGGTCAGTTTTGTATGGCCATTCTAACATAGAAACTGAGGTTTGTAGGCAATATGTTCTTCTAAAAAAATGTTCCTCTATGTCTTAAGTTTCTAATGAACTAAAGTTAATACAATTTAGTTCATTATTCCTAGAGTTATACCTAAAATACTAAAGACTATTCTCAAATAGTGACAGTAATCAAAACTCAACTTCAAGGCAAATGTCAAAACCCTTAGAGATAGAACTAAAATTCTATTCCTTCATGATAATTGTAGACATATGTATGTAGTTTAATCTAAAATTAAAATTACCCCATTTGGATAGCTGCAAGTCAATTTATGGCTAAACTATCGAGGTCTGTTCAGTGGAATCATTACAAATAACTCACATCCTACACCTTCAACACCCCTTCACCATAGTTCATCAATTCCACTTCAATTCTACCTTATTCATGCCTCAATTCCATATCAATTTCATGTCCAGAACCAATTCGAAAATAATTCATTAAGGAACTTACAAATCAATAACTTTTACACATAAAAACCAAACTAGAAATTATCATAAAAGGATCATTTTTCCAGCATTCATTTCATCACCAATATCTCATGCATTTCATTCCAATTCAATCATCATTCTCATACCATTTAACATGCTATAAATATCAAATGTTTACTTAATTAATAGACTTCCAATTCAACTCAAAATTCTAGATTACGTAATCCTTCCAAGCAAGCAAGATCCATCACAAACTTATAGTAAAAGCAAGGTGATCTTTGGACAAAAAAATGAAGATCACGTTGAGCTAGTTTTCTTGACAATTTAGTGAAGGATTAAGGTATGAATTTTGCATAAAAATTTAGCTAGGGTTAAGACCAAAATAGAAAGAAAAGGCTAGAGCAATTTTCAATGGTGAAGGAAGAGAAAGCCAACAGAAACTACCCTTATTGAAATCTCCTTCTCTAAGTGCTAGGTGTCATCTTTTAAGCTAACCATATATCTTAAGGCATGTAATGCCATTTGCCTAATCAAGATGCTGCCACTAATCCACACAATTAGTTGCCATTTGTCTCCTTCTCATTAGTCCACATGTTACTCCAAGATTTGTGCACTTGTCACATACTAATTGGTCCAATTGTCATTTAATTACTAGTTTATATGTCACACATTTAACTATGCCAAATATCACTCAATTTTAGGTTTAATCACCCTAATTTTTCATGTATCAGTTTATCCTACCTTTTGGCATTTTTGTTAGTCCAAATATACATTTTAATTCTGTTAGTAGTGTGCCCTAGGCCAATGGTCATATGTGACTTTTGTACTGACATTCTGACTTATTAATAATATATTAT
>JAOTAY010000189.1:24068424-24094886 GCA_025629805.1 Erythroxylum baracoense
CTTCCATAATCCTAATGGGTTTAGGATTATGATATTCTTAGCTTCTATATAAATAGAGGGCTTATGTCTTATTACAAGACATACGAAAACCCTAGCCACTTGTTCTTTTTCCCGAGAGAAAAATTGTGCGGTGTTCTAAAGAGTTTTAGAACGTGCTAGCACACATTAGCCACTGCCCTGATCGTTCATCCTCGAGTGGATACCAGTAGAGGACATTCATAAGCTGCAGCATCAAGATATCTAAAAAGAATCCCAATCCGTGCGCTTCAATAGGTAATTCCTTACACTTCTTGTTGTGTTTTTTGGGTTAACCAAGGCACACGACCCGAAATCTTATGGTCCATTCCGTTGCGTATTGTGCATTCCTGGGCCATAAGCGATCCAACATTATTTTGAAGCCATCAATAATAAATTCTCCAATAATGAGAAGAGTAAGCTCTTAAGCACTTTACATTCCACTATTTATGATGGTACTATTGACATTAAAAAGCATATTGACAAGAATATTGTTTGTTATCACAAGATTAAGGTGATTGATATGGAACCTGATTAAGACTATATTATGTGGTTTATCTTGGAATCTCTTCCATCTCAACTTGATTTTGTCAGGTCCAATTACAATACTTAGAAAAGGCAATAGATCATATGGGAAATGAGTACCATTCTTATCAAAGAGGAGGATGATATGAAGAAATGAAGGGCATGAACCATAGCAATAGTTACAAACTAGAGCCACAATGATTAGAAAAGAAAGTCTCCATCAGAGAATAACAATAACAATAAGCCTTTTAAGAAAAATAATAAGAGTAATAAAGGGAATTAACAAGGAGCAACTTTAGCTTCCAAAACTCCTAAGAATGAGAGCTTCAAAGGAAAATGCAATTATTACAAGAAGTTTGGGCATAAGAAGGTATATTGAAGGAAGCTTAAGGCTAAACTAGAAACATGAGGTAATCTTTGGGTGAAGATTTGTTTAGAATTCAATATTGTTTATGTGTCTTAGAATATTTGGTAGTTAGATACTAGTGTTATGATTCATGTTACCAATTCCTTATAGGAGACGAAAAATAGAAAGAGGCTAACTAGTTCAGGGCAACAGGTATATATAGGAGATGATATAAGAACTTAAAACTTTAGGAACATTCAAATTACAACTTACCATATGACATCTTTTGAAGTTATATGAGGTTACCTACATACCCCAAATTAAGAGAAGTTTAATTTGTATATGTTCTTGATAAAACTAGGTAAAAAAATTTTTGGAGTTGGAAAAGTAACTTTATATCATGGCTTTATTTTGATTGGAAATAAGATTTAGTATTAAAATATTTAGAAACTTAATTAGGTGGATGCGTTTCTTTTTACTTTTTCTTCTTCTCTTAATATTGTCGCTACTATAAAGTGGTTAGGGTCAAATGAAAAAATCTTCCATTATATGGAACAAGTGATTGGGCAATATTTCTAAACAAAAATTATAAAGATTAATAAAGGATGAGATTATATAAGATCTTGAATTTTCAAATTTTGACACTTCAATTTGTATAAAATGGAATTTGATTCTAAGATTAGAAACACTAAAGTTAAGATGCATAGATAACTACTTGCGTTAATTCATATTGATATTTATGAGCCTTTTACTCCTCTACCTATAAGTGGCTACAAGTGTTCATCACTTTCATTGATGACTTCTCCTATTATTTTTTTTATTAAGCTCATTCTTGAGAAGTTTAATAATTGGCTTTATAGTTGACTAGTATTTAGTAGCCATTCTGGTTAAATCCATGGAACAATTATCACAAGAGGCTTTAGATTTAGTCATGAAAGATATGTTTTTAAGGAAATATACAATCTTCGGTTATTACATTATGCACTTCTAAAAGTATGAATATGAAATTATTAACACCTCATATCCAACTACCTTTAAGGAATCCATCTCTAATTCTCAATTTAATTCTTGGATGGATGTTATAAATGATGAGATAAACCCTATATCATGAAGTGTGGAGATTAATAGAGTTACCAAAAGGTTGTAGGTTTGTTGGATGGAAATGAGTATTCAAGATTAACTGTGTCATTAAAGGTTAAATGGAGAGGTATAAAGTAAGGTTAGTAGCTAAGGACTATAGCTAAAAAGAAGGTGTAGAATATAAATAAACCTTCTTTCTTGTTTCCACTAAAGACTCTTTACGAATAATTATGAAAATTATGTCTTGTTTTAACCTAGGGCTTCATTAAATGAATGTAAGAATGACCCTTTTAAATTGTCACTTAAGTGAAGATGTGTACATAGTTTTGCCTGTTAGTTTTGAGATAATTGGGAAAGAAAACATGTCCAGTAAGCTGTAATGTGCTTGGTAGATAATTGAGCGATTGTGGACAAAGATATTGGATAGAGACTAAGAAAGTTACGGGGTACTTTTCAAGATAGCAAAGATACTATGTTGACATACCAGTGTACTGACACTCTTAAAGTGGTCAATTTTAGTGATTATGATTATCCAAGTAGCATAGATGGTAAGAAATTCATTTTTTTGGTAATATCTTTATGATGGGAGAAGCAGCTGATTTAGGAAAGTGTCAAATAGACATTTACAACTTCTTCAACCATAAAGGTAGTGTATGTAGCATGTTATAAGACTATTTATTATGTAATATGGCTACAAAATTTCATTTTAACATTGGTAGTTATAGATTTCGTTTTGAGCTTACTAAAATTGTATTATGACAATTCATGACTATGTCCTTTTTTTTTTAAACACTAGGAGTTCTTATCTCTCCAACTATATTAATGAGTTTTATCTTACCAAAGAGAAAATTGTAGAGTCTCTCATTACCATTGAGCACACATTTTGGGCAACATATTGATGGACCCACTAACCAAAGGCTCACGTTTCCATATTACAAAAATATGTCTCCTATATGGGACTTTTAGGAGTCTAGTTTTCTTTGTTTCATTGGAAATTTTTGTTCTATAAATATTTTTAGGATTGCTTGGTCTTTATTTAATATATGCATATTATGATTAATGATTGTTACTATTTATGACATTTTGTAACTTTATATTTATGATGAGTGACAAATTGATAATATTCATTTTTGTTAAATCTATATTAAAGTTATTGTCATATTTTTAGATTAGTAGCACTTAATTATGTACGATCTATATATATCCTATCATATTATTGATAGTTTAGAATTTGTTTGTCTATGCATATTGTTGTAAAAAATATTATAGTATAATTATGTAGTCCAAGCAAAAGAATATTGAATTAATTAATGTGAACTAGTACGTCTTATGACAATTAATATCTTAATTTTATGCATATGAAATTTGATCATATATGAGATAGACATTATATTAAAAATCGTGCAACGGACCCTAGATTTCATTATCAAAATTTGCCCAAACCTATTGTTGGACTTTTGGCCTATTACAAAATGTCTTTTTTTTGTGGTTAGCCCACGAGGTATCTTAGGAGGGTCTCAACTATGGGAAGACGCCTTTAAGCCATCCACACCCAGACTAATCCTCGTTTGCACCGGGTCAGCCCGTAAGGGATAAAGTACTGGCCAAATAGGTCGCTCCATTCTCAAGACTCGAACTTGAGACATCTAGTTAAGGGATGAGAGTGCTGAACTACTCATACCAACCATGTTTGGTTATTAAAAAATGTCTTTTAACCTAATTGTTTTATTATTACTTATGATCAATGCAGTATGGGATAGGTTGAAAAATTGGATTCAAATAACCTTAGTTTTTTTTTTAATCTTACGGAAATCTATTAAATACGTTGGTATTGTGTAATGAGGTGTGTTGATATTATTCATTTTTAATCTTCATTGTTTGTTATCCAAATTCAACAAATGAGTGTTATTCTAAAACACCAATCTTGGGACCACACTTCGCAATCTGTACCGTAGAGCAGGATCTTCTAAGTGCTGTACGAATTACTTTCTGGATTTAGTGAATTGTTGTGCAATTGCAACTAAAATTTGTTTTTGTTACAGCTCAGAGTCTTTCTTAGACATGTAATTACCGTGAAAGGATTTGCTGACTGGTCCTTTTGTTGCAAAAGTTATGGCAATGAAAGAAATAAATTAGAAAGGCATCACCAATAAGTAAAACAACGATTTCACATCCATTTGCTTCTTGAAACCCAACTTCTTTCAGGAAACTATACACATCTTATCCGAAAATAGAAGCTCTGATTGAGGGTAGGGACTTGGCTGTTTTAATCATTGGAACTAGAGAGTTATTCTACTTTAGTGGCTAATGCTCACTCGTAAGTACGCAGTGGAGGAGTTAGACTGAGAAGATGACGCGTGGGTCCTTTACAAGATGTGAACTTATTGACAAAAAGTTTCCAAACTTGAAAGGCATTCCAATCCCTTAGGTGTGAAACTATTCCTGTTCCATCCAAGATACCTGTAAACCAAAGAAGATGATACTACCTAGATGTTCAAGCTTAACTCTTTTTCCTCGTTTTATTTTTCTTATTTCCTTATATTGTGCCTGACCTCGTTCTTACACATAAAAATAGATTTCTCTCAGAATTTTTTTGGAGGACAACAGCGAAATGATACACATGGGAAGGCATAAAAAAGGGCAACATAACCAACAAGGAACTATCCATTTGCATGGACTTTCATGAAATTGGTAGTGATGTTATGTCATTCCTCTCGTTACTCATATGGGACATTACGTACTTGAGGCCTCAGAAAGCTTTGAAGATTTTGTTGGATCTACCAACTAAATATCTCTCGACTACGAAATATATAAAAGCATGATCTCTCCTTTACGTTCTTGTGTTTCAACACTCTTAAATGACACTTGAGGTCCTTTCCCTCACAGGAAGAAAATTTGTCAAACCAAATGAAGGAATGATATCCATCCCAAATCTTGACGATGGGGACTGTCTTTTCAATTATTATGTTTTTATTTATTTATTTATATATATGTATATGTAGTTACTTACTTCACATAATTAGGTTCCTTCATTAAATGATATTGATTGCGTCATCACGCATTAATGTATATCGTCCAATTCTACTTACCCTACCCCATCCCAATTGATAGGTTTTATCTGATTCACCTAAGATGGATCATTTGTTATCAAATTATCATGGGCCACTACCAAGAACTTGGAAGGAAGATACATGTTGCCGAGTTGGTCTTGGAGGGGAAGGATAATTTTCATTTCACACGTTTAGTATAATTAATTATTTTCAAATTAAAATAAGTTCGGAGAGAAAATATCTTTTAAAGAAAAAAATAAAACTATTATTTCTATAATTACATACTTACTATAAATTAGAGGAAATAACTACAATATGTTTTTTAAAATAAACTTAAAGGTCATGCATTTAGAATGTTTTTAAGAAACTCCTTTTTATTTTAAACTACCAAAAATTATATAGTAGCATGCTGAAGAAAGTTTAACAAAATTTTGAGAGACAACGAGGAAGAAGGGAGGTCTTAATTCAGAAGATGAATCAATTAGCTGTGAAAACATTGTTATACTTTTCGAGTATATTAAGGTTTTGGCTAATGTATGCTATTAAATAACTTAAGAAAAGCACATTCAATTATGCTTTTGTTCATATATAGCACATACCATTATTCAGCTTATTCAATTCAGTTGAGTTAATCGTTCTAAACAGTTTGATCTCTTTTTACAAACTCACGCACATCTCTTTCAATGATGCCACAAACCGTAGCACAAGTGCATCCGTGTAGGTCACTGGATTTTCCCACTGGTCCAAAGGTCCTTGCTGAATCATCTTCCTTAAGGAAAATCATATCCACATAGATCCTCCTAAATCATCTTCCTTAAGGAAAATCATATCCACATAGATCCTCCTAAATCATCTGCGACATAGCCACTGATCTTCCTCTTCATTGTGAATTGATTTGGAAGTATCCATCTTTTCCATCCTACAAATTCAACCTACCCCACACGGTTCTTGTTCTTGTGGAAGTTTTTTTAACGTTGGACAGACAATTATGTGTGTGAAACATGGTAGGTTAAATAACTTAAGAATCAGCAAAAGACATACCATGTCAATAACATTAATGTGGGTCTTTCTTTCACCAGATGAAACTTTATAATGGTATTCTATTAAGTATCTGTATATTTATGAAGTGTAACTCAGATATTCAAGCCAAATGAGTTATTCGCATTATACATGTCAAATTGTGAATAACTTTGGATCTATGAACAAGTGGCATACATGAAACTTGCTACTAGGTAGCTAATTAACTTGGTTGCATAGATTTAGCTCCCTAATTACAAATACAACGATAAAATAGGTGTTTAGAATATGCCAATTAAGATGATTGAAGACTTTTTTTTTTTTTGGGGTGAATGATTGAAGACTTAATTAACTAAGGAGGAAATTACGTCTCAGAGAGATTCTGGTGGTTGGCCGTTGAAGGAGTTGAGGCTTAGTTCAAGTGAAGCATAAGACCCGCCGTAGCCTTCATCGGGGCCGTCGTAACAGTTCTTGTGGTAGCAGCTGTTGTGTGCAACGTTATGCTTGGTGCTGCAGAAACCGTTGATGTCCTCACGGTGCATGGGGAAGAGAGGAAGTGTCTCAACATCTGCTGCTGCTTCTCCATCTTCAAGCTCCTGTTGATCATTATCGTCTAGCGTTTCTCCACCTAACATTCGCTTCTCAAAGAGACTAGCGCATACTGAGCCATAGGGGTCTATACCAACCCATCCATAGTTGTGGTGGTTTAAATACTCACTACCAACACCATTGCTGGCACCAGCTGATATTGAACACTCCTAGTTTAAGCGATAACATGCAGCGGTTGGTAATTACTAAAATGATGTACGTTATTCTTTCGAAATTGGTCTTGAAAATTAAAGACATCACTGTATACATATATATAGTCTTTCATTAGTACATGTGCTTTGAAGTGCGCCATAAGTGTGTAAAGAAACCGGAAAAGGTTCCACCTTTTCTTGACTTTCAATAAACTTTTCAAGCCAAGATTTGTGAATAGATGTCAGTACAAAATACTACAAGCATAGGAGCTAACAGCGCATGCAAATGGGTGGTGAAATAACGTTTATGTTCACTTCCTGCGTATTAATACCTAATAGAGACAGTAAGCCCAAGAAAATAAGTACCCAAAATTCATCGGTAGCTTAACAAAGACATTAACTTATGAAACTCTTTCTTTGGTCATCATTGCTTACCCTAAAACTCTTTTCCATGGTAACTGACCCATATGAATAGCTTCCTGTCTGCCCAAGTGTAGTATGGATGGTAGCTGAAGAAGACCCTGAAAGAACACGGAAATGGATATGAGGTGAGAAACCCCTCTCGAAAAACTTTCACACATGCAGACCAGAAATAGAACTGAAAACTTAGAAAAGAACGAAAAGGAAAGGGGACAATGAATCACCGGGACCCATGTTTGGGTGCTTGTGAAAGGAGCAATCTTCAGATCTCAAATTAGCAGCATTGCCTACTGTTCTTTGCTGCATGGGAACGTCAGTAGTGAACCTTTTCTTCTGCCTCTCACGAGCTTTGTGGTTCTGAAACCAATAAAAGACATTCTTGCCTTCAATCTTACCGTACTGTCTAAGCCTAGTAGAGATCCTCTGAATCTGCTCTGCATTTGGGGACCTGAGACCAGTGTTGTAGTAAAGGTCCTTCAATATTCTTATCTGGTCAGTAGTGGGAGTCCACCTTGTACTGCTTTGCCTGCAAAGAAAGCTTCCTTTGGCACCGCCGTTATTGTCCTCGTTAGGTTGTTGGTGTGGCTGTTGCTGTTGAGAATCCATGATGACTTGTAAAACAAAAAGAAAACAAAGAGAAGCCAACAAAACAAAAACTCGAAGAGAGAGAGGGATAGAAGAGAGGGTAGGTGAATATACATGAAATGGAAAGAAGCGGGTCGAAGGCTATAAAAGGTATAGAGAAGGCTAAAGAGGCACATGGAGGTATTTTTAGAGGATATCAGAGTAGTATCTGAGAGAGAAGGACTGAAGCTGACAGAGAGGGTTCATGATCAAAAGGGTAGGGACAAAAGGGTACTTAGAAAGGGACTGTTTTAGTGGAATTACTTGGAACAAAAGGCACGATGGTGTATGAATAATAGCAGCAGCCTTGCTTTTATAGTCTGAGAAGAGAAAGAGAAAAGAAAAAGAAAAAGGAAAAGAAAACCATTGAAGTGATAAAATAGATGCTAAGAAAGATAGAAAGGAGAGAAGCTTTTCTGAATGAATGAATGAATGCCATAAAATGATGTGGGGTGTGTGATTTAGAGCTCATCAAGGTTATTCTTTTAATGGAGATATGGTCCCTTCTTTTTTTTTTTTTTTCACCAGACCAAAATGCCAGTGTAGAAGATTTTCTTTGTACTTTCTCAAGGCAAGGGCGTGATATGGGAAAACTAGCAAAGGGGTAGGATCCCTTCAATAATGGGTCCCAAGTCCCAACCAAGCAAATACAAGGGTTTTGGTTACTATAGACGAGGTAGCATTCTTTCTGTCACTATCTTCCCCTTAGAGTTACTGTGCTTTTAGTGCTCTAATTCCCCTATGTTTACTATCCTCTGCAGGAATTTCCGAGATTGGCAAATCTATTTGGTGTACTAGGCCTTGAAGACCACAGGACCGCCTGAGCTTTATAATGCACTTGAATAGCAAAACTGTTGAATGATGAATACTTAACTTTTCCCTGGAAACAGAAAAAGGGGTTTTGTAGAGTGTGGAAGGTGTT
Organism: Erythroxylum baracoense; assembly: GCA_025629805.1. NCBI lineage: Eukaryota > Viridiplantae > Streptophyta > Magnoliopsida > Malpighiales > Erythroxylaceae > Erythroxylum > Erythroxylum baracoense. The sequence continues at coordinate 24,077,164 of JAOTAY010000189.1, forward strand.
GAATTTGTAACAAGCCACTCGTAAGTAGAGAGTGAAGCTCTCAATAATTGGCCAAGTTTTTAAATTATAAATTGTCCATGTAGTACTATCTGTTTGAGATTATGATTAGATCTTAGCAATAATATTATAAAGATTATTGTAGTATTTTAGTTGAAAGTGCAACACAACTACTATCTGCTGAGCAAAACCATGGATTCATGCTAGTACTATAGTGTAGAAAAGCCATCTTAATTTGTATATTGGTTTTGGTACTGCGATCTGAATTATATCTTTTGGTATAATATGGTCTGAACCATACCAGTTTATGTTAAACCTAGGAATTCCGTCATCAACATCCTTGAATTGAAATAAGAAAGTGTGTTGTTTTAATAACATTAAGGTTCAACACTGACATCAAACACGAGAAATCTATCTCGTAAACAAACTTGTGATGCAGATGCAGTGAAAGAATTTCACTATCACAATGCACGCAGGCCTTCTTCTTCGGAGCACGCGCCCAAAAAGTAAATGCAGGATGACAAGAGCATTTAAAGAAGAGAGACCGGTGTTTTTCTGGAGCTTTTGCATAAGAAGACCATCATCAATGGCTCTATCTTTCTTTGTTGTGTTTTCTTTTCCGTAAACAAACCCAAGTTCATACATCAAACTCCATAGCTAACGTACAGGAAGTCTGTTGCTTCTGCTTTAGTCTTCGAAGGAACCAGACACACTTTGTAGCTAGAAAAAGTTGTACACCATCCATACTCTACAAGGAAAAGTTGAAATCAATATTGTTACTTCAATCAAGTTCCTTGCAGTACTTCCTTCGGATGCAGGGCTTGATGTCACGAAAAGCTTAGCATACTCTAAAATTCACACGACAACGTATGGGTAGAGCAAATGAAACTTGAAATTTTGGTGCATTTAAAGACTTTGGATTCTAAGAGGATCTTCAGATGAGCATTTTCTGATTGCCGGTGAACGATAAGCAGGTGTGATTCTTAATGAATGGTATCCATAAAGGTAGTACATTGATACCATTTTCTTCTTAACCAGAATTGAAATCTGCAGGATAACTTTTCATCATATGAAACCCTGGAATTTTCTGCGTTATAAACTCGACAGTGAAGAATGATTATTTTTGGTTGTTCATTCCTGCTACCACCTAGAGGAATTTAAAATAAATAGGTAGTTGTCTTTCTGTATAGTGACTGGACAAATATTAAACCTTCTAACTACATTTTAACAGCATTTAAGGGTGGAATTTGGTTATTATCTCTTGAAATGATGCCAAGAATTCTCAGGTAAAACAACTTGATGATGTGTAGTTATGTGTCATTTATCACTGTTCTCATGAGCAATTTTCAATTGGTTTAAGATCCGTAGAGATTGCGGCTGAAATTCTAAATCACGGACTTTTGGTTTCTTCTAGTCTTCCATTGAATCTTAACGTTGTCCTGTGTGCGAGCAAGTTATGTCACTTTCGTGGAGACCTAGTGTTTCTGTCTTATCAATGCGTATTCCATTTATTGGTTATGGTATAACCAAAGAGCTTCAATTTTGAAACTGTGGTAACATGGGATTGGCATTGTTCGATCACCTTGAATTCAACTTGTTACAGTTCATTCCCTTTCTTAACAATTCTGACAATTGCAGCGTCTCATCTCTCTTTATTTCTCACTCACCAGTCTCTCTAGTTCTTAAACTTTTCAGATAGTGTTTATTTCTTTGATATTGACACGTCCATCATGCTCACCTTATCATGCATTTACATTGGGTTTTATTTTTGTTCAACCAGAAACCCTCATATTTTCTCCCTAACACTTCCATACACTTGATGATGTAAGTGATGTATGTTATGTGATGGTAGGGATGTTTGCTTGTTTCTTGGCAAAATTGCTCATAGTCAGTATCATTCTCTCGATCCTGATCAACTTTTAGACTAATATGTTCTAAAGAAAGGGCAAAAACTTTTTAGATTTTGATTTGGCAAATGCCAGTGAAGCCTGTATCCTATCAGCCTCTCTCTCTCTCTCTCTCTTATCCAAAATTCTGAGTTGCTTACCTCACACGAGAATTCTAGTTCTAGAGTGGTACTCTTACCCTTTTCTTTGGGGTAATCATCTTCTTGGCTCTTATTTTCTTCTCCATATCTTCCAAGATACCATCACAATATCATTCCATATCTCTTAACCTCTCAGGTCTGTCTGTCACCCTTCTAGGCTGCTATAGCAGTGTCGTTTCCCTTTTCCTTTCCGCCTTCTTAGTTCTAAGAAAGAGACTAGCTACTAACCTAGCCACAGTCCACACACCCCTTTTGCTTTTGCTTCCCATTTGTCCTTATTTTGTGATTATATGCGATTTGACAGTAGTAAACAGATACACCAGCACTTCAATCTCAGGATTTTATGTTGTACTGCCCCATATGTTTTAGCACTCAGCCAGTAGTGGTCCACATTATAGTGTGAGTGAGAACTTGCTACATTTTATGTGCTCAGAAGGCCGTCTACAGGTATGTGGTTGGAATTGGATCCCACATCTTTCTAGGATTTAGGCGTTCAAAACTTGATGTGGACTAATCCACTTCAAATAACTACTGTTCTATTTGTTTGGAACTGACAGAACTCCTATCCTATGAACTGGTCCTTGAGTTTGAACTTCAACGAGGAGGGTTGTTTTGAAGTTAGTTTGCTTTCGTTTCGATTTCGATTTGACTCGGACTATATATCAATGAACTTTAATTTAATTAAAACTTTAAGTAAGAAATAAATTCTAGTAACCCATGGATGCCACTGGAATTCTAAGAAAGACATGACACAGATGAAGCCATATTCTAATCTTAGGTGCAGAGGTGAATGTTACCCATGAATCCAAGCAGGAGAGCAGTTGTGTTACCATAAGCAGCCACATAGTGGCATGAAATGATTTATGCTACCCACCATATGGGATGATGAAGACGCAAACAAGAGAACACGTCAGTGCGAAATGATCAACAATATAAAATAGGTGAGGTTGAAAACTGAAATGGAGAGAGAGTGAGAGACTATTCAGCCTGTTTGATGGCTAAACGCACGGTTGAATCGGCCCATGAGGCCCTAGCCAGCACAGAGAAGCCCTATAAAGATTACACGATCCTGCCAGGCAGCTAGGAATTTCAGCTTGCTAATTTGCTCAATCAATAATTTTGGCAGAAACAATGACTTGAGTGTTGCTATGTGCCTAAGCAAATGCCAATCCAAAAATGCCAATAATCTTCACTCTAAAGGAGATTGTTTGGGCTACTTTCTAGATATAGAAGAAATTGCATACAAGCATTGCCTGGTACCTTCACCTTATTACTAAGCTACATAAATAATAATCATGCCATCTGTCATCCACGACCACAACCAACTTGTGGTAAAGGCAAATAGCTTCACGCTCTTGGCATATTCTAAGAAGTTAATACACCACCGAATATCTAATAAAATTTCGGACGCCAGCTGATAATAAGAATCCAACTATAATAATAAACACAATCATTACAAGTGTGAAATAAAACAACAGTAGTACAAATGTAACTCCTTCCAGGAGAAGTTAAACAACAAGAGAGTCTGGGAGTAGTATTATGCACACACTCAAACATTCTTATTTAAGTTCCCAATAACAACAAATAATGAGGAGGTAACTTGTGCCATTCATGTACGCTCATACCGCCAAATTAGTATTCTAACACCATATGAAAGGGGCTTAAAGATCAACCAATTTTATTGATCCAAGTCAGGCGTGTAACCAATAAATCAAATCAAAGCTCTCACAATCAAACAGCTACTCAATCTATCAGGAGGATCCAAACCAGCCCTTCCACCGTTTTCAGCTTCGGTAAATTGATGCCTATTAACCTCAAACTTAAGTATTTACAAAATTGAACTCCAAATTGCGGTCATGATCACGGAGTTGAAGCTTCCCAAGTTGGAATTGAAGTGGTAAGTAATGCATTTGACACATTTGTATTCAACTATATAAAGAAAAAAAGTTCAACCAATTCCATAAGCTCCTGCAGATGATGAGATGAATTTTGGTAACTTACTTACCCAGGAGACGACACATCCACAACTGAATAAATGCCTGACAAAAGAAATAAATCTCATCCATTAGTTATCAATTCTGCCTTGATCCTTCTACTGTTTGCAGATCCTCGCCCACTATGACTTGAGTACTGGCACTCTGATACAGAAATCTCAGTAAGATTTCTCACCCTTGTCTCTTTCTGACTGGCTGGCTTTTAACATGATGTTCAAACTTATGAAAATTAGATGTCTTAATGTTGTCTACATATGAAAACGGTTGAATGCCCTCCAGATCTCGATCTGGAGAAAATCCGATGGGCTGTTTGGTTTCATCCATTTTTCTGAATGTGATTGATATCCTATACAAAACAGACCGCGAGGACATAAAAATTATTCAGTATTCACGGAAAAGTACAAAACTATAATAAAGAACTAACTCATACCTCTTTGTAGGAACTGAAGGCACACAATGCCTAGCGACGTCAGCTGCATTTCCATTCAAGACAAGAACAGATCTGGATATAACATATTTTGATTCAAAACTTTGCTAAATAGGGATATTTAAGGGGAACAAATTCCAGTAAAATCACATACATATAAAAAGAGCAAAAAGTTTGAAAAAAAAAAGCACTTCAAACTTACCCCACAGGTAAAGGGATTGCAATTGGACCAGCAAACTCCCCAGGACCCAAAACTTTCAAGTTGGATCCAAATACTATGTCACACTCGCTTAGAAATGATACAGTGCAGAAGGGTCGAAGAAAATCATGATTGTCAATATGTGGAGGTATACAGTCCCCTTCTTCATACATATTGACGATACAACTGTCAGGTACACATGTTGGAGGGAGAACGTGCCATCTAACTAGCCTTTTAATTATGACTTTGAAAAGATCAGGTATGGGATCCACAAGTTCATTTCGTACAATTCCTGGTGGGTTACCATTTTTGTCCTGCATCGTTAAAAAGGAGAGATTTCAACCCTTGTACAATACTTCTTAGTGCACTCATTTCATGTTACTATATAGAAAAAGAAACATCATTACAGTCTTCCCAACATGTCTAAAGAACTTACAATAGCATAATTGTAACAGCAACCAAATTGAAGGGTTACACGCCCTTTGCCTCTCATCCATTTTTGTGGAGCTGAGTATGTTCTCTCTGTGAAAGACAATTTGACCTTAGTAACATTTGACATAAACAATAAGGATTGAGAAAAATGTTAACCTATACAACGATATTTCTAATTCACATTTTCTGAACTTAGCTACAATAATCTTTCAAGTCGAATAGTTAGCATCTACTATAACATTAATATCCAGAAATGCTGATAAGGCTACAAAATGGTTCACAAACTAACTAAGCAACACCAAGGCTCAAATTGATAAGGCAAAGAGAGTGGCAAACATCCCATCCATATGCATGAACCAGAATAAGAAGACAAATCATTTCACCAACTACTTAAGCATAACTATAGTCAAAGAGAAGATGAAAAAAACGGCAACATTCCCATCTATTAAGGCATTGATGGAAGCCTATATATAGAATGATGACGTCCATGAATTGTCTTCCACTAATGGGAAGAGTGAGAAAGAAACTGAATCCATATGAAAATAATGGTCTTTGATGCTTGAAGATTTAGAAGATCCTATTTAGAACTTCCTAACTAGCTACATGAATGGTGCACACAACATAACTACTAATACAGGACTGACGTAAGGATTTGTTTTGTTTGTTTCGTTGTTATATACCTATTAGGATTTGTTTCTGTTTTTAGTTTATTTTAAGTTTCCTAGTTAGGAAGGTTTTCTTGTCCAGCAAGAAAACTGAAATAAGTTAGCTTTAAAAAAGGATTTCAATCAATCCTTTTCACACTAGAATTAGGACTATTATGTACCATGTTAGGGATATAAAAGGGAGGGTCCACAGATGTTTTAGGACCCCGAAAACATTACTTTAATAAAGTTTCTGCAGCAAATTTTCCTGAGAGAGAGTGTGTCTTCTCTTGTTGACTAAATCCTAAGTTTTATGCTTGAATTTGGTTCCGAGATTAACCTAAAATCTCCACCTAACTACTTCCGCTGTGTCACATTTTTCCGTTAAAGACAAATCATTGAATAAGTAAAATCATATACAACATATAATTCATCAAAGCAAACTCAACAATTTTAACTGTTAGTTTACGAGCATGTTGAATTTTATGCTTAAAAACTTGATATGTTTGATTGAATCCAATGGCTTAGTACCCAAGTCCCATCCTGCTTAGTAGTAATCGTACAACCAAAAAATTCAAACACGAAGCAAGGCCAAAACTTTCAACAATCAACAAAGGATTTTTTTTTTTAAATAAAGCATAAATAAACATATGAAAAAATGTAGTTAAAAAAGCATGGATGGGAGAAAGGAGAGAGAGGGAAATAAGGATGGAGAAACAAACCTCTGGATCAAGGTGGTATAGGTGGACAAGATCATTAAGAGAGGGAACTAATAGAGCATAAGCATTGACCGGTGCCACAGCACCGGAAAGGAATTCAACATATTGAAGAAGAGTTCCATGACATCTGTCAAACTGCTCACTGACCATTTTGATGTAAGGTGCGTCTGCATTTATTACAACCCTGTATAAAAAAATATAATCAGAAGATCAACAAAGAGAAAATCCTAACAAGGGTTTACCCACCAGAGCAGAACAATAATGTACTCAATCATAACAAACTATGCAAAAAGTAAAAGAAGCTAGGATCAGGAGCTTCAAAAATTCTCCACATAAAATAATAACCTAAAATACATACTAATAGTTTCAGAACCCAGAAACCAACAATTAAGTAATATATATCTTAAAAATAATAAAAACATAGGATATAGCGTGAATCAAAATGTCCGAAACAATACAAAATAACATCTCTCTCTCTGGAAAATCATGTAAATAAGAGTCAAAATATTTAAAGGAACCAGAAATTAAAGGTCATTAAGGTTGAAGAAGTTCCCCATAAACTAACATCCAAAATCAGAAAGTCTATAATCATTTCAACTGCCCAAGTATCCTATAGCATAAATATGTAGAGAAAAAGTCTTTTCCTATCATAGAAAATTACATCGCAGATCAAGTTTGTACTCACACAGAACGGTGTTGCGCAATAAGTAACAGAAGGGGGATTGCCAGCTTTGGTTCATCCTTCGGAAGTAGTGAATCCCTTAGCCTGTTCGTGGACTTGATCAACGCCTGAACAAACAGATTTCAGAAACTTGAAAATAAGACACTTGGCTTTGTGCAATTGCAGTGAGTAAACTATGCAATCACCATTAGGTCCATTACGGACCAACAAGACAAGGACAAGGAGAAAAAGAGGTATTAAAAACACATACGTAGCAAGAGAGAGGGAGGGAGACCCCGAGGGCACTACATTTTCTTAAAAGATATACAGAAGTTTACCAAACATTGCAAGTTCATCACTATTACTTTTTGTTCTTCCCGAAAGATTATCACTATGATATTGCAAAACCTTCCATGGCGTACTATATCATCAAGCTATCAAAAACAAATTGAAAGAGTTATGTCTGAAAGCTTGTATGTGTATAGAGCAAATAAGTAAAAGGCCAACTTTTGAACTAATTTCACCCTCTTCCTCTCAAAATTGGCTTTGTGTTTGGTCAATAAACCAAAATATTTATTGCTGGAATTTTTTGTAACTTTTCTTTTCCAGAACTTTCCCCACTAATTTATTTCTTCAATCTCTTCTTTCTCTCACTAATGCCACTAAACCAGTTAACTAATGTCATGTACTGAGTACAAAAAGGGTTGACTGGTCTCCACACAATAACTTTTGCTGTTATTATGTCATGGGCTCATCTCCCTCTGCTTGGCTAAATCAGTAAGAAACCATGCTAGTGGAGATGAACGGTCAATTTGCAATACTGAATGATAGGTCATTTCACAATTATACACAACTGGCTAATAGAATCAATTCACTTGCAATCCAACTCAGGAATAACGATAAATACACATAAAATATTCACAACTTGACCAACACCATGAAGAAAATCGAAGGGAGGAATGTACATAATTTCCAATTGTTTAATGCCAAACATAGGATAAAGCAATAAATCTGATACAGTTCCCATCCCTCCATATTTTATTTCATATCAACAGATTTTCAACTTTAGACTTCATAGATCTAATATTGTTAGCTATGGTTCCCACTTATCACATGTATAACTATGAATGGTATGTTAATGCACCCCAAAACTTGTATTTTGCACTCAAACACGTCACAAAAGACAAGGACCTTGTTATTCCGTGTAACTCCAAAAGAGGTTGCCTGGTAACGGAGAGTCTCACTCCCAGCCATGGCATCCAACTGTTCCTCCGTTAGATTCTCTGTATATTGGACATTCGCCATTTGTTGAATAAGCTCCTGATCGATCAGGAAGGTCAGGTATTAGATAAAAGTACTAGCCTTTAACAAGAAGTAATGAACTGCAACAGCTATAGTACTTAATAAGACCTGAAGTAGAACAAGCTCAATTCCTTGGCCCTTCTTCAACTGGTTCACAAGATATTGGAAAAGGCCCCTCAATTCCATAGATGGGTACTTCTTGCATCTATATGCAACCAAACTATATCTGTTAAATCCTTAATATACAAGTGGTGTAGGTCATCCACTTAAGCGTAACATAGATACAACAAACAAATAACCAGCACCACGCCAAAGTTAACATAACAAGGAAGCATCAACATCTATAGCATGAGAACAGAAAGCAGCACATCACACAATGCATCAGCAATAACATTCTATATTTCCATCATTCTCTTTTATCTTACTTTTTTTGTTTTTTAAGGCCTCCAACTTTACCTATTCATTGTCAAGTCAAAGCAAGCTAAAACTCTAGATATTCCAATTCCCCAGCAAAGCCATGCATATGAAGACGATCTATAAGATGGAAGAAAACCTGCTACCTTATATATCCCAAGACACCACTATGATTAATCTCACAGCACAAAGCAATAAACAATTTGAGGAAAGTAAGAAAAGAAATATTTGAGAACACTTGTTGGAAATTTTTAGCCAAACAAATAGCACAGATCACTCAGAAATAGTAAGATGCACATGGTTATAAATCTAGACGAAGTACAGCATCATACAGGAAGATTGCTTAGCTACAAATTAGAGATAGTATAACAGCCCTGTTCAGCAACATTTTGACACAGACACGTACGCATAAAAGCACAAAGAAAATGTAACAAAGGCAGAGGCTTAATCCTAATATTCAATTTCTTTCTTTATAGCATCAAGTATTTCTCATTCCATAGTGAATTTAGTCTCAGCTTTCAATAAGCTCGAACACTATCCCTTCCGTATTAATAGACACTAACATGCTAGAATAAACCATCTGAATCTTAGTCATTTAACATCTTATTACTAACAGAAGACATGAACAGTCAATCAGCTGTGAGTACATAGAAATTATGTCATTATTTTAATCTCTCTTTCCTTCACTGCTTCATCAACATGAACTTTTGAAGTGACCACCACAGTTCACCACCAAATGGCATCAGTTAGTAGACAATTAAAATAGCCCATAAAGTTGCTGTTAATTATGCAGATAAACAAGTGCTATTGACATTGGTAACAATGTTAGAAGGTAAAGAGCAATCCTAATTGTTTTCACAACAATGGTACAACATTATCTTTTAGGTAAACTTAAGACCATTCATAAGCAAAATTGTTAATGCAACAACAAAGGGCAAGATTCTTCCATGCAGCAAAGTCAGAGATTAGGCCATAAACATTCTACAAAAAGTATGGCATAAACTGGCAATTTCAAATCATTCATTTTTATGAATCCATTGCAAGTATCCTACAATCCAAACTTGTTTAATAGTTTGAAGACCTCTAGCCCAGCTGTACATTGGCACATTAATTTTCATGAGTGAGTAAAAAGATGCAGAGATGAAAAGTTAAAAAAAAAAATTCAACTCTCTCTAATTGGAAACTACCCCTTACTATTGAAATGTTTCAAGATTTGACCAAAATTAGGAGTGCTGCCGCCACAGAATTAGCATTCTACCTCAAAAAGTTGCAAGCTAGAACCAGTATATTATTGCACTACTATGGCATCCCCTGACCATGAGAAACCTGGATGTCTTGACAAAGCCAAAATGAAGAGAATACAATGGCAATCAAACTGAAGTGTTCAGTTGCTTTCCTCATATCCAGTGACACAGCTTACAGAACAACATCAACCTTCCACATGGGCTGCTAATACCATGTAGTTGACGTTGCATCTGACCAAGAAAATATACTCTCAGCAACATTCCAGCAACATATGGATGCAACAGACTAAACCAAAGAAATATGAAGAGGAAAGGGTGATAACAAGCATCTGTAACCCAAGGTCACTGCACTTTGGCATCCCATCTAGGCAAGATATATGAAGAGGAAAGGGTGATAACAAGCATCTGTAACCCAATGTCATTGCATTTTGGCATCCCATCTAGGCCAACATCTTCAAGAAGCCAAAAAGTTGAGAACCTCAACAATTAATGTGTCAGGTGTCTGCTTGAGAAAAATTATCAAATCACACTCAATCTCAGAATGTCATTCAAGTTACACAATAACTTTTGTCATGTGACCACAACAATTTCCATTCACCTCTCAGGTTGACACCGACCTTCCACCTTCCGTGAGGAAACAGACATCAAGCATCCCTGTAAATCCCACCTTCATCAAAATATCTCACATTTTCTTGGAAACATTTTATACAATTAGGTCCTCCATATAAACCTCAACTCCAGTTCCAGGAAAATGGAACTTGGAACCGAAAAGATCAAGGAACAATATGAACTTTGAACAATGAAACCTCATCAACAAACAACCACAGCGCAAAGGGAAACGTAACTTTAAGAACCTAATGTTGACTCATGAGATCATCCATTTACCCCTCTCATCTGAATCTCACCCCATGAAGTTTCTCCTTCATGACCCTGGATTCATCCCAACTTCATGGAACATCCATTCTCACCTTTACCCGTAAGCACATCAAAATCGAAAAGGGATGAACGGACACCACTGAAAAGTTCATACGATGCATTCCGATCACCCTCTCCCCTTAGCTGTGATCACATTCTGGGGCTGTTTCATACAAACCCATCCATAACAACAACAAAGCTCAAGATATCTCTATTCATCCTCAAGCAAGATTCTGTATTCATCCCAAGTCAAGCTAATGGAACTGATCTGGATTAACAATTTGGCTAGTCAGTAAATTATGCAATTCCCACAAAACCCTCAGCCGCAGCCATGCTTTTGCTGAGGATGATCTGCAACCCGGAAACTCAAGTAAAGCATCCCAAGATATTGCTATAACACTCAATAGAATGGAAGTAATTCACAGTGGACTCCCAAAGGTTTCATAGCAATGCATACAAGCAGCATTTCAAAACAAGCTCAATATGTCTGGAAGGCATTGGAATAAGCAAGTAGAAAGAGCAATAATGCATATATTTTGCTCGAAATTGTTTGCATCACACACAACAAATATTGCTAACAGAAACCAAAACTACAAAGTTTCTAAGGACTGAAACTTCACTCATGCCAGAACAGGACCATATAGAAGCATCAAAATATTTGCAATAAAAAATTACACGTACAGGTGCCCCCAGAATGAAGCCAAGGATTGAAGCCAGTCAGATAAATTAAGGCCATCATCTTTCAACTTATCACGACCACCTTGTGCCAATCGCTCAATCACAACATATTCCAAAATGTCGTATTCAAGCTACACCAGAAAATAATAACAATAATCAGGCTGGAAAACAACTCCCAATGAAATAGGACTACTCTCTATCAAAACCTTATTACTTACTGGACACAGACAACAAAATTACTACTATCAAATATTAGGTTTCCTCATCTACCAGGAGTCCACCTGGATACTTTAACAGCATAGCTAAGCTAGCAAAGCAACAAAGATACAGATTAACTATTTCTTAAGCACAGCAGGTTTATCCCAAGTGACAATAACTTCTCATACAATCAAGCATGTCTGTTTATCATTACTGTATCTCTGATAGTCAAACCTCCTTAAAATATAAAAACTCCGCTACAGACATAAAGATGAAAAGAATAAGTGTACTGAATTACCCAACAAATTGGAAATAGAACAAAAGGAAGCTAAAACCACAGGAGATTGTTTCAGAAGCTTTCTCAGTCAGTCATTTTGTTTCCTGCTTTGATCAGTTAGTTAAAGGGCCAATTTTAACTAAATAACATGATCAAAAATTGGATATTGTTTTAAAATTAACTTTTAAATTAAAATACAAAAAGTGGGAAAGTTTGCTCTTGGGAGTAACAAAGGAGAAAATCCAAAGACGAATGCATAAATTTTTTTACTACAAAAGGTGAGAGAATACAATGCCAAATATTCTTTAAGGAAATAAATAGAAACTCCAAAGAGCAAGTTAGAAATATTTAACTATAAAGTGAGTGAACAATTGTGCAAGAGTGGACAACAAAATCCTTTAGCATTAGGAAAAGATAAACAAACCTGTGTCAAATACTTGAAAGCATCCACCACAGGAGTAATCATATCTCTATATGCCTCGATCTGCACACGGATTCAAAGATATTATGTTCAAGTACTTAAAGATTCTTTACGCAACGTTCCTTATTTAAGTACAGCACCTGATGAACAATTGTTCGAAGTACAGTCATCGGATTGGCATGAGCTAGTTTTGCAACCATGCGTCCCAGCTGCTTCAAATTTTCCTTTGCAAGCCTTTTCAAAATTCTTCTAGTGTCCAGCTGCAGAATTGCAAAGGAAATAACTAAGATAGACAAGAAACTACAAACTGATACAAAGACAAATAGAAAAAGGAAAAGAAGGAAAGAGATTTGATACCTTTGCAGTTTGCCTTGCAGCCAAAATCATTGGGTTCCACTCATCATCTTTTTCCCATTCACCATATAGACGATACCGTACCTAGACAGATGGTATTTATCTAGCAACGTTATCTATCAACCCAAATACATTATAAATTGGAAGGGCAAAAGGCTGCATTGTAAAGCCAACCTCATAAGGAAGAAGATTCATTACTTCCCAGATTTCCTGTCCAACTGCCGGGTTTGCAGGTACCAACTGTAAAGAAGGAAGTAAGCATGTAGCTAAGGCTTCCTCTACCCGTGCTCTAACTTCCCTTAGGTGTAGACGAGGAATCCGATCTCCAGATGAAACGGTTCCACCATCTTCAACGCCATCACTACCACCTACAAGCTCAAGTGCAGACATGTAATAACCTCTCAGCACCCTACATACCTGTCCAAGAAGAAACCAGACATAAAAACTAGGAAGTTAATAGGAGAAAAAATGAATAGCAAATAAATGCAACAAAATGATTGAACATAAAATCAGAAATATGCATGACGAACCTTCTGCAGCAATAATGTATCACGATAAAGATATGGTCCCACTGTTGAAAGCATCTGGAAAAGCTCCTTGGGAAGATCAATCACCGATTTACCAGAAAAACTTGTATTAATGGCATCACTATCAGCTGCCGAAGCAGAGGCAAAACTTTGGAGATGTGTCTGCCGAATTGTATTATATGCTGATGCTATTGACTTCTCAATAAGCCTGAAAATACATACAATGTTTTACTGGAAAATTTAAGCATATAGATCTCCTAGCCTTTAGCTGACAATTGGAAGAACGAATATGCAACCAATGCCTTTCAATGTTAACTAGTTATCAACTTGGAAAGACTATTCATAAATCTGTGTGTGCACATGACAAGAACACATCCAAATATCAGAATAGTACCATACCTGAACAGCCCATTACATATTTGGAGGTGAGCCACTGGATTAAGTGGAGAAAGGCGATCAAACAATATGTGGGCATGATACCTTTAAGAAAAAGAAAAGAATGGTTTGTTTAAGGCATTACAGATGAAAATTGATTTTCTATTTTAAGTCCTCGTAATTAACTTTAAACCACTTTTGAATATGAAAGAAATGCATAGTAGACTACTCATATGGTTAAATGAAGGGAAGTTACAATACAAGAAGACAACGCACTTGACACAAATCAAAAATCTTTATTTCTAATGACCAATCCCAAAAGGAGAAACCTGAAATTTAATGTTTAAAATCTTAGTAGAGTGCCGACTTAAGAACTCAAAAGAATAAGGTATAGAGTTTTATAAGACGATGACTAAGTTCAACAAAAATCTTAATAGCTAACGCCCAGATCAGATGAATATCAGTTTTTTCAACATGATATAGAAGTAGATATGTAGTAGAAACCAAATCTAAATAAATCTCAATGAGATTTGAAGTCAAGTTCGAATGAGGAAACTTATAATAACTAAAGCATATACCTTGAACTAAATGCCAATCAGAATCATGTACGTTATCCAGTCACATTACTCTAATTCAAAAGCACAAAACTTGATCACAAGAGAAGAAGAGTAACTATATAATCAAAGACAGATTGGAAGATAATGGTGTGACCACAAAATTTTTCGAATAATATGAGCAAGATGCCAACATAAGAATGGATTACAAGTAAAGCTTAATTAACATATTTACATATCCTTGATCTGAGCTTGAACCTACCAATCATCCACTGAAAGAAAACCAGTAAGCAAGCCCAGAGGTTGGCTATTTTCAAGCTCTACAGAACGTTCTGTGATTGCGTCAGTTTCCATGTCTAAAGCAGAAAAAAGATCTATTGTCACATCACCCTGCTTCTCATCATCCATGAGGTCCTTCCCAGTAGCTGCGAGATTTATTTTGCCAATTTTGTTTGCCTGCAGAAATCTGAATTTACTAAAGAAGAAATGAACAAAAAATTCTAGAGGTGTAGAAAGAAATGTAACTTCTATTATTTTTAGTATCCCATCTACGTTTGGCTACTATTGATGGAAGTAGTAGCACCAGAATTTATGCAAGTACATGTTCTATGGGGCAACAATTTAATTGTTTACGATCCACAATAAAGAAATCTATTTAGGTCTTCAGGAAAAAAAAAAAGTACACTGACCTCAAAGCATGAAACATATCCTACCAAACAGTTAGATTTGAAGTCATATGGGAACAACAATGATAACAATAGCTTCCCATCAATATACCTCATCCAGTCGCTTGGAGGAAAAATTATTATAATGTTCAAAAGCCTCATCATCACCTGGAAGTAAATGTGCATATCTGCAAGACATAAGATAGTAATAAACAAAATCTCAATGTCAACAAACAAAGAAAACAAACCTGCCAACAGATCAGCAAGAAAGCCAATAAAAAAGGTAAAACAGTATGAACATACACCAAAATAGAGCTACGACCCCAAATATGTTCATAAGCCATGGGCTAGCATCCAACAAAACTGGGATCAGCCTTGCAGGACATGTAGGTACTGATGCCTTAACATAAACGAAATTTCAAGGCAAAAATCACAGGTCTCATATGTAAATGTCTTAATTTATTCCATTTCCAGATTATCCTAATTAATATGCTCAAACGAATGGCAGAGAACTTATTCCAATAACTGCTAAAATTAAAATTGGGCAGATCAATTCAGAAGTTTTAGAAAAGATATGTTTCCAGTTATACAGAAAAGTTGGTTTGTCCACCATCTATGACCAGTAATTGTAATACGACACCAACTCTGAAAGTGTGACAACCATGACAAGGTCCAAAGAAAACAATGGCTCTTAACATGATCGCAGTTCCAATTTGTAAATTAATAAACGTAACCATAAAAATGATTTTATTCGTATCCACGCAATTCTGTAGAAAAAAATTGCTTCCTTTCAGAAACTGGTAGTAGATTAATATGCCCATCTATCAAAAGCTGACCTCCACTTCCACACCATAAATAAGTCAAGTCAAAGAATTCCCAATATAGACGCTCTCTATGTGAGCTGCTAAGGATTTTGGCACCTCAGAGTGAGTGATCAGGTATTTTGGCATTTTGAGAACACATTCAGTTGTGACTTCCTCCAACAGCTATTTCTCAAACAAAGCCTAGGGTGTAGTACAAAATGAAAAAGTCTGCAACCTCCTCATTGTGATTGTAATGCCCTTTCCTAGTCAAGGATTCCTCTTCGTATCCCTAGAAAATATGAGCTAAGGGTCTCTTCCTTTCCTAGGAATACTTCAGCCTCCAAACAAAATAATTGCCACAGTTGTCCAGAACTAACAGAAGAAACCAATTACCTACTCGCCGTAAGCCACTTCAGTATATAATGCACTGAACTGACATCATGCTTCCCAACTCCCAACACACACTAACCAGAAGTAGTTACGATGCAGATTCTATGTAGCTTAATTATAATCACATGCATATTTCATCCACTTAATCAAAGTATTGTTATTATGAAGCTACTGGGAAACAGCTTACAGCATGCAGTTAGATTCCAAAAATCAACACTTTATGAAACCCAAAACTCTATAGCAATAAAAACTGGAACAGCCAAATTATAAGAGTACACGATTGAGCAAATTACTCACATGTTATCAAGATGAATGAACTCTTCCCTCACTAGTGAAGCTGTAAGCTTGTACAGCCCAAATGGTACAGGAACAGTTACTTCCAATCTCTGATAATATTGGAATTTAAAGCCAAGAATTTGTGAAGCATGAGACTGCACCAAAAATCAAATGATGAGCATGTGAAGACTTCCGTAAATTCCTCTATATCCAAACAATATCCTGTCTCAGCAATAGCATCACATACCCTAGGAAAGATGGGAATCAATTCAAGAAAGACCTCGTTGTCTGGTTGAAGTTCAAAACATTCTAAAACCTGACAGTTGAAGGAATAATGAAATTGAAGGATTATACTGCAGACAACAAATTTTTTGGAAATATAAGAAAATGCAAAATTAATGAGCAGCTTACGATGTCAAAAACACGGTTAGGGTCCAGATCAAAATGACCAATTAATGACTGCATAAAATATACTTGTCAGGAACAAAAGTGACGGGAATAAGACCATAGATGAGGGGGCTGAAAAATATGTTAAGGGACAACCTTAATAATGCCTATCATGGCTGCTGATGCATTTTCAGTTGCATCTTCAGAGCCTCGACAAAGAAGAGTAACCTGTTGATCCAACTCAACAGTAAATGTCCACATGATATCCCATTGTATTTTCCAACAAAAAATAACAATACAATGCCCCTCAGGAAGTTATGAACGAGGGAATAAGAAGTATTCAGCAAGAACCCGTCGAAAAATATCTTAGGAAATACAATATTGGATATTATATTTCAAACAGATGCTAACTGTATAGGTGGGATAACCATGTGAAATATGCACTTATAAGCAAAAGCACATTCTTATTGACTGCTACTTCATTAAACTTTAAAGTCTGACAGTTATGGGAGCATCAATTTCCACAATCGATTGTTCATACCCCCATATACCCCATCATGGCATACCCTGAAGATGGAAGACACCAGCAACCATCATTCTTCACTGCTCCACTAAAGCAATTTCATACCAATCTATATCCGATTCTTCTGAAGGATCAGTTTTGTAACCATAGTACAGATTGTGGAGTTATAAGAGGATAACTAACCCATTCTTCCAATTTATGACAATTTAAATTAACCATAATTCACTTTCGTATGATTCCATGATGTTGCAAACAACTTAACATATCTACATTTTCACATTGCAAATAATATAATAAACA
>JAOTAY010000189.1:24104965-24126683 GCA_025629805.1 Erythroxylum baracoense
ATGAATGCATGTACAAACAATTACATGTGCAAAAATTCACTATTTCTTATTCATGTGCATATATGAATGCATGAATATGTCAATACACTATAAACACTCCTAAACATTTCAAATTACCAATATACCCTTCCCATAAGTGAGGGGATGTTACATGAGGTGTAAACCTAAGTGCAAATAAGACATATCCAAGTGATAATGTTTGAATGATCATGAATTGTGATTAAGGAAACATACCTATGAAAAGTCATTGAGCATGCATTGAACATGAAATATATATATATATATATATATATATATATATGTACATGATTGAATACTTATTTGATTGATCAACTTTGTAATGTAAATTTTATGTGTATTGAATGATTTTAGAAGCACAAGTCAAACACCAGAATCCAGACATTGCTCGATCATCTAGGCAATAGCATAAGCTGGAGCGTACTGTGAATGATAATTCCAGACATTAATGGTCCGAGGAGTTTGATATTTGGGAATGTATTGAGAGTGTTTCTAATTGTATGTGAATATGAAAGAAAGTATATTCTCAACGAAAAGTTGAATGCCAGACTTAAGTACGATAAATATGAAAGTGACTGCATCTGAAATAAATGAAAGCCATTGAAAGTGTGATATATGTGAATTCATGCATTTCATTACATGTTATGCATGATCAGATAAAGGCATTGTAACCGGAGTGGCCGATCTGAAAAAGCTTAAAGCTCAGATATGCGCATAAAGACTACAGGCTTAATGATTAATGAGCCCGGTATCTACAATAGGTATGAGACATAATGTGAAATAAGCCCGATATCCACAAGGGACATGGGACAATGAAAGACGCTCGGTCACAACAAAATAACAACGAAAGTGGAGTCACATATGCATATGCATTTACAATTATGTTTTCAAATGTGCTATATGAATGATTGTGAACAATTAATAAATTATGTTGATATGATGATTTGCCATGTATATGTACATTTGATAATATGATTGATTGAAAAAGAGGATTGTAATATTTTGAAAAGATTTAATTAAAATGTGTGTAAAATTCATGATGTACTTTTATGATGTGTTATACTCTAAATTTGGTTTAACTATGAGATGTTATGCTTTGATATGAGTGAGCTCATCAATGATGGTTGACTCACTGAGTTCGTAAAACTCATCAAAATTACAATATGGTTTTTTAGATACAAGAGAGGAGACCTAGTTCCTAAGACACTCTAGAAGAACATTTTGAAATTTAGAAATGGCTCAAAGGTTTGATCAGTTGACATCTGAGGAGTTGTAGATTGTGTTTATGTAGTTTCTCATTTCATGTAGATCTTTTGTAAAATGAGTAATACACTGTCAAATACTTTTGATTATGTAAATATTTGTTTAATGAAATGTACTGCTATAACATAAATTATGTTAGTAAATGAAATGGGAAAAAGTTAATCTTTTCAAACTTTGTAAAGTGTATGATGCCATAATAAGTGTATATGACTGCTCTAACATGCCATTGTCATAGGGTATGTTCTTAAATGTCCTCTGGATATTCGGGTATAAACTCTATAATAGTGAGGTGTTATACTAGAATTCCATAAACAAATTTACATTACAATTTAACTTGTCACCAAGGATGAACTTGTCTTTGGTTTATATAGTGATTGTCAAAAACAAAACCGACGTTGGTTTTTATCTAAGATAGTTGATATAAAAGTTGATCTTTACTCTACATATCTCATAGGCAAGTGCACCTATTGAACTATAATATAATGTTAGTGAATATCGAGTGTTGATCCCACAAGGAATATAAGTACTAATAATAACCTCTTTTCTATTATCTAATTGACAAATAGGATGATGATTTAATTAAAATTAAGCTAAAATAATTCCATATAAATAATAAACCAAAAAACATATATCACTATGATTAATTCATATCAAATAACTAGTACCTAGGTAATGAATCCCTTTATCATGCAATTCAACTATTGGTCGCTAGATCGTGAAAATTTCTATCTTGTGTTAATATCTTTCTCAAGACTATTAACACTAATCATCTATTGATTAATTGAGACCTCTTTCTAGTTAACACCCCTAAGATTACATTACTCGATTCTTAAATTTCACTATTAGGTTTGACTCTAATCCAAAGAATTTATATCGACCTATCTCTAGGTTTGCATATAAATCTTTCCAATTATGGTATATCTATTTATACAAAGGATTTTCCAATCTTAACCATATGAAATCAAACATTGGACTAATATCCTAGACATATTAATTTAAGAATAAAAACACATAATTAAATTTCAATGAATGAATGAATCAAATTAAATAAAAGATCAAATCACAATATCTATCCCAAATTAAGGTTTATTATACCTAAGAACTAAACAAACTTAGTTTATAAACATAGAAAACAAAACAAACACTAAAAGTTTAGAAGCATAATTGAAAACAAAATAATCTGTAAGATTATATATATATATAGGGATTCTCTTATGTGATCCTTTAGAAACTTTGATAAAAAGTTGTTCTCTATCGGATATATAAAGTAATCTTCATGTTTTCAATTGTCTAAGGTTTATAATTAATAAATGCTAAATAGACTATATTCCTAATCCCATATTTAAAACATTTTGTTGATTTATTTAAGAGTTTCTTATTGTTTATAGTACTTATTTTGTTTCTATTGTGTTTTTAGGTCATATTTGCCTTCATGGATAAAAAGGAGAAGAATTAGGGTAAAAATGGGATAGAAACAAAAGTATTAAATATATTTTGGTGGTTGCCTATGTAAGCCTACACAACTGTGTATTTGATAACTCTCTATGACTGTGTTTCTTTGCAATTTTAAATGATCAAAGCAAGATTGAAGGACATGATCATACATACAATCGTATTAGTGATTGTGTCCACTTCAAAAACCTTAGATTCAAGCTATAAATGGATAAAACAAAGACAAAACAAGAGGAGTTCAAAAAGGGGTTTGTAAGAGGCTCAAGAAAGCTCATAAAAAAATATAATGATAGCCTAGAATAATAAAGAGAAAGAAGAACACGAAAGGAAACATATTTGGGGTGGATTTTCATCAATCTAAAGTATATTTTATAAAGATTAAAGGGGATTTCCTCATAGTTCTTTTACTTTTCTTCTTTAGTTTTGATATTATGACTACAAGCTAAATTTTTTTGGTACTTAAATTAGATGAACCATGGGACAATATTTGTAGTGATTTTATTCTAACTTAATTCATTCTTTAGCTTTACCGAGATTCAATTATGTCTTCCTAATTATTCTTGAATTAATATTCCTAGCGTATTATTTCATATATGATTTCATGCAATTGAGATTGAAAGGAGTTGCATGCAAACCTAGAGATAGATCGACATAAATCCTTTAAATTAGTGTGAAACCTAATAGTGAAATTCATGAATCATTTAATATAATCTTAGGAGTTTCAATTAGAAAGAGGTTTCAGTTAATCAACCGAGGGTTAGGTGTTAATAGTCTTAAGAAAGAAATTAACATAAGATTAGAATTTTCATGATTTAATAAACTAAAGATTAAATTGATTAGTAAAATCGTGATTGCACGAGAAGTCCTAAGGGTATTCGAAATCTAAGCACCAATGTTTTCCTTGATTGTTTCTTAGTTTAATCTTCATTCTAGTTAAATGGATAGACTATTTTTATTTATTGTTTTAATTTTGCATTTGATTTATCTTAAACACCATAATTTATTAGGCTAGATAATACAAAGACAATAGATACTAGTAACTATAGTTCTCGTGGGATCAACCCGTACTTGATAATACTGGCTAAAATTACACCATACACTTGTGATTTAGAAAATTAAAATTATATATCAAGTTTTTGGCACCGTTGTCTTGGATTAGAATATTAGGAAAACCTTATTTGTATCAATTTAGTCATTTTTATTTCTTTTCTTTTGTATTTATTTCTTTCCTTATAACTTTCTTTCTTGATCTTGTGTTTGTGGATTATTTTCAGGATTTAGTTAGTCATCGTTATAGCAACCAAATACAATGTTAGGATGGAAAGGACAATATTCTTAGGTGGACTATATAGTATGCTATCATTTATAACAACATTAAAAACTTGGAATGAGAGTTATGGTGACATGTATTCAGAGCTAAGCTAATATCCATAGTGTATTGTGACATTTATGGGAGTGATAACCCTAATCATGAACGTCAAACATAAAACTATATATGGGAGCATTCGAATTACATGGAGAACTAGCCTCAGGATACCCTATATGGGAATATTTATAATATAAAGAAGAGCAATTATTATGACTATGCATGGAATGATTATGCTTCATTGGGATTTCTAAAACAACAATAACAAAAGGAAGAGGAGAGTCTTAAATATGTCCTTATGAAAGAAATTACTTTACAAAAGGTTGCCCTCCATAAACTCTAAGAGCTGGCTGCTTCATCTGAATACACCAAGTTAAACTTAAGGGATCATGTAGGTGCATTAATTTTCCAGACTGGAGGGCAGGCAAAGGTTGAATATATGAAGGAAAATGTGATTCACAAATAGAAGTAAGAAGATTCAATAGAGAAGATAGAGGTTGAAGAAAAAGAGGAAGTTGTTGTTCAAAAAGAGAAGGAAGAATATAAGGAAGAGGAGAAAGAGGAAAATAAAAAGGAAGAGCCAAATAAGGAGGCTATTGAGGAATTATCAATAGTCATCTTATGTACGGAGGGCTCCTACCTCCCACAAAACAAACTTTTGGAGTCAATTGAAGATTTATGGGGTTTTTTTATTTCTTATTATATTGATAGTTTGTTACTAAAAAGGAAATTAATGGAGTTAAATTGGTTTTGTTAATTTGATACCCTATGTTCTTATCATCTTACAAAATATGGCCTAGTTATAGGCTACCAAATTTTTATGTGGGAAAAGAAGTGGAAGCAAGCCTTTAATTATATATCTAGGTTGAAAAAGGGCTTATTGAGAAGTCCATCAACAAGACTCATAAATAAGCACTAGTTAGAAGGCAACCTAATAATTAGGTTTTGGTTTTAATTAAGTAGCTTGTAGGATTATCCTTAGTAGTTTAGTTATCTTCATAGTTTTAATTTGCTGGTCCTAATTTTGTTACTTGATATTTGATATAGTTCTACAAGTTATGAAGGCAATATTAACCCATGCTTTAAAGTAAAAAAGATTTCACCACTAATGGATATATGTTGAGGACACTGAACAAGACTATAAATCTTTTTCTTTTAGGGGAGTATCAGTTTTCCTCACCCCTCCATTTTTCATATTTTTCATTATTCTTATATGTTTTGTACATTGAGGAAAATGTATAACTTAAGTGTAAGGGGAAGGACTTAATAGTCAAGTTTGTCAAGTTTGATATAATTAGCTTAATAATGAATAATATAAGAATTTTTTGGTTATAATTAGCTTAATAATGAATAATTCAAGAAATTTTTTTAAAGAAGATGTTGATGAAGATGATTCATTAAGAGTTTACTTGTGACTGTGATTTGATTTGTTTAGGCAAATAATTATGAGTTTTGATGATTATGTTGATTTCAATTTAGTCCATTTACTTTGAGAACGGATACTTGATTTGCATTATGATACTTTTTATATAATTTGTACATGCGTTGAGCTAAATGTGAATTCCTTTTAGGCATTTTGTTACCCCACACATTAAAAAAAAGAAAAAAGAAATAGTAATATATGAATAAATGAGCATAAATAATTTCCCTCCATTGACTTTGTACCATAAAAGGTCAAAGTTAAAGAGTGGTGTTAGTAGCTATTTAAGATAATGACCCAGTTGAGTAACTAGGAGCATTAATAACAAATTGTTTACTCTTGCATCAAAAGGTTAGGTGACTTTCTAAACAAGCTTTTAAATGATCTTAAAATGTTTAAATTTAGTATTTTATTTTTAATAAGGGGTATGAAAGTGTTTAAAGGTTTTATCATCTTTTTTTATATATGTTCACTTTATACATTAAGTGGAATGTTTAGAATTAGGTTAAAATTTGAAGAATTGTGGATTAAATTGGATTGATTTATAAATTGATGCAAGTAAATAAATGCATAACATTTCAATGAAATTTGAAATTGAATGAATAATGAAGAATCTTAATGGATATATTTTTTGTTTAATGCTTTTCCGGAGTTGTTTCTTATTAAATTAAAAGTAATGAAATTGATTTGTTTAAGGACAAACAAATGCTTAAGTATGGGGGAGTTAGATAAATGTTAAACAAACTATATTTCTAATCCCATATTTAATACATTTTGTTTGTTTATTTGAGAGTTTATTATTGTTTATGGTACTTATTTTGTTTCTATTATGTTTTTGGGTTATATTTACATTCATGGATAAAAAGGAGAAGAATTAAGGAAAAAAACAGGACAGAAAATGAAAGAATTAAAGCTATTTTTGTGGTTGCCTGTGTAAGCCTACGAGGTCGTATGGCTGCTTGTATAGCTCTCTATGACCATGTTCCTTTATGATTTTTTAAAATTGAAGCAATATTGAAGGACATGGTCATACACACGGTCATATGAGTGATCATGTCCACTCTAGAAATCCTAAATTCAAGCTACGAATGGATAAAATGAAGAGAAAATGAGAGAGTAAAAAAAGGGCTCATAGGAGGCTCAAGAAAGCTCAAGAAAAGACATATTGACAACCTAAAACTATAGAGAGAAATAAGAACAAGAAAGGAAACATGTTTGGGGTGGATTTTCATCAATCTAAAGTAGATTTTATAAAGATTAAAGGGATTTCATTATGGTTCTTTTAGTTGTCTATTTTTCCTTTAGTCTTGATGTTTTGATTATAAGCTAATCTTTTCTTAGTACTTAGATTAGATGAACCACCCTGGGATAATCCTTATAGTGATTTTATTTTAACTTAACTCATTTTTTAGTTTCACTGAGATTCAATTATGTCTTCTTAATTATTCTTAAATTAATGTTTCTAGCGTACTATTTCATATAATTGAGATTAAGAAATCCTTTTATATGAATGAATCTACTATAATTGAAAGGAGTTAAATGCAAATCTAAAGATACGTCAACAAAAATCCTTTAGATTAGGGTCAAATCTAATAGTGAAATTCACGAATTGATTAATGCATTCTTAGGGGTTTTAACTAGAAAGAAGTTTTAGTTAATCAACTGAGGGTTAGGTGTCAACGGTCTTGAGAAAGATATTAACATAAGATATGAATTTTTGCGGTCTGATAAACTAAATATTTAATTGATTAGTGAAATCATGATTGCACGAGAAGTCCTAGGTGGATTCAAAATCTAGGTACTAATGTTTTCCTTGATTGTTTTTTAGTTTAATCTTTATTCAATTTAATTTATTGTGTTGAACTATTTTAGTTTATTTTTTTAATTGTATCGATCCGTATTTGTTAATACTAACTACAACTACACAATGCACTTGTGGTTTAAAACATTAAGATTATATATTAAGTTTTTGGTGTCTTATGAGGATTATAATATTAAGAAAATCTTATTTTTATTAATGTAGTCATTTTTATTTTTAGGTAGTTTTTATTTCTTTTCTTTTATATTTATTTATTTCTTTCTTAATCTTGTGTTTGTATCTTATTTTTAGGATTTGGGTAGTCATCATTATAGCCACCAAATACAATGGAAGGATGGAAAGGACAATGTTATTGTTTATAGCAACATTAAAAGCTTGGAATGAAAGGTATGGTGATATGTATTTGGAAGCTATACTGATATCCATGATGTGTTGTGACATTTATGGGGGTGATCACCCTAATCAAATGTCAAGCATCAAATTATATGTGAAAGTATCCGAATTATATGGAGAACTAGCCCCAAGATACCCCATATAGGAATAGTTATAATCTAGAGTAGAGTAGTTATTACGACTATGCATGGAACGATTATGCTTCATCTGGATCTCTAGAATAACAACTATAAGAAGAAGAGGAGAGTCTTATAGATGTCGTCATACAAAAGTAGCTATTGCTTGTTTATTTGAGAGTTTATTATTGTTTATGGTACTTATTTTGTTTCTATTGTATTTTTTTACTTCATATTTTTATTCATAGATAAAAAGGAGAATAATTAAGGAAAAAAGGGACAAAAAATGAAAGAATTGAAGCTATTTTGGGGTTTTCCTATATAAGACTACATGTGGTTGCCTGTGTAGTTCTCTAAGATCATGCTTGTTTATAATTTTTAAATATTAAAGCAAGATTGACAGTCGTGGTCATACACACAGCCATATCAGTGATTGTGTCCACTCCAAAAATCCTAAATTCAAGTTATAAATGGATAAAACAAAGAGAATATGAGAGGGTGTCAAAAAGGGGTTCATAAGAGGCCCAAAGAAGCTCGAGAAAAGACATATTAATGTCTACTAAGTTACCAACTCTTGTTGCACAACTTAACACAAATAACTTGATTTAATCTCTCGATTCAAATTAAGTGTGAGCATAACAAATATTACAAAGCAACAATATATTGAACTCAACAAGGTAAAAATTATAGAAAACAATTCAAGAATAACACCCCAATATAGATTTAGCAATCCATAATCATAATCAAAGAACAACTATTCATATTTTGCATATAAGGCAATGAAATTGAAAAAGACAATAGAATGAAATCAACTCGAAGCTTTAATTTGGAAAATCTAGAAAATTGGAGTTGATTTTAATGTTTCCACTTTCGATCTTCTTATTTATGATGTGTAGTCTTTTTTAGGTTTTTCTTCCTTCTTGTTATGTCTTCACCAACTATTAAATTTGCCTCCCTTCGTTGTATCCTTCATAATATCCTGTTATAGCAAAAACTAGGTATTTTGGAACATATTAAAAACCTCTCAATCGCGACTTTCCATGGTGACATAAGCTTATACATGCAAATACACGAGTGTGTATGTCAATATATAAGAGCATGTATCTTCACACATGTATAAACAACATCTTTAAAGCTCCATATTGTTACAGTAACCTAGACAGTCACTATACACGACCATATCTGTCCAAGGTTGCTTCAAGTCTTCCATTTTAAGCCGCAATTTTACCCAAATTCTTCTCCTTTTGGCCGATAAAGGCAATTATCACCTAAAAACGCACTTGAAGTAGAATAAGTACCGTAAATGCCATAAGATTCTCAAATAACAAGCAAAACACACTAAATATGGATATATAAATATAGTCAATTAATCGTTTATCAAACATCCTAACATTTAAATCTTTGCTAATCTCTAAGCAAAACTAAAACCACAAATCAAACAAAACATACAAACATATAAACACAAAGTGATGCAACATTACAATAATGGTTCAATGGAATCAGATCTCACAGGATTAACTAAACCTCAAACATTAACCACCCAAAAAGTTCCAACACATTAAATTATTTCATTCATGTTCAAGTGCTTTGATTTGAATACACATATCAATCAAAATATTGACACCCTATTCATACACCAATGACACTTATAAGTATGCACTGATTATTATTGATCAATTAAAGAGGTAAACTTGAGTATCCTTTTATGAAAATTCTTGCTATTTTAAAAGATCAATGGGTTTAATGTTATTGTAAGCACCATCTTTTTAGATTTCTTTAATGATTAGCTAGTTTGTTGATGCAAAGGAAAACACCTTTTCATGAATTTCCCTTGGTTACTTAACTAGGTTATGTTTTATATTTAGCTTGGTTGGAGTGTTATTCTAGCCTTTTGATGTGAAGATAATCATTTTGTCATGAATGCCCCTAGTTACTCAAATATATCAGAACTCTCAATTAGCTACCAACTCTATTCTTAAGCCAGTTTCCTTAAAAAGGGCCAGCAGAATAGGAATTTTATTTGTCATATTTTTTTTCAATTTCTTAACCTACCTTATTTCTTCTTAGTCAATCACTCCTATGACAGGTTACTAATGATGCCTACAAATTTAAATGAATGTAATTATAAATGTATCCAAACAAACGTCATAAAGTGAAAGAATAGTTGTCATATCCTAATTAACATGCATATTCATCTTAAGACACTTAACTTTAAAATCCAATGTACCTTTACAATTTAAATGACCATATTTGAAGATAAGCCAATTCTGTTCAATTCATGCCATCAACACATTCACATCATACAACATCATGCAACAAAAATATACACAATGTTATCACAATAAAAAATAACACCATAAAAATGTAAATTTACAGACAAATGATATGCAAGTGCGTGTATATTCCCACACTTGAACAACATATTGTCCTCAATGTGGAAATGACACATAACTAAAAACAACACAAATAAAAAAATATAAAACAAAATAAAAATATGAGAAAGAATACTTTTGGATATTGTAGTGATGATGGTATTGGAGAAGGAACTTAGATATACTTCATGCCAAAAACATCCATCAATTCAACTCTCTACAAAATAAACATAAAACATAAAAATAACAAAGCACTAACAAATAAAATAAAAATGAAACTTATCATAATTCTTGGGTTGCCTTCCAAGTAGCACTTGATTAACATCATTAGCTTTACTTACCCTTCCTATTTACCATCAACCTGGGTCTATAATTAGTGTCTTACTTCCACCCTTTTCTCCATATGATGATTTAGTAGCCTGTGAATAAGCCACATGTTGTAAGATAATGATAAAGGCTTAATGTATCAAATTAATAAATCTAATTGACTCCATTAATGTCCATTTTAATAAGAAACTATTAATAAAAATAAGGAATATTAAATTTAACTGAATCTTCAGTTGACTCAAATAGTTTGTCTTATAGGAAGTGGTAATCATCCGTATCTAAGGTGACTATCAATAATTCATCAATAATTTCCTTATTTGGTTCCTCCTCTTTTTCTTCCTCAATCACCTTTGTCCACTTTTCTACTTTCTCTTATTAGATAGAGGCTTCCTCCTCTTCTTTAACCTATATTTTCTCTATCATCTAGTCTTCTTTCTGCTATTATTATAAAGATTCAGCTGAAGCATAATTGTTCTATGCATCAATGTAAGAGATGCTCCACTTTGACTTAATAAGTATTCTTATACAGTGTATTTTGAGGCCACTTTCCCATGCAATATGGATGCTCCCAAAATAGTTTGGGCCTGACATTCATGATTGTATTGGTTAACCTCATAAGTGTCATAACATAACATGGATATATGTTGAGCTTCCATGTTACTTAGGAGACTTCCCACATTCCTTGTTAACAATGCATTAGAAAGTTAGCCAACTTGAACCTCCAAGTTATGAATGGAGGACCAATGGTTTTTTATTATTTGATCAAATTTTATTTTCATCCTCTTCTGACTTTCATTTTAGCTATTGAACTTAGAGGTTAGCATGTCCATTAACTTGTCCATCTTTGACTCCAATGAATCAAGCCTATCTTTTTGGAATCCTAGTGAACCTTGAGCTCTCAATTGATTCCTTGTATTGTTAGACCAAAAAAATTATGGTGGTTTTTTTACCCAAGATTTAGAATAGGGATTATTACTTCCCTAACCATACTGTGCTACCATAAAATTGAACTACTCCATGTTGTTTGCTATTGGGAAGCAGTTAGTTGAGACATGATTTTCTTGTCCACATAGTTTACATCCATACTAAATTGCTTTGAGTAGGCTGGAAGATGTGGCTTTCATATTGTTCAATTATTCCTTGAGGATCTTATGTTTATGCAACTAAAATCAAAATTCCTTAAATCAAAAGAATTCAAATTGGATAAGATGCTAAATTGTAAACCTCGAAAATGGCGCCCAAAAACTTATTAATAGTTTTATATAGAAAACTTTCGTAATATAAGTATATAAATCATAACTTATAGTATAAAAGATATCGATCCCATGAGAATTGAATATAGTCACCTAACAATTTGAATTACACTTTTTTAAGGTAATAAAAGATTGAATTAGTTGAAAATTAAATTAAACTAACACAACTTAATGATTTAACAAGATAATAATGAAATTAAAATACTTAATGGTGGAAACTTAGAGATTATTATATCCTTGTTTTTTCTTCCCTTTACTTAATATACTTGATCCTAGACATTTAAAGGTTTTGATTACCCTTTCTTGAGATCTAATCAAGTAATCCCAATTGAAATAGATAAAAGTTGAGTTGTAATCTTTCTATTTCTCAAAACTACTCAATTGGATTTGAAGCAATCTTAAGAACAATTAACCTACAATTAATATCTCTTCAATTGCTTATTGACTTGATATTTGTAAGTCTATTAAGGTACCAAATCTTGTTACATAACTTAACATATATATCTTGATTCAAATTAAGTGTAAGCATAACAAATATTGCAAAGCAGAAATATATTAAATTCAAAAAGGTAAAAGTTATATAAAACAATTAAAAAATAACACACCAATATAGATTTAGCAATCCATAATCATGTTCAAAACATAACTATTTAGATTTGTCATATAAAGCAATGAAATAGGGAAAGAGAATAGAATGAAATCAGTTTAAAGCTTTGATTTGGAAAATTTGAAAAGCTAGAGTAAATCTTGATGTTTCTACTTTTGATCTTCTTTTTTGTGATGTGTAGCTTTTTTTAATGTTTTCTTCCTTTTTTTGATTTCTCCACTGAATCTTAAATCTACCTCCCTCCATTGTAGCCTTCATAATATCTTTTATAGCAAAAACTAGGTTTTTTAGAACATAGTTTAAAAACTTCTCAATCGTGCTTTTATAAGTCACAGAAGCTTACATTGGCACATACATAGCTGTGTAAGTCCAAGTTTACAGGGGTCTTTGAAGCTTTACATGGCTATAGGGACTTACATGGTTACTATACACGATCGTGTAAGTTTTAAGGTTGCTTTAATTCTTCCATTCTATGCCACGATTTCAGCTGTTTTTTCTCCTTTTAGTCTATGAAGGCAATTATCACTTTAAAACACACTTGAAGTAGAATAAGTACCACAAATACCCTAATATTCTCAAATAACGAGCAAAACACACTAAATATGGGCATAGATATATAGTTAATTAATTGTTATTAATACTCCCATATATCCTCTTTTCATTTTTCTCTAAAAGAAATGCAATTGAAGTAGGTTGTAAGTGTCTAAGAAGCTAATGTGATCTCCCATATGGGTACTTAATTTTCTCTAAGTACATTTATACGTTATAATTGCCTTCATGGACTAAACGAAGAAGAATTTGGATGAAAATGCGACATGAAATGAAGATTTGAAGCAAAGAGCCAGAAGACCTTGTAACTGGCTGTGAAAGTTCCTTAAGCCATGTAGATTTGTAAATTTTGGTGATTTTAGGTTATAAACATTCTAGTACACAGTCGTGTATCAAATTGTGTATCTCCCAAAATTCTATAAATTACTATAAAAGACGTGATCGAAGGCAGAAGACAATAACAAACTTTTGGAGACAATTCTAGATGTGGAGAACATCCGAAAGGGACAATATTGATCCAGGAACATAGAGAACGTGAAGAAATCATCAAAAGATCCAATATAATACAACATCAAACCTCGAGCTTACAAGAACATTCAATAGAAGAGAAAGGGAGAGTTAGAATTATAAACTCTTTGTTTTCTATTCATTTTTTTCCAGTTTATATTTGATTTAGTTTTTTATTATATGTAACTAAACACTTTTTAGTGTCTAACTATAATGAACCCTATTTGAGATAACAATATTTTTTTATTCTTTTATTTAATGCATTGGTTTTGATTGATTTATTATGATTCAATTATGAATTTAATATAGGTTCTAATATATCCAAGATAATAGTTCATAATCTAATTTCATAGTATAGAGATTGAAAAATCCTATGTATCAATATATCTACCATAATTGAACGGAGTTGATTACAAACTTAGAGATACGTCGACATAAATCCTCTAGATTAAGGTCAAACCTAATAGTGGAATTCACAAATTGGTAAAGTAATCCTATAAACTTTAAACTAAGTAATTCGGTTGATAAACTTAGGATTAGTTGTTAGTAGACTCGAGAGAGCTACTAATATAAGATAGGAATTTTCACGGTCCAATAGTCAACAAAACAATTGCATAACAAAAGGTCAATTATTTAAAGTTTATTAGGGGAATTCATAACCTAGACACTAATTCTTGATATTGATTATTTTCTAAGTGATTTTTTTCATTTTTGTGTTCAATATTGCTGCCTATTTTATTTTAGTTGTTAAGCTTTATTTTCTTAATTAAAAACCAAAATCTAGTTGTTAGCCTATATAATAAAGAAAGGTAATTACTAGTAATCACTATCTTTGTGGGATCTATCTGCATTTGTTGATACTAGCTAGAGCTACATCGTGCACTTGTGATAAAATTATATTGGTATAGAAATAACCAATCTAGTTTTTTGTGCCATTGTTGGGGATATTATTATTGGTAACACCTAAATGTTGTTAATCTAGCCATTATTTTTGTATTGTATTGTATTGTATTTTATTTTATTTTATTGTATTTCTTGCTTGTTCCTTTTATTTATCATTTAAACTCTTCTACATTTACAGTATGTTGGTGGTTTATTTTAGGAATTGAGATTTAACTTCATAGTGCAACTCATAATGGACGGATGGAGCAACGTACTCTTATGGGAGCTATGATGTGAATTTGCAATATGTATCATCACCATGTTAGAAAGAGCGATTTCCTCACATGTTTTTGAAAGCTCAACCAACGTCCATGCCGCGTTATGGCATTTGTGGGAGTAATTTTTACAATCATGAATGTCAAGCACTAACGTATATATGGGAGCAACCAAGCATGTACAACCAACCTCAAGGTCCATTATATAATAATATGTATAATTTAGAGTGGAGCAACCCTTATGTATATGGATGGAATAATTATGCTCAACTGAATATATAAAACAAGAGCAGTGACACAAAATTATTACAAATAAACTAGTGGAATTTCTTATCAAGAAAGCAACTGGTTAACATGAATTTGATGGGAGACTTTCTTTACCTTCATATAATGAGCATAATCCTTCATATTATTTGAGCTTCATCATCTCAGAGTGAAGAAGAGATAACAGCTGATTTCATGAATGACGATACATTTCAAGAAGATGAGGAGGTAACTGCTGCTCTGAAAGATATGATAGTCGAGTTTATTCAAGAATCAAACATGATGCATCAGGAAACAAAGGCTCATATACATAATATGGTGAATCAAATCGACCAAATGTTAGAGATATTATCTAATGAATTGCAAAGGAGTTTGCTTGGTACTACTGAAATAGATTCTAAAGAACACGGTATATCAATCATCCTTAGGAGTATAAATGAGCTTATAGAAGAAGAAGACAAAGAAGAAGAGGTCGTCTCTATCCAAGAAGAGGAAGTAGAGGAGTGACAGGAGATAATTGAAGAAGACAAGCCAAAAATCTTTGTCCAGGATGAAGAAGAAGAAGAAGAAGAAGGAGAGTGGACAAAAGTGGTTGAGGAAGAACTGGAGAAGAAACCAAATAAGGAAACTACTGGTGAAGCGTTGGTAGTGACCTTAAGTACGAAAGGTTCCCACTTCCTCAAAGACAAACTATTCGAGTTAGTCGATGATTCAAGGAGTTTCATTGTCCTTTATTTTATTAACAATTTGTCATTAAAAAGAGCATTAATACAGTCGCTAGGATATATTAACTTGATAAATTATGTCCTTATTTTTATTGTACAACAGGTGGCTTACTTATAGGCTACTAAAATGCATTGTAGAGAAAAGGATGGAAGCAGCCACTGATTATAAACTCAAGATGACGTTAACGTGCAGGGCACGTTGAGCTAACAACGTCAAACAAGCGTTATATGAAAGGCATCCTATAAATTAGGATAAGCTTTATTTTAAATTTTATGTTTATTATATTTTACTATTTTGTATTTATTTTCTTTTTATGTTTTTATCCCTTTTTCTTTTATAGTTTACAAGGATGCTAGTCTAATATTGGATGGATCAGAAATAAAAAAATTGTCTTATTCAGAAAAGTACCAACTTAACCCTCTCGCTTATTTTTAAATGCTTATACTGTGTACATTGAGGACAATGTACAAATTTAAGTGTGGAGAAGGAGTTAATTATATTTAATGATTTATTTAAGCTTATTATAATCTTGATTATTAAATTTTATTAACTGATATTCTGAATTGGTTGGAATATGTCCATCAATACTATATTTCACTATGAAATAATGATTCGAATTAGTATGCAAAGGGATGATAGTTAGAATAAATTTTCTTTTATAAGTTATAATTTTTAGTATTCATTGAAATAATTAAATTGAATGAAAATTGCTACTATTTACACACATACATACCCACCGTTTTGTGAGCTTTTGAGCCTAAAAGCGAAAATTTAAAAAATTTTAAGCTATTTTATTTCTTTTATATGTGTTATCATGCATAGTTGAACAATTCTAGAACTTGCTTTTATTATACTTATTGAGATCATA
The DNA here is from genome assembly GCA_025629805.1 of Erythroxylum baracoense. NCBI lineage: Eukaryota > Viridiplantae > Streptophyta > Magnoliopsida > Malpighiales > Erythroxylaceae > Erythroxylum > Erythroxylum baracoense. The sequence goes on from JAOTAY010000189.1 coordinate 24,121,443, forward strand.
TTTTTTTAATTAGAATCATTGAAGTGATAAGGGCATTTAGATTTAACAATTTGTGTTAGCCTATTTCTTTTATTATTACCTTACCTATAATTTATCCTTCAGAAATAACTAAGTTGAGTCTTAGCCTTTTTCATTGATTATAACCATATATTAACCTTTATCCTATTTTTCTTTGAAGCCTTTTTAATTATTTTGAAACCTGAAGGTTATTTACATCACCTATTGAAACTTGGAAAATTTTGAAAGGTTTATTATTTCTTTAATTGAGGTATTGAATGCTAAAAACAAAACAATGTGTATAAGACAAATTGTGAATAAATATATGGTACCAATGGAGTTGCAATGAAAGGACTTTTATATTTATACTAGGTTTCACGTAATTTCTCTTAATAAATTTCCTTTTATTTAATTGTTTTATTATCCCAACCATACTTTACCTAAGCCCCATTACAACCTGTATAAAAACCTTTTGATTTTTGTTTCTAATTTACATAAGTGGTGGAGATGTGATAATGTTGCAAGACTATGGTAAGAGTTCACTATGCATTGATCTGAGAGTTTGATACTTTTCACCCTAAACACTTAAGTCTTTTGATTTCAATGAGATTATTTTTATGATTAATATTAATATTGAGTTGTTAGTTTTAGGGTAACTTGGCTCTACTTGTATATTAATTTTATTAATATGATATTATTATTTATAGTATAAGTGGACACGCTGAGATTAATGAAGGATAGATGTTGGACGATTTCTAATTTTGATTATGATTTGCTTAAGGACAAGCAAAAGCTTAAATATGAGCATGTTTGATAAATGCATATTTGACCATTTATACACCTATATTTGTTTTTTTTTGATATTTTATACTTTTATTGTATATTTGATATTGTTTTGCTCCAAGTGCATTATAGGTTATAATTGCCTTCATAGACCAAACGGAAAAGAATTCAGATGAAGATATGGCATTAAATAAAGATTTTAAGCAAAGAAGGGATACACAGTCATGTATCTGGCTATGTAAGTTCCTCAGTTTGTGCAAATTCACAAATTCTGGTGATTTTGGGTTATACATGGTCTAATACATGGCTTGTATCAGATAATATATCTTTTAGAACCCTAGAAATTACTATAAAAAGATGTGATTTTAGAGACAATTCTAGTTATGGAGAACATCCAGAAGGGACAATATTGATCCAGGAATGTGGAGAACTCGAAGAAATCATCAAAAGATCCAATAGATTACAACATCAAACATCTATCTTGCAAGAACATTGGATAGAAGAGAAAGGGAGATTTAGAATTATGAACTCTTTGCTTTCTCTTCGTTTTTCTTCCAATTTATGTTTGATTTCATTTTCTATTATATGTAACCAAACGCTTTTTAGTGTCTAGGTATGATGAACCCTATTTGAGATAACAATATGTTTCGATTCTTTTATTTAATGTAGTGGTTTTGATTGATTTATTATGATTCAATTATGTGTTTAATATATGTGCTGTTATATTTGGAATATTAGTTCATAATTTGATTTCAAAGCATAAAGATTGAGAAATTCTATATATGAATATATTTACCATAATTGAAAGGACTTTATTGCAAACCTAAAAATAGGTTGACATAAATCCTCTGGATTAGGGTCAAACCTAATAACAGAATTCATAAATTGGTAAAGCAATCCTATAAACTTTAACCTAAGTAATTCAATTGATAAACTTAGGATTAGTTGTTAGTAGACTCGAAAGAGCTATTAGCATAAAATAGGAATTTTCACGATCCAATAGTCAATAAAATAATTGCATAATAAAAGGTCAATTATTTAATGGTTTTTAAGGGGGTTCATAACTTAGACACTAATTCCTAATATTGATTGTTTTCTACGTAATTTCTTTCATATCTGTGTTCAATATTGCTACTTATTTTATTTTAGTAGCAAATTTTATTCTCTTAATTAAAAACCAAAATCCAATTCTTAGGCTAGATAATAGGAGAAAGGTAATTACTAATAATCACTGTCTTTGTGGGATTGATGAATACTTGTCGATACTAGCTACATCTATGTCGTGTACTTGTGATAAAGTTATATTGGTATAAAAATAAACCAATTACAAGCTCTTAACTAAATTTAGATAAATTTAAAACTATAGAGGAAGTAAATGCCCTCTTTAATGCTATAAGTGCCATTTCATCTTTTATACTATAATGAAAAGCATACTTTTTAAGGAGTGAAGTTAAAAGACTTAATTATCTGTACCTTTTAATGAAACACCTATAATATCCAACTGACTCAAGAAGCCTCTTAATTACTTCAAATTAATAGGTGTAGATATATTATGTATTCTTTTGATCTTATTAAATATATGGAACTCCCTTAATAGTGATTATATGGCCTAAGTACTCCACTTGACCCACTCTAAAAGTACACTTAAAAAGTTTAACATATAAACAATAATCTCTAAGAATTTGTAAAACCTTATATAAGTGTTCCAGTTGCTGCTAAAAGCTATGCTATAAACTAGGATTTATAATAAAAAAACTATAACAAAATTCCTTAAGTATGATTTGAATATGAAATTCATCAAACTTCAAAATGTAGTAAGGTATTACTTAAGCCAAATAGTATAACTACAAGTTCATAATGCCCTTATATGTTCTAAAGGTTGTTTTTATGCACATCTTTCTCTAGCATTCTTATTAAGCAGTATACAACTCTCTAATCAAACTCAGAGAAATAACTAACATAATGAAGTTCATCTTGTAGCTCTTACATAAAAGGAATAAGAATTTTGTCTTTAACAAACTGTCTATTTATTGCTCTATAGTCAATGTGCAACCTCTAAGCATTATCTTTCTTCCTTGCTAACAAATAAGAGATAAGAAGGGACTTACACTTTACTAAATAACCTTTTATTTAAAAATTTATTGTACTAGTTCCTCCATATCCTTCTTTTGAACTCCATTATAATGATATGGTCTTAAATTAATAACTTATGTTCCTTCCTTCAATATAATACAATGATGATAGGTGCCTTTGATAATGGTAATCCTTTAGTTATGCAAAAATATCATGTGCAAAAATATCCCCGTATTATTTTTAAAAATCCTCATATTCATTTAACAATGCATCAAGAGCTTTTTAAAACCCTTTGGGTAATTCAAATGCTTCTAGTTCCATCACCATCAATTAATAAACACAACATGATGAATTTGCTCATTGCATATGATCATCATTCGGTAATAAATAAAAATCACAAATTACATTTATTCTATTAAATGCTTGTGTAACTCAATCATCTTTCCTTTTCATTCAAATTTCATAATGCCTTTTTTTATAGTTGCATAATACATCTTCTAAAAAAGACAGTTATTATATTCCCAATACTATATTAGTAACCCCAATACTAATAATATGTAAGAATGGAATTTTTGCTCGAGCTCGACCTAGCCCAACCCAAAGTTTGCAGACCCAGTCTGATTTAATTGGGTTTCAAGCTAGGCTCAATCTTTTTAAAAAAATTTAAGCTTTAGGTCAGGCTTGAGCTTAGGTGTCTAAGCTCGACTCAACCCAAAGCTCGAACCATCTCGTTTATGTATATGTGAATGATGTCATTTTATACTAGGTAAAATTCACATCATTTTAATAGACACAATCACACTCTTCTTCCATAGCTAGCTTTAATGTTGCTTAATTGTAATTAAATCCCTCCTCCATTCCTCCTCGATCCTCGCTGGCTAGCGTTGCTCCTTTTTAACTCCTCGTCCTTAGCCCTTTGTCATAGTCACTGTTCCTTTACTCCTACACTCCCACATGTAGGAAGTTTCATATATTTCTTATATTTTCATAAGTTGTAATTTCCATCTCTAATGCCCCTATCAGTTAGGTAGTTGTAATTTTATTGTAGGTACTTATTATATGTATTTTTAGTTTTTTTACCATATATACTTGTCATGCTCATACACACTCTATTTCTGCAATTGTTGATATTATTTTTGTCCTCCCTTAGTTTGAGTTACTTTTGATGAAGCAAAGTTAAGGATTAACTTTGGTCAAAACTTTGATAAGGGTGTATTTTTATCAAATACAAGGCTAATCAAATATATGAAAATCTTAGCATAAATAATAGTTTTTTAGTAAGCTTTTATTATCTTGTTGTATGTTAGATGCTCATTAAAGCATACATGTAAATGTAAATATGCCCCCATATGTTGATTGTTTCAGATGGATGAATATATTACTTCACTGGAAAATTCTAATTTGATACCAAAAACTATACCAATGGAGAGTTCTAATCTAGTACTAAATGAAGAAAAAAGCAGGCTGAAGGAATTCCTTCATTGAGAAGTGATGTTTGGAATCAATTTAACAAGGCTAGATCAAAGGATAAAGTAGAAAAGGCTGAATGTAAGTATTTTCACAAGGTGTTGGCTAAGAGTTCTATAGGTGGAACCTCTTATTTGAAGAGACATATGAAGTCGTATAATAAAAAGAAGATCGTATTAGGAAGTTAAACATTTTTTACTCCTAACCTAATAAGAGCAAAGAATGAAATGACTACCATAAATTATGATAGCAACAAAACAAATTTTTTAATAGCTAAGATGATCGTGGTGATGAACAACCACTTTACATTATTGATAGCCAAAAAAAAAGAAGATGGTGCTCACTTCACTCCAACTAACCTTTAAGATCCTAACTTAGAATACCATGAAAAAAAGACATTTTTAAGATTTACAACAATCAAAAGAAAGAAATATTGAAGATGTTGTTAAGTATTCATGGACAGGTAGCTGTCACATCATATATGTGGATTGTTAATAACTAAAAGAAGGTTTATACAACCGTGACAGCATACTATATTAGCAACAAATGGACTCTATACAATCAGCTATCAAAGTCAATTATATTCTTTAATATTGTTATCATTTATTTATTGATTATGTTATAATTCATATTTTTAAAATGTTATATTATTTATGTATCGGCTCCATATACAAGTGAAAATTTGATAAATGTGTTGATGGATTGCTTAATAGATTGGAACATTGGCAACTTATCAACCATAACTCTCAATAAATGTAGCATAACTCATGCACTAATAGAATAATTAAAGAAAGAGCTTATTTATTATTGGAAGATTATTCCATATGTATTTTTCTGTGCATATTGTGTGTAACAGCCCAGACCACCCGCTTGCAGATATTGTCCGCTTTGAGCCTCGGCCTCTCGGGCCTCGCGCTCTCA
>JAOTAY010000189.1:24132439-24157192 GCA_025629805.1 Erythroxylum baracoense
TATAATGTAAAATTTAAGAAAAGTGAAAGACATAGGATGAGAGTGAGATGTATTGAGGGATGCCCATGGCAGTTGTACGTCGTTTGTCACAAGAATGATAGGTGCTTTAAAGTGGTGACATATGATAATGAGCATAGGTGTTTTACGACAAACAAACCAAAATTGGTTTCCGCTAAGTTCTTAATGAGACACTTTAGGGACAAAATACTTGAGAAGCCTAGTATCTCAACGGCGAAGATGGTCGAAAAATGTCGAGAAAAGCTCAATATATCTATCAACTCAAGTATGCGTAGTGCTGCCAAGAGGAGATTGAGAAAAGAAAGGGCGAGTGATTATGTTAATGGATATGAGAAACTACAAGGATACGCTCATGAGTTGAAGACTAGTAACGTTGGATCAACAATTGAGTTAAAGCTGGGTAGAAATCAAGAAACTAGTTTGTTACAGGTATGCAACTATTAAGTTTTACATGTTATTGACAATGATAATTAAAACATGTAGTTGTCTATGAAAGTTATTCATTAATTCATGCATCTTTATCTTTGTTTTGTAGTTCAAAAGATTATACATATGCTTTGATGCGATGAAAAGAGGATGGAGGCATTTGAGACCCATCTTTGGTATTGATGGTTGTTTTTTGAAGACTGAATTCTAAGGTCAACCGTTGAGTGCAGTTGAGAGGGATGGGGATGGAGGTATGTATCCGTTAGCATGGATAGTTGTCAAGGTAAAGAACACTAATTCGTAGACCTGGTTTATGAGTTTGTTGACTTTGGACTTGGAATTGGATAGTGGTGAAGGACTAACAATAATATCAAATATGCAGAAGGTATTTGTTTTTTCATTGATTAATGAACATATTACATTGTATCAACTATAAATTAACTTTATCTATTCCATTGTTATAGGGATTGATTACAGCCATGGAAGACACAATCCCATATGCCACTCATCGTATGTGTGCACATCACATATACCATAATTGGCATATCAACTTCAAAGGAAAAGACTTGCGAAAGCAATTTCGGAATTGTTCTTGGTCAACAATACGTGAAAGATTTTAATGAGCAGCTGAAAAGGTTGGACAAAATCACACCTAGATGTGCATCATCATTGCTCAAATATCCAAAGGAGAGACGGGCATGATATTACCAGTCATTTGAATCCAAATGTCCAGTTGTTGATAACAATATGAGTGAAACATTCAATGGATGGATATTGCCGACTAGAGATAGGCCAATTATAAGCATGCTAGAAACAATCACAATTACGGTAATGAAGAGGCATGCAGAGAGGAGACAATTTGCACAATGGCTGGAAATCAGAAGTTGCACCCAGGGTTGTTGAGAAATTATCATATATCTTTAATTACAACAATGGGGTATTATAGCAAAGAGAATAGATCACATGAATAGAGGAAATTTGAAAATTTTACGCAAAATCATTTCGATTAAATGGAGGCCAAACATGAGCATGGAGTTAAGGAAATCAAGACATAGATTTATCGATATTTTCAATAATAACAATCATCAAAAAGCATTAATAAGAATATTTTTTAAGAGTGACCATTTATTTATACTAGATGAAACATGATGAAGGTAAGAATTGCATTGAATGTTATACTGGTACAACAACTTCAACAACAACCGTAAGGGACTACGATTTACATCCAACACCACAACAAGCATAGAAGACTACGGCTTACATCCAACACCACAACAACCATAGGGGACCAAAGCATACAATATTAAAAAAGCAAAAAAACCACAATGAGGCAGACAACAATGGACACAAAGACACAAATTTAGGGGACCACAGAAAACATAAAAGGTAGACAATAATGACCTACCACGAAGAAATGTCATATGAGGAAGAACACACAATGAAGAAGACAGAAGACGCATGAGATGAGGGATTTTGTCGGAAGAAAATGGGAGATTCGGGATTAGGGAAGAGGAAAATGGGATTGTGTAGGAAGAAGATGGGAGAAGACCGTGAAGATTGAAGTGTGGTGATGTCTGTGAGTAAGAGGGATTATAGAATTTGGGATTTCGGAAGAGGAAGAGGACAAACGTTGCGTTTGGGAAGAGGAAGGAGAAGCAACGTTTTTGGACCTGATGTGGGACCCACCATCATGCCCACATCAATAATGATAGGTCCCACACCTAGGGAAAATTAAAAAAAAAAAGAAAACCATGTCAGCATTAATGGGCCACGTAAGCAGATGACTAACGGTGCCCTTACGACATTAGTGCTCGAGGCCCAATCTGAACGGTTTCCAAGCCTTGGGGTCTTATTTGAACGTATGATAAACTTTAGAATTCAATTTAAAGACTCTGAAATGTTAGGGTCTATTTTGTACATTCGTGAAAATGTTAGGAGCTAATTAACCCTTTTGGCCCTTTTAATTACCTAAAACCTTTAACAGCAAAAGACCATTCCATGTGCAATCAGAATGCAAATATTTCCAAGTTGGCTATTTCCGCTTTAGTTTAACAAGCAAACATGCTCAAAACTGAAAAAATGGGCAGAGAAAGAAACGAAGGCAAGCTTTTAACCGACCTATAGCATTGTGACCTTGATGCCTAGTTTTGATTGTTGCAATTTGTACACACCCAATCTCCATTCCGCCAATGTTTTTCTCTGAAAAGCAACACAATGAATAATTGAAGAACACTCTCTGAGCAACTTTTGCAATAAAAACAATGTTAGCTCATTCTTTATCTCATTATTAAGGTCGCTTCACTAGGAAGCATATATAGCATATCATACCCTTTTCCAAGCAGTGCAGGCTTTGATACTTGCTGAAGATATTGCAAAGGTGCTTGCCAAGATGGTGCCACATTTGTGCCAACGCTATGATAGGGAGCATAGACTTCCGGTCTTAAGTCAATGGTAGTCCCAACCATTTGACTGGATAATGGATATGCTTGCTACTGCAAAATTGTCTGCAAGTTCAAGAAGGAAATGGATGGAAGTAAAAATAAGATGGAAGGATTGTGAAATTAACACGAGACACTGCACTCCAAAAGATTTCCTTACGTTTCCAGAATTTAGTCTCTTGTTCTCAAAATCATAAGCAAACTGCTCTGATGCTAACCGCTTTGTTCCAACAGCTTCATACCAGAAAGAAGCACAAATAAATTACTCAAGATGGCACTTGAAAAGCACATGATATGCTGTATAAGTGCTGTTCAAATTTAATAAAACAGAAAGATGCACAAGCAATTGGGAACATGATAGAACTTCTCTAACCAACAACAAAAATAGAAAACTCTCTGATCAAAAGAGAAATTCTAGAGCAGTGCAGCCTCCACATGTTCAAGTTCAATTGTCCGGATAGGATCAAGGAGCACATGTCACTGTTATGATTGCCCCGGGGGCATTTACCAAAAGACTTGCTGGATATAGCATAGCACATGAAGCACAATATGCTACACTAGTATGAGATCAACTACAAAGAAGACTGAAAAAAAATATATAAATAAAGCAGCTTTCCCCTGCCCACGATATAGAAATAACAAGTAGGCACAATGCTAAATGATCTCTAAAGGGTATCTGCATTAAGATTAAAGTGTTACCTGGAGGCATAGAAGCATTGCAGCTTTTACACTGGAAACCCAGTGGCAAACATATCAGAAAACAAATAACTCTGTAAAGATTACTATTAGACTAAATAAATTTTCAGGGAACTTCAACATACTTGTGCACGTGATGCATAATTATGGAATCCACAAGTGCACATCCAGTCACCATTCTGCCATCCTTTTGGAACTGGAGCATATTGATTTTAAGGGTTTACATATGGAAGGCCAGAAATTTGGTTTCCACTTAAACGCCAAATGGAAGCTTACTGAACTCCATAGTTACCACCTCCTCCAGTAGGCCGGCTGGAAGTCAAAGGGAGCAGCTGTAGGGAAGTACCATTGGTTGCTAACCCAATATTAATCTTTTCTTGTGCTCCCCCTGGGGCCCTGGCAAAATAATGCGAATAAGTTGGGAGGGAAACTCCAGGCCTTGCAATTGCTGGCATTGCTGCTACCTCCTTTGGTTGTCCACACTTTTTGCAATTTTCTCTTGATTCATAGTTGTTGTTAGTGCAACCTATTGGCCAATGGTAAACACACGCAACCCAAATGCAGCCACGAAGATGGAAAGGAAGCCATATATATGCACACCAACCAAAGCATCCCATACCAAAAAACACAAACAAACACGAACAGCTTAACCGAATTGATAATAAATCCTCCATCCAAATTGGAAATTTGAAGTCACATATGAAGAAGAAAGATGCACTGAAATTAAAAACCTGATGACATTGCTATATCAAAAAAAGAATACGAAGTTCAAAAAATTAATAAATGGTCCGGTTAACACTTGCATAAATCCCAATACCAAAAGCCTCGCCAAACTTTGGTTCTAGCTAGTTATCTACAAAAATATGTTCCCAGTTTCATATCATACAAACCTCTAAAGCAGGAAAAAGCTCGAAGCTTGTTGGCACCGCATACCAAACGTATCAGGCCTCAAAAGCAAAAGCAAAACTAACCCTCAGTCACTACAAGTCTACAACCTATTATAAACCTGAAGCCGTCCACAACAGTGAAATATGATATGCCAAAGCATTCCCAGAAAACCCCAAAAACGAAGATTCAATCTTTGCCATGCAAATACATCCATATTAACCAAAACATACTGATGCGCATGCATAGCGAGTAAGAGATTGGTGGGGACGGCTAACCAGCGCAAACCCAATCGCCGATGCGAGGAAGCCACTTGGAATCACGAGGGGTTTTGGAATCTACGCGAAGGCGAGGCTGTTTGCATCTATTACAAAACGATCTAAATGCATAGTTCCTGTTCTTGTATCCACTGCATTCCCAATCACCTTCTCTTTCTTCTCCCATCTAATTGCTCCTCTATTCTTTCTCTCAGAGTCCCTTTTTGTTCGTCAATTTCAACTAAGCAAGAATATGGAATTAAATTCTTGACAAAGATTCGGTCCTTTTCAAGCTCCAGAGAACTTTGTATCTATATATATCTCGGAGCTCTCTTGCGACAAGCAACGATAACGCAGCTTTGGGTTGCTGTATTGAGTCAGAACCAGACAAAAATTTAAAGGTAGAAAATAATAAAAATTAAAGATAATAAGGTGTTTAGTTATAATAGATAAAATAGATAAAATTGTCTCTTCTTAAAGATAAAAATGTGTTTAGTTGCAGTTAACAAAATATAAAAATAGTGTTAATGACTAAAATACTCTTACAGTATAATATGATTAAAAATATATAATTTATTGATTATTTTAAAACGAATGATTTGTATTAGCAAAAAAATTAACAAATAACAATAATAACAATAACAATAAGAAATTAATTTCATATAATAATAATAATAATAGAAGAAGAAGAAAAAGAGGAAAAAAATTAATAATAATAAAGAATTTAATAATCACAATAATAATAAGAAAATTAATTATGAATAATAATAATAATAAAAATAATAATAAGAAAATTAATTTTTGTATAATAATAATAATTAGAAAATTTATAACAATAATTAATAATAACAGTAATAGCAATAATTAATTATTATTATTATTATTATTATTATTACAAAATTTATAATACTAATTAATAATAATAATAACAATAATTATAATAATAATAAGATAATTAATTTCATATATTAAAATTAATAAAAATAATAATATTAATAATACAAAGAATAATAATAAGTAAAAAATTTATAATAATAATAATAATAGTAATAATAATAATAAATTAATAATAATAATAAGATAATTAATTTCTAATAATAATAATAATAAATTCAAAATTTATGATAATAATAAGAAGTTTAAAATTTATAATAATAATAATAATAATGATGACGACGACGATGAGTTTAATAATATAATTAAGAATAACAAATTCCTTATTTAGAGGAGGAGTATTTCTGACATTTTTTTATGTATTTTGTTTTTGTTTTGGGATAAGAAATTTTGTACTACAGTTTTGAAAGGAACAAAAAATTTCTACCCTTATCTTTAAAAAACGAAACTAAATTAGGTAAAAACAACAAATAAACACAACTATAAACAGGATTATTATATCCCTGTGCTGTCTATTTGGTGGTGAAAACATCAACCGAAAACTACGTAAGGAAGACGACGTTCGCAGCAGGTTGAGGATTCCGTACGTTTGTCTGGAGGAGGATTTCGTGGACTTTCGGGATAGTGAAAAGGCCCTTTAAAGAAGGGCTATATCATTAGGCTATAAGAGCCCTGAAATGGATTCGTAGAATTATTGCTAAACGTGCAATTAAAATTTACACGTCTAATGCCTCCCTTTAAAATTTCTACAAGAAACCAAAATTACTTTTAGTCATGACAATGGAATAGTAAATATTTGGTTTTTAACACCTTCTCTTTTTAGTGTTGTGTATTGAAACTGAAAACTGGAGGATTTTGATACGATTCATTAGCTATTAACAAGTCGACTGCAAAAGAACAATGCAGAAAGTGATTGAGTACAAGAAGGCACACAATATAGATATATGATGTATTTAATCCAGTTCACAAAGGCAAGAAGAGCTCTTCTTGGACAGTCCATAGTAACCATATTTGAGGACCAAGTTACCAGGCTAAGAGGCCCCGTCTGATGAAGAACCACTGCCTATCTATGCCATGATCAAAATTGGGATAAGTTGACACTAAAGTATATTTACAGGTAAAGAAGCAAAGTTTGATGCAAGTTTTTTTATATCGCCTATGACAAGGACTGTGGCACAGAAGAGTTTGTCAGCAAGGCAGAAAGGAGACCAACAAGGAGTGCACTGTTGTAAGTGGTTGGTTCACCTTGAAGTGAGTTGTTTCGGATGTCATTATAGGTCTCATTTCGGGAAGGGCCGCCTACTAGTGCTCCGACTGCTAAATTTGGGTTCGGATCTGTCGTGTAAAGCCAAATGAAGCCATCCCTGCAGCCTGTGGTGGCATCAAGAGGAATCGAAGATCCCCTGTGGTGTATGTGCTGCGGGTAGGAACTTTCATAACCAACAAGATAGCTCATCTTCATTGGATTATTTCCTAAAATGTAATCCGCCTGAGGCAATACCAAGTCAGCACTATCAGCGATGCATAAGACTGAGGAACGTTCTAATATAAAGTGCAAGCTGGATAAGTGCTTATGACATAAAATTCCTTCAGAGAAATGTATGAAGCGAGAAGTTCAATCCTGTCGAAAATTTGTTGTAAAGAAGCGCAGGCACTTTCTGTCCTAAAAAGTACAATTATTTCAAGAAAATCGACAGGTTGCAAAAACACCAGCTCTCAATGATCCCCTCCTCCTTATATAACATACAAACTAGCGCAAGGTTTTAATTTTCTGTGATTACTATAGTGGGAAATTGCAGTCCACAGTTACCATGTTTGTAATTTCTGTAATATACTGCAACTGCACTGTTACTTGCCATTATCCTTTTTATCATCATAGCTTGTAGAAGGAACCAATATAATAATTGTGCTTTAATTTGCAACAGAAAAGTAGGAATTACAGGAGTAGTTGGAACATCAAAGTAAATAGTTGCATACCTGGGAAATGGCAAATTTCCTAAGATCATCAGGCTTGTAGTAATTTCCATCACAATAAAGACTTGAAACCTGTGAGGCTTTCATGTGATCACCAAATAGGACAGCTAAGAATGCAGAGGCCACAGCATACTGCAAAGGATTCGATTCTAAAACCCATATCAGACCACCTGCATTGACACAGTTTTCAGTTCAGGATTCAAGGTCTCGCAATATATTCTAACAGAAGTGCGACGGCTACGATGAATTAACCTGCCAAAGTTTCCAGTCAAGTACAAAACTCAAACATGATCAGGATTGCAGGTAAAGCGGTAAAGGTATAAGGAAGATAGCCAGCTCAGGTTCTTTTTCCCATCAGAAACCTTCATCAGGAGAAAGAATCCAGACAATTAATGGCCTCTCTTGATCAAAATGGTGCCAGTTAAAAAAATACCATATCATAGGAGATTCTTTTTGCTTTCACTGATTGCATACTACAAATGATCGCAAATTTCCCAGATGCCAAATTCCAGGTTTCTGTACCACGTAGCAGGTCGTATCCTAATTCCTTCTATACCTAGTTATTGGCAAGCATAAACGAAATACATCACATAGGCAGTCTTCCTAATTAAGCAAGTGCTTTACTGTCCCATCCAAGTTTTATTTAACAATCTCTATTATTTCAATAACCAGCTAGGAATTCTGCATGTACACTGCTGAAATGGTTCTAAATAAGCATAAAATTAGTAGAACATAATTACTTTCTGTTCTGCTAGAAGTGGCTGTTGGTGAATCTGGAAGGAGCTGACACACGAATTCCTTGGCTGTTTTCCAGTACATCTGAAGGTACATATTTTCGTCAGATGGCATTCCATCTTCCCCCAAGATGTCTAACCTGGCAACCAGAACCTGCTTCAAAGTCGATCGTGTATCAGCTGTTGGTTTTTCTGCTTTTGTCTTGAGCAATAAGTTTGGGAAAATATGGAAAAGCATCCCTAGTGTTACTATAAAGAGAACTTTTGGATTTCATTCAACAGGTACAAACTTCAATTAAAGATACAAATCTCTAGCCAAAATGTACGTAAACCTGAACTCCAGCATGCTTGTCATCCCAACTGAACCAAGAAGGATTGTCCCAGTTAGCAAATTCAGATCCATGAAGATCAGTCACAAACTTGAGGTACAACTCGTCTTTAGTTGCAAGATAAAGCCAGGTGGCAGCCCACAAGAGTTCATCCCCATAAGCTGTGGAGTTGTAATATTTCTGTACTTGGGGGATGCTGACGCTGTAGGAACGTCGATATGTATCTGCAAATGAAAAAAGTTGGCGGGCATGCAAAATGAGCAAATCAGAGTAGGAAGAATCGATTTTCTTGAAAACAAGAGAAGCTGACGCCATAGCGGCTGCAGTTTCTGCTGCAACTTCTGTTCCAGGGAAAGATGCGTTAACTTGTGTGGCTGGCCTTGCTTCTGACATGGTTTCTGGTCTTATCCAACAATTGTGGTCTATTTCAGGATCACCCACCTTCAAAGAAAGAAATCATAGTTAATAGACTAATGATCACCTGACCTTGAAATTTTTATTGAAACCTAAAAGAAGGGAAGCAACCTGGACATAAAGCACATTAGTAGAAGGATGGGCATTGATGAGAAAATCAGTGATCCACTTGAGTGAATCCTGAGCATACCCCAGTTGTTTCACTGCATTCATGTTGTGTCCATATTCAAGAATAGCCCAGGACAACACAGTTGCAGTGAAAGCCATAGGGAATCCAAACTTTACAAGATCCCCGGCATCATACATTCCTTTTGTCAAATCCAAGTTAACTTCACTGCCATCTTGTAGCCCTGAGTCCCCTCTCCAAGCAATTCTTTTGTTCACCAACTTTCCGGCTGCAACAACAAAACTTGGCTCCGTTACATCTCACATATATCCTAAGCCAGACAGACCAACTAATAGGAATTACAATTGACGAGATTTTCTTGGTACATTGGGAAAGCAAGCAACTTACATTTTTGAACGTCGAAGAATTGCAAAGCAATTTCAAGAGCTTCAGCGTATTTCTTATCAATGCCTCCATGATGGTGTCCTGGAGCTGGATATTTTTTCTTCCAATGGCTCCAGTCTTTAAAAAGAGTAACTAAAGCTGCTACCACTACTAGAAAACCAATCCCGAACACTATCAACAACCAACCCCATCGCTTTGTTTTTCCATTTTCTTCCTCTCGACCTTTCATTCTCGATCTTATCTCTCAGAAACTAGAAATCCAAGCACCAGCTCTGTCAACAACCTAGAAAGAAATGAACGTCCAACTTAGTAAACAAAGCCATTAAAACTTGCATGAGCATCAGCTTACTAGAACTGGAGCAAGGAAACTCGCAATTCTCAGTTATTATGTATCTGATCTTTATTAGACTGTATAAATTCAGGCCCTTTACGATAATAACTAACCAAAATACCGGTACAGGTTTATCTTAAAGTTGCACGGAAATCCGGTAGATTCCTTCACCATATTATAAACGTCGGAGTTCATGATTTTTTAGGTCAATTCAGATTATTTACATTAAATGGACGGTCGAGATGTCAACCAAAACCTTGTGCGCCTATCTTAGTAAGTCCATCCAAGAGCAGAGACAGTGCAGGGCCGGCTTGTTCTTAACGCTGGAAGAAGGTAAGAAGGAAAGAGACACTGCAGGGCTTTGTCGTCTTGAATGCAGCTGATTTACCGAATATTTATTCTCTCCTATTAAACTCTTGTGGGCTAATGCAATCTCAACTACTCCAAAATAACTCGCTTTGTTCTGTCTCATATCCTGTGCCATTTTAGCTTTCTAGATGGTTAGTCTCAAGTAAAATGTCTGTTGTTCTGTACCATTTTAGCTTTCTAGATGGTTACCATCGGAAAACAAGTGGAAGAACATTACTTGTTCATTAGTATTGTTATAAATTTTACGGAAAATTTTGACAATAATTAATTGCATTTTATCATTTTTCAATAACTTGTTGGTTAAGTTACATAATTTAATCCGGATAAAGATAATAAAGTGACATAGTAAATGATCTAGATTAATTGGCCGAAATTCAAGAGAAAAATAGACCCCGATCAGTATGGACCGGACTCATATTGAGCATATGATGGAAATGTCTGATATGGATGTTATATAAAGAAGGTTAAGATTTTCTATAACTGTTATAGCAAATCGTGAACGTAAGGATACTCTGACTCATTCAAAGGTTCACGTATATAGAAAGCAACAAAAAGGCTTTAATGTGTCCTTGTGAGTAGTTCCTGTGAAAGTGGCAGTGGATTCGCTTTCGTTTCGGCCTCTAAAAGCTCGTTTGAAATTTTAGAATTGAAATTCACATTTCTTCGTTTATTTATGTTTCTCGTTTGATTATGGACACATACTAAGGCTTATAATTCGTGTTACATGTGATATTAGAGCTGTTACGTGATTAGGTGGTTAAAAACGAAGTTTTTTCAGTTTTTCTCCATAAGGTTTTTAGAGAATAAAGTTCCATTTTTTCATTTTTTTTCTTGCTTATTGTTGCATGAAAGTAATATACATGTGTTTAATCTTAAAAAATGGGTAAAAAATGAGCCTTGGAGCTTGAAAAACTCACCTCGACAATCGAAAGCGATGAAGACCATCAGGGTCGTGTGGTACACGCGCCCGATGCGGGCACAGTGCACGTGGACGATCGACTGGGTTGGCACGTGCAACATACGCACCATACAAATGCTCAACGTGGGGCAATTCGGGGGACGGACACATGTCGTGTGTGTGATGCACGTGCCACTATTGGTGGGTGCGAGTTTAGTGCTTGGCGAATGCACTTTTTTTTTTCTGATTTACTATAGTGCTAATGTCATTATGGCACGCGTCGTCCCTATCCATACGTAGCTAATGTCATAGTGACATTAGCGCTATAGTAAATCAGGAAAAAAACTCAAAATTTTTGAATTTCCTGTAAAGGTACCCTGGATCAGTTTTCAGGTCAGAGAAATTTATAAAGTGATTTTTTAATTTTTCTAGATTTATTGTATAAGTAATAAATTAAAGTTTAACTTCAAAAAAAGAAGGTGTTTTGAAGTCTATTTTGAGTGAATTTCATGTTTCGGACTTCGTATGAGAGAGATACTTAAGGTTTTTGTGTCTCAGGTCATATGTTTAGTGTTCCGAATAGCATAATAGTCACTCATATTGAGATTTTTCTCTATAAAAGTCTCAAATAAATTTTACTGATAATGTTTTCAACACTAGTATGTGATAATTAGAGTGTGCATCCATTTTTGCATTTATTAATGAAACATTATCACATATTGTATGCCCATAAAGAATGTAAGGATAGTATATTTGGGTACTGATAAAAATCTAGTCACCACAATGGCCTTTTGAGTTAGCATTTTGAATTGTTTTGCTTGCATATGAAGGGATGTCTCTAGTCTTATGTTTGGTTATTCTGCCCATAGGTGTTAGACTTACATAAGATTTTGAGATGTGTATAAAGGCATTAGATGGATGAAAGTCATTGTTTAAAGAATCTATTTGCTCAAAGGTAGTAGTGTCATGAGAGTTGATGGTTTATACTATGATCGCTTTTATGTGGAGGTGTCGTTGCACATATTATGTATTTAGCCCAAAGGTATTTCATAATTTGTGTGATCAGATTCTTGGTACAAATACTATTTAATGGCTTTGAGTATCGTTGTTATCCTACATTTATGTTTATCTTTCCATTTTCATTTTGGAGTCACTTTTTCGATCAACAATCACAGTGTTACTATTGAAACCCTTACTGGTTTCAATTCGAAGAAGTGGATAGAGGATGTATTGAATATTTCGGAGATTGCTAAAATTGATATGGCCATATGTATAGATAGGTCATCTCTACCTACATCCAAAAGCTCGAGAGCTCATAAAGCAGCCTATGCAACTTGGGATTGGTAGATCCATACCTAACCATCTGCTAAGTGGACTTTCGGACATATATATAGCGAAGGAGTTTCTTGATAATTTCTCCCAAAGCTACACGATCTCATCTAATGATGAGATAAGTGCCTTGATGAAAGAATTATTCTCCATAAGGTATACTGGGGAAAAGGAAATGATGGAGTACATGTCAAGAATGATCCATCTTCTGTAGACTGAAGATGCTGAATATTCCTTTCCTTGATGTTTGCGTAATTCACCAAACTCTGAGTACACTCCCTCCATAGTTTAGTAATCTAGTGACGACATATTACTCGCTAGATGAGGAATGGGACTTTAATGCTTTGATTGCCCATTGTGTTGCTAAGGAGGAGAAACTTAAGACTGTTGCTCCTATAACCCTCGAAGCAATTAAAGGGAAGGCAAAAGTGAAGCACGCTAAGGTCAAAGGTAGAAGCTCCAAATCTTTTCCACATGCTAACGTCGTTCAATCCAGTGTTAGTAAACGTCTTGCGGACATAAAGAGTAGTATAAGACCTAGAAAGAAAGACAGAAACCATCAGGTAACTCCTTGGCTTATCAATTTATGAATCCAATTATGCTATAGCCATATCCAACTTTTAGTGGCTAGATGGTGGAGCATTTAATTAAGTTGCCTCCGCAATGCAAAGATTCATATCCAAGATAAAGCTAACTAAAGAGGACGAGAAAACTGATGGTTGACAATAATGCAAAAGCGGATGTAATATCTATAGGACATGTATGTTTGGAACCTTGATGCAAGGTTCATTTTGGTTTTAAAAGGCACATTTTATATTTGATCTTTGTATCAATTGTGGATAAAAAAGGTTATAGTTTTGTATTTAATGCTTCTTTTGTATAGTTATTGTTTAATACAAAACATATTGTGTCTTAGATATATGCTTCTTTGTATCTTATCGAATATGTCATGAAGGACAACCCTGATAAAGGATAAGTCATACATGTTGTGGCATAAAAGTTTAAGTCACATTTCCAAAGCTAAGGTTGAGAGATTGATTAAGGAAAACTTTCTTTTAATTTTAGATTATGATGATATGGAAACATATGTTGATTGTTGTCGGGGTAAGTTTACTAAAATAAGGAAATCAACTTGTGATTCTGGCTTGTTGGATATGATACGTACAAATATCAGTAGACCTTATACAGTTGCATTACGTAATTTTAGTTATGTTCTGGCATTTGTTGACGATTATTCCCATTACATTTTAGGTGTTCTTGCTTAAGGAAAAGTCTGAAGTTCTTGATGATTTCAAGATCTTTAAGGCTAAAGGTTGAGAACTAATTAGACAAATTCATCAAGATAGTTAGATCTGACCGTGGAGGAGAGTATTATGGCAAACATGGTGTTTTAGGATATGTGAAATTAGTTAGAATAGTGACTCAGATCATTATGTTAGATAGTCCTGAACAAAATTGTGTGTTGCTAAAAGGCATAACTGCACTCTAAAGGACATGAAGAAGTCAATGCAGAACATAACTAATCTACCTACTTATCTGGAAAGGTTGAAAACACAACCTCACACACATTTTTGTATAGGGCTGCCCTGCAGAGGTACGGTTGTATAATTCTTATGAAAGAAAGTTACAACCTCATTCTAATTGTTGATATCTTGTAAGTTATCCTGACCACTCTAAAGGTTACAGATTTTCTTATAGAGAAAGAGGGGTCAGAATAGTGGGATCACAAACAACTAAGTTTCTAGAATACGATGTTTATGATGGTGGTGGGCCCTCTCACCCCTTAGATGATAGCAAAACTGATACTGAAGTTATAAAGTATCCGCCATTCATACAGTTAGGTCACGTGGATCAAAGTTTGTGTACCATTCCTATACGAGAACAGAAACCCATACTTGAACAAGTAGAGGTTTATAAGATATAAAAACTAATGCAGTTGTATAGATCCACCAGAATGAGATGACCTGCTGTCTCATAAGATTACATAGTCTATTTAGATGAATAAGACTATGATATTGGGCATATTGTGGATCTAGTTACTTTTATAGAAGTTGTTTTTAGACCCTATAAAGATTTGTAATGGGATGTACTGAAGGACGAGATGCAATCCATAAAGTATAACAAGTTATGAGAGCTGGTTGATTTGCCTCAACATTACAAACCCGTCAGTTGTAAATGAGATTAAATGACCAAAAAGGGTTTCAGGATAAAGTTCAGCGGTTTAAGGCTTGCTCAATTGCTAGATGATACACTCAAAGAGAAAGGTTTGACTTTGATGTTACCTTCTCTCCCGTATCCTTAAAGGATACATTTTGAGTGATTATGACAATTATAGTTCATGATGATATAGTGTACTATCAGATGGCTATTAAAATCTCTTTCCTAAATAAAGACTTTTATAAAAAGGTCTATATGGTACAACATGGAGGATTACACGATCCAGATAGAACTGATATGGTTTGCACGTTAAGAAAATCAATATACAGTTTACATCAAACCTCTCGAAAGTCGTACATTATATTTAATAAAGTTGTGACCTCTTTCGACTTCATGGAAAATAAAGTTGAAAGATGCCTCTACTATAGGGTCAGGGGGAGCAAAGTTTTCTTCCTATTATTGTATGTGGATGATATATTGCTCACATCGAATGACTTGACCATGTTGCATGAGGTTAAGTAACTTTTGGCAAAGCATTTCGATATAAAGGACCTTCGTGAAGCATTTTTCGTCCTAGGTATATAGATTTACTGGGATAAATCTCAACACTCATTACCTCTCACTGAGTGCATATAGAAAGCGAGTATTACCAAGGTTTAATATGGTTGATTGTAAACCTGTTATGGCACCAATCTCTCATAGTGAGAGATTATCTTTGGCACAACGTCCAAAGAATAAAGTAAAGAGAAAGGCTATGAGAAATTTTCTAGATTCTAGTACAATTGATAGCTTAATGTATGCTTAGGTGTGTACTAGACCAGACATTGCATTTATTATTGGACTGCTGGGTTGCTATCTAGCTAACCCAAAGATAGAGAACTGGAATGCACTTAAATGGGTGTTGAGATACTTAAAGGAAACTAAGGATTATATGTAGACGTATAGAAAATTCAACAGTTTATACCTCATAGAGAATCTATATTCGAACTTTAAGCTATGTGTCCAGAAGATAGGAAGTTCATATCAGGATAAAGCTTTAAGTTTGTGGATGGTACGATGTCGTGGAAGAGTGTCAAGTAGACATGGGTGACTTCCTCGACCATGTATACAGAGTTTGTAGCATGTTATGGGGTTGCTTCATAAACAATTTGGCTCAAAAACTTAATTTCTGAGTTGTCTATGGTTGATTTATTTACTAAACCTATTTGGTTATATTGTGATGATTTAGTTGCTAGACCTATTCAGTTATATTGTGATAATCTTGTTACTGTGTTGTTTAGGAACAACAATAAGAATGTCGCAGGGTCTTAGCTTTTAGAGGTCAAATAGTTGACCATAAAGGAATTGATACAAAAAAGGTGATGTTAAGGTGGAGCATTTGAGGACTGAGGAAATGTTAACTGATCCTTTAACTAAAAGACTTCGCCCATATGTGTTTGAAAAAATGTATACAATATGGGTGTAATGAAGTTTTTAGACACTATTAGTTAAGGATCATTATGTTTGCTCCATGTACATTTGTACGCTCATACATTTTATTGTGTTATGGTAATATAGTGGTTCATCAATAGAGATAATCATCGTTTATCCTCAGTCATAAGTATTATTATACATTGTCATAATACAAATGAAAGTCTTAAGATTCATGTCAATCTTAAGCATGTTAAAGGTTGTTGGCATATATATGTATCGACCTTGAGCCTATGTCATTAGGACATATACAGTTTAAAAGGATATCCATCAATTTTAATATGACATAGGAGAATATAAGTATTCAATCTCATAAAGGTTCTCTGATTTAGTTTAGCATTTATCAGAGAACATAAATGTTTTTTTTAATGTAATTTAGCATTTGGTGAGAGAAAACAAGATTTCCCTGATGCAATTTAGCATATGCAGTTTAGCATAAAGTTTGGAGAAATTGAGACCTACAAATAGAAAGATGATAAATATCAAATCATATAGGTATCATCTGAGTTTGTCACACTCCATTTTTTCATTCATGTTAGTGAGGTATTAGATTTTCATAATTATATTGGACTTGTATTGCACATGACACATGTATTTGATATCTTTTAGTATCAAAAGCCTTACAAGACAAAATGATGGACTTTTGTTATCTTTTGATCATATGTTTTGTTTTTAAACATAGTCGACTAATATAATAACGTGACTTAACCATATTTTGAATTGGATTTGAAACTTGAGTCAATAACGCAATTAATTATTGTCCAAGGGGAAGAATGTTAGAAATTTTCCCATTTAGTGGACAACATTTAATTGCATTTTAACTTTTTTTAATAACTTATCGATTAAGCTACGTAATTTGATCCAGGTAAAGATAATAAAGTAGCCCAATAAATGATCTAGATTAATGGGTCAAAGTTTAGGAGGAAAATAGACCCCGATTAGTGTGCACCAGACCCATATTGAGCTTGTGATAGGGAGGCCCAATATGGATAATATATAAAGAATGTTAAGGTCTCCTATAGCTACTATAGCAATTCATGAACGTAAGGATACTTTAACTCATTCAGAGGTTTACATATACAGAAAGCTACATAAAGGCTTTAACGCATCCTAGTAAGTAGATCCCGTGAAGGTGGCACTAGATTCGCACCTGTTTCGGCCTCCAAAAGCTCTTTTGAAGTTATGAAACTAAAATTAGGTATTTTCCACAGTTCGTCATTTATTTCCCTTTCACGTTCGATCTGGGACTCCGTACTAAGATGTATGATACGTGTTACAAGCATATCTTTCAACTCAAGTACTATTAGCTATGGGATGAATATAACAAACATACTAATCAATACTTGAGTGAGCAAAAGCTGTCATACGTATATTGGAAGCGACTCTATTAAGATTGGAGATTCTGTAAAATATTTTATATTATCTTGTAAATATGCTTTATATCTCTTTCTGATTATGATTAGGTAGTTTTGGTAATGATAAGTTATATGAGTTTTTGTAGGTGTTGGTTTTGGGAAGTAAGTCTTGTATATATAGTCTTTTATTGGCAATGAGAAAGAAATGGGGAAAAACCAATTCCATATATTGCACAACATGGTATCAGAGACATAAGTGCTTGGATGAAGAAAAATACCCTCAAAATTTTAGTGTTGATTTTGACATAAGCTATAGGAGATGAAAACATATAGAGAGAGCAACCCAAGAAAACATACTCACTATAAGATTTAACCTTGAATGACAATCCTGGAAATGTCATCACACAGGTGCAATTACATGGTGAAAGTTATGAGGAATGGGCTCATACAATGCAAACTTCATTGTAGGCTTGTTGAAGGTGGGGGTTCGTTGATGGCACTATTCACCAACCTGCTGAAGGAGCAACAGAATTGGAGGACTGGTGGACGGTGCAATCCATATTGGTTTCATATATTCGCAGTGCGATCGAACCTACCTACGCTCTACTATAAGTCATATGGAGAATACAAAAGACTTACGGGAGGATATTAAGGAATGATTTTCAGTTGTGAATGGACCACGAATTCAGCAACTTAACTCTGAATTGGCATATTGCAAGCAATGTGGTCTAGCCATGGTGGCCTATTATAGGAAGATGAAAGCTTTGTGGGAAGAATTGGCAAATTATGAACAACTCCCATCATGTAATTATAGAGGATGTAAGTGTGATATTACAACCCAGTTGAAAAAGAGACGAGAAGAAGAACAGATGCACCAATTTTTTATGGGTTTAGATGACGTGATGTATGACACGGTTCTCTCAAATTTATTGGGATGGACCCTTTACCCTCTTTAAATAGGGTATAATCGACCCTTGTTAAGGAAGAAACGATTAGAACCATAACTCCAGCTAAGGAATAAGAGGAGAGGTAGTGGGTTTTTCTGTCCAAGTTAGAAACCAAGCTAGAGGAGGTGCTAAATAAAAGGATAAATTGATGAGCTACTCTCACTATAATAGGGAGGGGGCATGAGGCAACAAACTGCTTTCATCTCATTGGTTTTCCTGACTGGAGAGGTGACTGTCCTAGAGGCAAAGGCAGAGGAGCAAGACGTGGAAAAGCATGGCAACAAGTCCAACGATCTGGCACAAGATGCAGACGAAGTCAACTAAGAGTGAATGCCACACAAACTACACCAGGTAGCATGAGTAGTGCAACAGTGCACTTGACTAAAGCAATAAAACAGGACTTGTAGCACTAAAAAACAACCAATGGTAAACCTTGCTTGAGTTACTAATTAATCACAAAGTCAATGACACCAAAAAATGACCGGTAAGCCTCTAAATGTTCTTTGGATCGTTGACAACTGTGCGTCAAATCATGTGACAGGATGCTTGGAATTGTTATGTGATATGCGACAAGTGAAAGGATGCCTAATGGGGTCTATGATGGAAAATCAGCTATGGCAACCAAAGAAAGATATGTGACTCTTGATGATAATTTAAAAAATGTTTTATATATGCCCAGTTTAAGCTACAATGTAATTTATGTGTCACAGGTTATAGATGAAGCAAATTGTATTATTCAATTCACCTAAAGTTTACGTGTTGTGTAGGATCACACTTTGAGGATGTTAATTAGAGCCAATGAATGACGAGATGGGCTCTATTACTTCTAGAAAGTTCCACTTGCAAAGGCTCTCAAGATTAAAGTCGTGAGTCTGTTGGACCTCTAGTATAGGAGATTGGGTCATCCATCACCAAAAATAGTCAACTTGGTACCTCATATTAGTTTTGGTAAAACTAGCAATTTATTAAATAAAGCATGTGATGTTTGTCATCGACTAAACAAACGAGAGACAAATTCCCTAGTAGTGATTACAAAGATTCAGACATTTTTGAACTCATTCATTGTGACTTATGGGGACCATATAAACCTCTGTCTTCTTATGGTACATCATATTTTGTAACTATAGTTGATGATTTTTCCTGTGGTGTTTGGATATTTTTATTGATAGATAAAACAAAAATTTATCGAACCATGTTGAACTTCTTTGCCTTGATTAAAAGAAAATTTAAAAAACGAGTAAAAATGGTTAGAAGTGATCATGGAATATAATTCACTTGCATGACAAACTACTTTCTTGAAAATGGCATAGTTTTTCAAACTTCATGCATAAAAACCCCACAACAAAATGGTAGAGTAGAAAAGAAACATTGACATATCCTAAATGTTGCTCATGCTATATGATTTCAAGGGCATCTTTCTGTTGATTTTTGGGGCTAATGTGCCTTGGCGGCAGGGTATCTCATTAATCATACTCCTTCAATGGTTTTAAATGGCAAAAACCCTTACGAAGTATTGTATGGCAAACCACCATCTTATGATCACTTACATGTTTTTGGTTGCTTATGTTATGCTTACAATCAAGGAAGGGAAGGAGATAAATTTTCTAGTAGGGGTCGAAGATGTGTTTTTATTGGGTACCCAAATGAGAAGAACGGGTGGAAATTATATGACCTTAAGAGAAGAGAACTTTTCATATTTAGAGATGTAGATTTCTTTGAAAGGGAATTTCCTTGAACCTCCAATAATATGAGTGCAAGTGATGATTTTTCCAGGCAAGAGAGTGATTTAAGTTGTGCTACTGATGATGATTTTGTGGGTCCTTTAGAAATCATTAAAAGTAATAAGATGAATGAAGGAGTTTTAAATGAGGAAAATTAAATGTATTTTTGGAACATATGGAAAATCAAAATTGACATGCGTGTTGTAATGCTAATCAAAATAAAATAACTAGACTTCTACTATAGCAGTGGTGAGTTTAGGTCGATCCCATAGGGAGTGTTCGGTTAGTTTATGAAATGAAATTAATTGATGTTTAGGTAATGGGGAGGGGGAGTTTGGATTTAATAAGAAAATAAAATAAAATAAACCTAATGAAAACAAATTAAAGAAAACATGCGAAAAATGATAAAATTGGGAAATTTGGTAAGGATTCGGTTCTTTGGTTCAATCTCGACCTATACCCTAATTAAGTATAATTTATTGAATTGTTATTCTTTTATCTCTCTTAGCAATTATTTGTCGTAGATTAACAACTAAGGATGGCAATTTCGGCCTGACCTGGCCCATGTTTTGGCCCGAGTTGGGTGGGCCATGGGTCGACCAGGGTTTGCTCGCGCTGGCTTTATCCGAAACGACGTCATTTTGACTAAAACGATGTCATTTTGATATATTTTTTAATAAAAATATAATGGACAGGCCGGGCCACCGGTGGGTTGGTTGGTGGCTAGGCCGCGGGCCAGCCCGTGGCCCATCATAACTAAGGTTGACTCGGCCTATTGTCATCACTATTAACAACAAACTCTGTTAATCCAGATTTTTCCTTAGATCCTAGTTAATCACGAAGCGCTGGTTAATTAACCTTAGCTATCGGGAAACCTAGAATACGCTCTCTAAGTTTATCCAGACAACTGCCTTACGAATCAGAAAAATAGACCAATCTAGGTAATAATCACACAAGCTCAGATTATTTAAACTGTGTTATGCTATCTCTAATGATTCGGAACAATTAGTTGCTGCACATGAATTAGGAATACAACGATTATGTATTACATTCGATTCTAGCAATGGGTTTTCATAAAAAACGATTCAATAGAGCATTAAAATCATCATCTTTTAAATACCCAATCAATTCATAGAAGATATATTAATCAATTTTTAATGGGAGAAAGAAACAATAAAATAATAAAAAAAACTTAACCCAAGTTGTTGGGGTCGATGTCGCCTCCGAACCGGCATCGAAAACTTAACCTTCCATGGGTTTCTCCAAAGAAAATAGTTAAGCCCACCCTACCCAAACCCCCTTTGGTTCTTCACTCACTGCCGTAAGCTTCTCCTTTCTCTACTCCTATTCGTTGATTTAATAAATAAACATTTGTCCACCTACACTATTCACGCAACTCCTCTTCTCTATTTCTTGTTTCACACTACTATTTGGTCTCTTCTTTTATTTCTACCGCCTACTATTCTCTTTCACTGTAGCTTGATATGACGAATAAAACTCAATGGTTCTTAGTCCACGCCTGCTATTCATGTGTAGCCCTTCAGCCAAATTGAAAACTTATGGAAACATCTGCATTTCCACAGATGTCCGCGTGTTTCCGCAGATGTCTGTGTGAAATGCAAACGTGGTTTGCATGAAACTCCTCTTCTCAAATAGTGATGGAGATGTCGTATTGCTGGATTTTTAAAAGCCAATTAAGCTGTGTTTTAAAGCAAGGAGGACCTCCAAAGATGCTGTCATTTGGTGTGCAAGGAAAGCTCCAAGGGCTACTATTTTGGGCAAGTTTTTAGCTCTCCATTAATCACATTTGGCTGCATTATAGACAGCCTTCCTAGCTCCTAATGGCTTCAAAATTTCATGCTTTAATCTTGTATTTGTATTCCATCATTAAATCTACATATAAAATTAATATGAACACAAAATGAGCAATTATACACAAAAAAAGAATGCATTTAAATGAAATAACATATAAAAATATAACAAAATCCATTCATATCAGGGGAGGGGGCACAAGTGTTGTAGATGAAAACATGAAGGGGGGTTGTGAGTGCACGAGTAGGAGAAACTAAAATAAATAACAATCCTAGGAAAATGGCCAACATGAGTAGGTGATACCAATATAAGTCGAGAGCAATGAGCAAAATGGGATACCTCAGCTAGAACATGGACACCGAAAAAAAAGCCATCTGTTCTTTTGGCAGACTATGTCATAGACACCATACGAAAGTAGAGCCCATCCTCGAATACATTTGCTGCACGATATATCTCAGGTATGTCCTATCTTACAACACACTGTGTGAATTGTTACAAATTTTCTTTACAATACAAAATTTTTCTTACAGCTATTACAGAAGAACATAAGCATGTATCTTTTGCTGAAGTCGTCAAACATGAAATATGGAGGGAAGCAATGCAGAGCAAAATTCAAGCATTGGAAAATAATAGTACGTGGGTAGTTGAATCGCTACCTCTCAAGAAAAAGGCCCTCGGTTGTAAATGGGTCTATAAAACCAAATATAACGCATATGGTACAGTGGAGCGACACAAGGCTCGATTAGTGATATTTGGAAATCATCATATTGAAGGAATTACTATATAGAGACATTTGTTCCTTGACTAAAAAGGTTATCATATGAATCTTCTTGGCAGTTGCAGTCGCAAAGCAATGGGAGTTACACCAAATAGACGTTCACAATTCTTTTCTATATGGTGATATTGAAGAGGAATTACATATGAAAATGCCATTTGGTTTTAAGGTACAATGTCTTGGTATGGTTTGTGAACTTCACAACTCTCTATATAGGTTGGGACAAGCCCCTCAATGCTAGTTCTCCAAACTCTCTATAGCCTTAAAAGCTTATAGGTTTCGTCAATCTATTTCTGATTACTTCTTATTCACATTTCAAAAGAACGGTGTCCAGCTTAGTGTTCTTATCTATGTTGATGACTTAATTATTTCTGGGAATGATCATGATGCCATCTTAGAATTCAAAGAATATTTTAGTGAATGTTTTCATATAAAGGACTTGGGCTTTTTAAAATATTTCTTGGGTGTTGAGGTCGTAAGGAGTCCTAAAGGTATATTTTTGTGCCAGAGAAAATATGCTCTTGATATTATTTTTAAAGATGGGTTACTTAGGAGCAAGGCCGCTAACTTTCTCATGGAGGAAAATCATAAACTCGTTCTCACTAATGGATAACTACTTGATGATCTTGAATATTTTAGGCATTTGATAGGCAGGCTCATATACCTTTATTTCACCGTGCCAGAAATTTCATATTATGTTCATATACTTTCCCAATTTATGCAGCAGCCACGAGAAAAGCATTGGCATACCGCTTTACGTGTCATTTGATATCTTAAAGGTACCCTGGGACAAGGTATTTTATTGCAAAGTAACTATAATTTGCAATTTTATCGATGGTGTGACTTGAACTGGGATAGTTTCCCATTGACTAGGTGGTCTTTCATTGGGTGGTTTGTTTTATTGGGAGACTCACCCATCTTATGGAAAACAAAGAAGCAACAAACTTTGTCTAGATCTTTAGTTGAAGCGAAATATCATTCTATGCCTACCATAACTTGCGAGCTTAAATGGTTAAAGACTATCCTCTCTAGTAGTCTAGATATGGAGCATATGCTTTTACATTGTGATAGCCAGGCTGCACTTCATATTGCAAAGAACCCAGTATTTTATGAGCGAACCAAGCATATTGAGGTTGATTGTTGTTCGAAATGAAATATTGGCAGGTACTATTCGCCCAACCTATATCTCCATACATACTCAGTTGGCTGACATTTTCACGACGGCCTCGGGTAAGCACCATTTTGATCAAGGTTTTAAAAACTTGACCAAATCGTCCAGTCTGACTGGAAATAGTCTGAACTGGCCAATTGTCTAGTTCAATTCTATTTAATAATCTTTATGTATAAAAATCGACCAATTTTTTAGCGAACTGGTCGAACTGGTCAATCAATAATCTGATAATACCTAAAACTTCATATTTCAATTTCACAAATCAAACTTATGTTAGAGAAAGAGGTGATATGATTGAAAGCTAGATGTCAGGCTATATATCTAGATATAGTGAGTTAGAGTGTTGTGCTGTTGGATTTATAGAAGATGCTTCTCTTGTGTCTGGAGTGACATGACTAGTCGTGCAGGTGGCTAACTGATGGAGGCAACACATCTCGTGGCTGGATTTGTATGCTTTTATCTCTGGTGAGGTAAAGACAAGAGCTAGTTGTGAGCTATCACTGGTGATATGGAAGAAGGGTGGCCATAGGAAGATAATAGCCAAGATGGACGGCGACAGTGCTCTCATTAGATCTAGTGTATCTGTTCCTCAGAGACGAGACATATGAAGCAAGTGTGCCTTGCACTAGTTGACTATAGATACCTCCGTTATAGTGGCAGAAGCAAGAACGTCAACTATAGATGGTGAAGACGACATAGTTTGTTGGTTTGGCTAGGAATATCAATGAGTCGGGTTGGGCATAGTGGCCTGTGGCTCGGTTCGCCATGTTGGACCCCGATTTCTTCTTCAATATGTTTGGGATTAATTTTATTATTTTGTTGTGATTAGGCTTTAATTTTAA
>JAOTAY010000189.1:24168243-24178655 GCA_025629805.1 Erythroxylum baracoense
TATACAGTCACAATCGGATATTCAGATCAACTCAGGTCGGGTGACTCGGGTCGGGTCCATATCTGGGTATTAATCCCAGATCTGTCGTCGGATGGCAGCAAAAGGCGGCGACTTGCGACAGGAGGATGCGGAGACAGGCAGAGGACACGACAACACGCAGAGGAGAGGACGCTACAACTGGCAGCGCCGAGGAGGCAACCTGCGACAGGAGGAGATGACGAGTCTGCAACAGGAGGCGAGTCTGCGACAGTCGCAGGAGCAACGCACGCCAGAGAGCAACATACCCTGACCTGCGACACCGGACGACGAGAGGACAGAGGCTAGGAGAGTAGACGGTGAGAGAGAGAGAGAGAGCAAAGAGAGAAAAATCAAAATAGAGGACAGAGACAGATGTGAGAGAACAGAGCCAGAGGTCGGGGGGGTATAAAATTTTTTTCTAAAATTTACACATAGGTCCCTAAAAAATGGGGTTTTCTCGATACCAACCCGGTACCATCCGGTATAGCTGATACCTGCCGGTACCAGGCAAAAACACTCGGTACTGGCTAGTACCTGTGGCCGGTACCATTACGTTCGGTACCATTCCGTTTTTTGGCCGGTACAGAACGGTACCAAGAATAGTGCTTTCTGATACGCAGGGTCCTCATGAAAAGGTAAGTGTAGAGCATACTTGTCTATCTTTATTACTGTAGCTAAATTATTCAAGAATCAATATTTCAATAGAGGGGAAACTTAGAAGGAAGTCATAGGATACAAAACACACATCATTTTTATTGATTTTTCAAATGATCTACAAGTGAAAAGAAACCTTGCTTTTATAAAAAAAGCAAGGGAAATAAGGACAAACAACTTTTACAAAAGATGCTCAAAGAGTACAATAATTTAAACTAGAAGACAAAAGTATATAATAAAAGTAAGAATTATTGGAAACATTGGGTGCCAATAATATTCTTAAAAATAAGAAGGAATATATCAACAAGGAGGTGTAAAAAGAGATCGGGGTCTACCACCGTCATCAGAGTCAGACATTTCATCATCTTTTTTTTTTCCGGCAGCTCTTTAAGGAAATGGGCTATTTCCTTTTTAGTCCAAACTAGAGGCTATGGATCTTAGGCATCTTGAAAATGCTCAGGGAGTGTGGGCTTAAGTAGTTTAAGCTTTATAGCTGTGAAACTTTGTCCAATTTCAAAATGTTGTTGGAGCTTAAAGCTAGGTGGACAAAATGTTTTTCCTGCCATGATGTTAAATCCCATGTAAGCTAATTGGTCAATAAAGGATCAATATCTAGCAGTTGGAGAAATAGGGTTCCTGAAGAGCAAAATCACCTGGGTATGGTCCTAGAGATGTACACATAGTTGGCTTGGTAGTTTTCAAATGATGATTTAGGTGATCTAAGAAATGGTATAGGTCATATAATAAGTCTTTTTTTTATGTTTTTGTCAATCAATGGAAGTTTGCCAAAGTTGGAAATGATTAATGGTGCAAATATATCCAGTAACAGTCAAGCTGTATGGGCGATAAATGATGAAGATGGATTGAGCTTTTTGATTAAACAAAAGAATATTACATAGCTGATATTTGTTGAGGATATGAGCAACTCGAATGCGCCATTTAGGTAAATATTGGAACCATTCAAGGAATGTCTATAGGAGAGAACTAGCATTGTTTAGATTGGTAAGATGTTTGTACATATACAAAGGAGACAGGGAAATTGCGCATGCATACTGGGCAGATAAAGCCCACAGGTGCTATAGTGTTGGCTCAAAAAGGGAGTTATAAAGATGGTAGAGGATTCGGTAAGGTGTTATTGTGTCAAAGTGATGGGGGTATGAGAACTGTGCAAGGTTATCAGGATAGTGTTCTAAAACTTCATCCCTTAGTGCTTTATATGGAGGAGGCACTTGGTTTAGCTCAAACACATTGCGTATATCTATGTAGGCATTAAAGCTGACTTGAAATTTAATCCCTTTGGGTAGGATTTGTAATGGAGATGTTTTGCAATATGCATCCATCCAAATTAGGATATCTAGATGACTACTAAGAACTTTAGTCCATACAACACAATCAGGGAAGAATCTTATCCCTATTTTCCTTTTGGTGATAAGCTCAATTTTGAAAGAATTTCCATCAGTAGCAATGAAATATTTGTCATGGATATTCAGGCTTTAGGAGGTAAGATATTGGGCTTCATAATACTTTGATTGGATCCAATATTCATATATCCAGTAAGCTTGATTAGCTTGTCATATTTATCATGTTGTAATAATTGGATATAGATATAAGGACGAGGAATAGTAGTAGGCTTTGAGTCTACCTTCAAACATGTTTGCAATAGCATGTATAGCATTGCATCCTCATTGTCTTCATCAAATAGCTAATCAGAGGATGTAAACTCATCATTAGAAGAGTTGACTGAAACAGTAAACTTTGTTTCTTTATCTTCACTAGATTGTTCTTCAATGAAGTCTTCAATGTCACCATTGTCATAGATAGGCATTATAGCTTCAATAGACTCTAACAATTTCAAATCTCTTTTCGTTTTGTTAGGATATTCACGAGCATAATGTCCTAGTTTGTCACAAATAAAACATATATCTGCCTTTTTTGCTTATGGAGTTCATCTTTTAAAGAATAAGATAAATCAACGTTGTTTTCTGCCTTTAAATGGCTTATGATAACTCTTAGTGTGGGACATAGGTAACTTTTTGTAAGAGAATGCCTTGTGATGATACTTCTTTTTAGAATGGCATGCACAATCATTTTTCTCCTTACACTTGTTCTTCATTTAAGGCTTTTTACAGGCCTTTTTCAACATAGGACCACTTTTGATCTTATTCTTGAAAAACATTTGTTGGTCACAAAGTTTATTAAGAAAAGCTAAGGCAAGCTGGTAGTTTTCTCCAAGAGATATTTCTCTCATATCTCTTCATAAAGTTGTCATAGTGCTTTAGAGTTCAGGTTGTAATTCCTTTGGAACAAATGAGATAAATGTATAATAGAGATTGATATCATTAAAACCATTAAGCAAATAATATCTTTCTGTCATACATTAAAAATATTTCTATAATCTCTTCTTTCTAATGAGCAACACTTCATTTCAAAGTAGTCTTGCTTAATCTATTTGTCAATGAGTTGGAAATCTCCAATGAATTCTTTGTTGATGATTCCAAGAAGAATTCCTATAGAGGTGACTTGAATATATTGGAGTCTGTGATAGTCATCTAAAATTTGCCACCATTCTCGCAAAGTACCAATAAAATAAAAAGTAAACCCAAACAAAATATCCTATAAGGGAATATTTAGGCCAGTAATCTATAAATCAACCCAAGCTCTAAATTTATGGAGTCGCTCTCTCTACTTTTTAGGTGGAAGATCATCAAAAGTAAACGAGGGTTCTGAAGTAGGTCTGATTGGTGATACTTGTGCTGACGGTGGTAAGGATTTGAATAGTTAGTTCTTGTAAATTCAACTTCACTAATATATGGTTCATCTTCAATCATTATGATCTAAGCTAAATGAGATAAATCCGCAAATTACTCAGATTATTCTGAAGATTATTTAGACATTTCAAAGGATTATTTGGATAAGTTAGAATGTTCAAGTATATAAGCTTTAGATTTTTCTGAGGTAGATATTGGTGCAAGAGTTTCAATAAACTCTTGTTGTTGAGCTTTATCTTTTCCAATGGATAGAGAATGTTGGATTTTTAGTGGTAAAGAAGGTGAGGTTTTAATCTGCATAGGTTTTGTCCATGGATCAATAAGTTTGGTATATAAGGTTAATGGATCATGAGGTTTGTCAGTTTTAGGCTTCGTGGCCTTAGTGGTAGGATGAAGATGTTACCTAATTAAAATTTTTAACACTTTTTCATAATCAGCAACTTCAGGATAGGATGGGGATGAATAGATGGGTTAGACAAGTGGGAAAGTTGTAGGAGAAGCTTCATAATAATATTAGAATGTTCTATTTGTATATCTACTTTCATTCTTTTAAGTACTTCTTTCACCTTCTGAAGTTCTTATTCTTTGTCTGTGAAATCAGGGGCAAAATATTATATTTCAATATATCTTATGAGATTTGCATTAAGTTGACCCATCTGAGCTTTCATGGATATGCATAGTTTTTGGATATGAGACGAAACTGTTTCTACTCTTTATTGAGTAGTCTGAGTCTGTTGATTAAGCCCATCAAGTTTAGTATCAATTTGGCATAGAAATTTGTTTTGGGCCACTACAGTATCAGTGTGCTAGTTGAGTACTTCATCTGAAGGATTGGATACAAGGGAACCACAAGGGGTGATTCTAGTAGAATGAATATAAAGGTTGAAGCTAACCCTATTAGTATCATCGGTGTGTCCTATTAGGGGAGGAAATTCATCCTCATACTATCTCATCTTCATGCAAGGAATTGGTGATGGAGTATTAACTGGAATGAGAGAGATAACAGGTAGAGGTTTGTTGAGATTTGATTCTTTAAAGAACAGATGTTCCTTTCCAACATCTTTGAGTAGCTATTAAAGAGTCTTAAGTCTAGGTTATGGTTTTTAGGCAAAACACAAGGTCTTGAATTTGAATCATGGTCATCATGTCCAAAATGAAGGTCTTAAGAAGGTTGACAATAATGGATTTCTCTGGGTTATTGCCTTCTTTTATTTCAAGATTTTTTCTTCCTTCTTCAAATATAAACGACATCTTCACTGTCTGTCTCATCATAGTCAAGTGTTAGACATATTCACAATCTAGCTCTCACATGGATGGATCTACATCAAATATGAAATGTCCAGGATGATAACTGATATACACAAGTTATCCATCAGGTTTAATATAATGAATTAAAGGTCCATCTTTACTTTCTTTGCGTGACATCACTGGTTGAAGCATTAAAATATTCCAGATGTGTCTAAGAATCTAGGTTGGTCTTCATTAGGCCTGACATAAATGGATTTAATAGATCCATCTCTTAGTGACTTAAGAATAAGAGGAGTAGTTGTGTGAAAAGAATGCCAGTGATGAGTATGGAACACCTTCTAGTAGTTAGTGATCTATTCTATTCGCACCAACTTTTCAAGCTACATCAATGGCAATTATTTCAAAATTTAAATGATAGTAGTTTGATCATAAGCTCAATATGCTGGCATATATAGAGCATCAAATGTAGGATTTGAAAAATTAAGATCTACAGTATGGTTCTGTAAGTGATAAATCTTATATTTACGATCGTTGTAGGGTCTTGTTATACTAAAGGGATCTAGATTTGGACTTGAAGTCTCTAAGATAAGTAGGATCCTCCAATCTAATATTGAACTCAGGAGCTATGGTGAGAATAACACTTTTATTGTTGAGAGTTGTTAAAAAAGTACCAATTAGGGCATTTTGGTAAACTGCGTAGGCAGTGTTAAAAAGAGAGATCCCAGCAGTGGCTAGGGTCCTTTTCATCCATGGAGAGTGAGAACAAGTTTGATGGCTCCAATATAGAGATAGGTATGATTATTATCCCTCCAAAAAAAGTTGAGTCCTTTTGGAATCTCTAATTTGTCATATTGTTCTGTTGGGCCTAAATCATTATCTGAGAATATAATTTTCAAAAAATAATAGTTTCTAAATTTGGAAAAAATAACAAAAATAAAGCTATTAAGAATCCTTTTTTGGTGTTTGAAGTGTTACGAAATTAGCAATCCTAAAAAAACATCATCGAAGGACAAAAAGTTGAGAAAGATTTTGAGAATTCTAATCGTTAATCATCTCAAGCACTAACCTTTTTACATTTTCACATTAAATAAGAAACCGAACTACCAGTTTCATAATAGTGATCCTAAAACCCTATAGTGCTGGAGGATTGCAACACCTCTTTTCATTATAAGTGAACTAAATTTTGTCTAATTAGTGATCCTTAAATGCACCACACTCAGGCACACGATTATGGGTTAGAGGTGAGACCAAAGAGCATGAAAATGACACAAACTTCCCAAGTTAGTTAGAAGAAGACTTTTAAGTATCACCATTTCGTGATTCTGGTTTTGATTCTGATGGAGAAATCGTACAACCAATTTTCCTTTTTAATTATTTCTGGGTCTTTTATTGGTTGGTTTCGGGTGGAGGTAGGTTTTTTGGTGTGTAGTAACTGCAATTCCTAGTTTGATGTCACAATGTTAAATCTTTTTGAAATTTCGGTAACAAGTTTATTGTTTAGGTTTGTAATAGGAGAGTTAAAGATGTAGAAGTAAGCCTTCCTATTGTGCATGGATCAATCGTACTTCCTTGATAGGAATGCTATTGATTGAGTGGTTTCTCTAAAATCCATTCTCTTTGTATTGAATGTCACCATTTTTACATCCTTTAAGTAGTTTTTTGTTGTTAATTAGGGTTCTGACTCATAAGTGGACGACGTAAGTTTGTGGGGAAAGAAATGAGGACCTCGGAGTGGTGAGAGAAAGAGTTGTCTTCAAATTGCATCCCATCTTTAAGAACCCCATCACAGTGGTCACTTCACTCCTTTTGACTTATCAGATTGTGGTTATGGTGAATTTCACAATGACATCACTATGTTCTTCTACGAGGATGTTTGTGATAAACAGCTGGACTTTTTAATAGTTCACAATATGCTTTTGATTTACTTTAAGGAGGGAGATTCATCAATTACTGATTTTGATTGAAATATTACAGACACCACAAATTGATTTTATATCATGAAGATGAAACTATTCCTCAGTTTGCCTTTATGCATCCATGTCAAAACTTTTTAGCTCGTGTGTAGAATCATCCTGCTATACTTGTGCCACAAATGTATGCCACTTTTTGCTTACTTATTCCTACTATAATTCATCCCTGTAGAGCATACCCTGTTAAGATTGTGGATAGGTTCTTAGAATATGATGACCCTTACAAGAAATTCATTAGAAT
This sequence comes from Erythroxylum baracoense, assembly GCA_025629805.1. Taxonomy (NCBI): domain Eukaryota; kingdom Viridiplantae; phylum Streptophyta; class Magnoliopsida; order Malpighiales; family Erythroxylaceae; genus Erythroxylum; species Erythroxylum baracoense. Next base: position 24,175,143 of record JAOTAY010000189.1, read on the forward strand.
TAGTAAAAAATTTAGACAAAAATAAGATTCATGTGGCATGCATTTAAGAGACAAAGTGGACAAGGCTAAAGGAAAAAAGATCAATAAGTTCAAACTTTGGTATTTAAGGGGTTCGAGACAATATAATAGTGTAGGTATCCTAGTTGTCAAAGAACTCATATATCATGTTGTGAAGGTAAAGAGGACTAATGATGGGAATTTGTCCTTAAAGATAATGGTGAAAGATGTTGTTTTCAATGTGATGAGCACATATACACCCTAAGTAGGATTAGAGGAACAAATTAAGGTTCGAATACGGAGATAAAAATGAAAATGGGATTGCTTTGTTAGATCTTGTGTTAACATTTGATTTAGTGGTAGCCAATTCTTTTTCCAAAAAAAAGGACCACCAACTCACTTTTAGAAGCAGAACCAGAACAATCAAATTTACTACTTACTTATACGATTGAGCAATCGACCTAGTCGCAAGGATTGTAAGATGATACCTAATGCATGCTTGTAAACTGCGCATAATTGTTAGTTATGGATCTTATAATTAAGGATTGTAAAAAGCAAAAAGTGTTTAGAGGTGTACTAGAGTTAGATGATAGAATCTAAATGGGGATACAACGAAAAAACTTAAGGATGAGTAATATATCGAGAAGAATGAAAACTATAAGTAGGTGCTAACTAATTGTGGAAAAGAGTAGCAATTCTTTTAAGGAATGCAACCAAAGAGATTTTAGGAATTTCTAAAGATCGTAGGGGTAGTAAGATAGAGTCTTGTTAGTGGAATGAAGATGTAAAAGAAAAGGTGAAGATCAAGAAGGTTACCAATAAAGCTTTAGTGGATAATATTACATATGTAAAAAGGGTAGTTAAAAGAGAAAGTTACAACTTAGCAAAGAAAGAGACAAAAAAGATAGTCTCAAAAGTCAAAAGTTAAGCTAATGAGAAATCATATTATTAATTAGAAATTGAAGGGGTAGAAAGGGATATATTTAAGTTAGTGGGAGCTAAGGAATAGAAATTAAGAGACTTGGATCAATTTCATTGTATAAATGATGAAGCAAGACGGATGCTCATGAATGAAAAGGATATTAAAAGAAGTTAATAGAGATACTTCTATAACCTTTTTAATGAATGCAGAGATAATAACATCTCCGTGGGGGATCTTAATATGTTTGAGAAATAATGTAACTTCCTTGCTATCGGCAGATTATAGGGGAAGAAATTAAAGGGGCATTGAAGGAGATGAAGAGTGAAAAGGCATTATAACTACAGAGGTGTGGAAGAGCCTAGAAGAAGGAAGTCTTACTTGGTCAATCAAGCTTTTTAACGTTATGTTTAAGTCTGCCAAAATGACGAACAAATGGAGAATAGTACGCCAATTCCTCTATATAAGAACAAAGGGGACATCTAAAACTGTAACAATTATAAATGCATTAGACTACTCAGTCAAATCATGGAGTTATGGGAAAGGGTGATTGAGAAGAGATTGAGAAAGGACACATCTATATCAGACAACATATCTGGTTTCATGTCGAAAAGGTCTATGATAGAAGTTATACATCTCCTTAGAAAGATTAATACAATATTATATAGAAAGATAGTGAGACTTCCACTTTTTTTTTACTAACTTAGAGAAGGCTTATGATGGGGTCAAGCGGAGGTGTTTAGAAATTAAAGGAGTTTTTATGACCTATATATGGGTTATTAGGGATATGTATGAAGGTATTAAGACTAGAGTAAGGACAACAGGAAAAGATACAAAGAATTTTTCTATCAATAAAGGGCTACACTAAGGATCCTCATTGAGCCCCTTCCTGTTTGTGGTTATGATGAATGAGCTCATAAAAAATATCTAAGGAGATGTGCCATGGTGTACGTCATTTGCTGATGACATTGTTTTAATAGATGAAGAAATGGTCTTAACAAAAATGATGATGCATCTTTCTTGATTATTATCTACTTGAAAATCAACTCCTATAATTGATTATTGATCTATCTAACAACACCTTATAGTTTGCATCAATTGCATTCTAGATGGATATTTTCAGCATCATGTTGCATCAATTGCTTTCTAGATGGATATTTTTAGCATCATAAATTTATACATCTTCCTAATGCCAATATGAAATGTTACAGGTGCAAGCACATATATTTAACTTGAGAAGACAATTCAATGTAATGAGGGACTTCATCTATCCATGAAAGTAACCTCTGCTTTATAAATGTTAATGGTCATGGTGGATGAATACAATCCGGTGAATGTTAATGGGCATGGTGGATGAATACAATTTGGTGAATGTTAATGGACATGGTGGATGAATATAATCCCAAAGGCACTAGTTCTGAGATTGAGTGGTAAAAGTAAGTAGCAAAGACCCCTTCTATGGAGTTTTTCAATTTGTTTTATTTTAGTAAAGAGATAGGTAATAGAGAGAAATCATTTTACCCTTTCTGGTTATGTAGCACTTTTTAACAGAAAATAGTAGAATATAATATGCCTCTTGCAATTTATCATCGTGCCATTACATCTGCAATAAAAATTAGAAAGTTTTCATTATTGATATCTCATCAATCATTAAAAGAATGCTTGAAGGGGATATGTTTGCAGCTACATTTTTGCTGCAACATTTTTGTTTGACAAACCTTTGTGTCCTTTTAGCTATCTTGATCGAGAGAACTCTAGTGTAGGGATGGTAATGTCTTATGATTGAGTTGTTTAGGTTTTAGATTGGATGTAGACTTAAAAAATCGGTTCGATCTAGCTTGAACTAGTTCTCGTTGACTAAAATATATCATTTTGACAATAACTGATCAAATCATATTTTTCTGATTAATAAGTTGAAGAATTTATTAATCAAAAAACATTGTTTTGATCTCAATCGAACTCTAAACTTAAGTAAATTTTGCTAAGAAAATTAAGTAAAAAGTGAATTTTGTTCTTTGAAATGTCTAAAACTTAACTTAATTATGCCAAAATAAGAAGTAAGAAATAAGTTTCGGCCATGATATCTACTCTAGTGTGAGTTGGTGAGTTGGAAGAAATATGATTATTGTTTGAAGATATAACTCAAAATGATACAGCTTCCCCTAGTTGCAACTTCCAAAAGATGAATGAATCTTTCAAGGGATTAGAATCACGATCATCTCAAACCAAAAAATTCAATTTGGCCAGACTCCTATTTATATACGTATCTGAAGTGGATTTCCAAGGTAATAGTCTAGTTTTCCATAATACTGCACAACCTTCTAGGCGTTGCTTGTAAAACACTGGAATACAACTAGTTTTTAGGGCCCTAATCTCTTTTTGGTCGTATTGAGCAATACAATGCTTATCCTTTAACCATATTAATCTTCCAAACTTGCTTTCTGAACCACATTATTAACAACTTATGTGATTATAACGTTGCGTTTGGTTATTTTCTCCAATATGCAGAGACAAAACGGAACGAAAATTTGGAGACGGAACAGAACAAAAATTGGAGACAGTGAGGTGTTTGGTTGTGATGGACAAAACAAAAAAAA
>JAOTAY010000189.1:24180462-24199842 GCA_025629805.1 Erythroxylum baracoense
GTTTTGGTGACTCGAACTCAAGACCTCCTTAGTCTTTAAGTGAGGAGTTAACCAACTAGGCTACTCCTTCTTGTCAACAAAGCACATTATATAGAGCTGAAATATAACAAGATATCCTTTTTTTTTTGCTAAATATCATAAGAATATCTCTAAACTGATTCCTAAAATCAAGCACTAAATATCATAATCAAATTTGGCTAAGACTTATTCAGTTTGACCATTTATTTCATAATAATCTGCAAGCTTAAAGAATTTTCCAACAAAATTAAAGTCATCATTGGTTATCCTCTCAATTCTATTTTCGTTTTAGGTGATGATATCTATCGACTAGTTGCAATTAGTAAAACATCTTCTTACAATTCAAGTCCCCGTAAGAGTTGCATAAGTAGTCAATACGCTTCAGCTAAAAGGAAATTCTGATTATTTTTTATATTTATGAATACCCTTTTGTCTTAGTTGAAGTTGAGTGCGCAAGATCTACTGTTTAGCATGAGGGACCACATTTCTCTATTTCTAATAACCTCCCTTTCCTGTGGACCTTTGAACATGCGAAGCAAAATGTACAGACCATCCTGGAAAAAAGTTGAAGACATTAGTGGTGCTCATTCTTTGAAAATAATTAAGTGTCTGCTATGCTTGTTTCTTTTTCTCTACCTTTATATGGCTATGCCTTTAGTGTCTCAGAGTTTTAGGTATAGGCCAGGCACATGGACAGTAATGACATTGCTGACTGGATCATAATGTTGCTTGAAATCTATGTCTGAATATCTCTGTGTAATGGTTATGGTGTTTACTTTTTTCTTTTTTTGGGTACAGTATTATAACCTTATAAGCCCTAAAACAAGTGAGTTGAGTTTCTGGAGCTACTTGTTCTAACTTGATAATCACTTGCATATTAGGTACATTACATGTAAACTAATTTTGTTGAGTTTTAAGGTAAACTGGAAAGAAACAAAAGAACTTACGAGCTTCATTTCACTTTCCCCTAGTCTAAGGCCAGTTTTAATGTTTCATAAGGAACTTTTTCTAGGGATAACAGTGCAGTGACAAGATTGTTGATAATGATTGTACGAGGTTTATTTTAGCTAGAAGGTATGTATCAAACCTTGCACCTCAATTCTTCTGTCCCAGTAACCCTGACTCAACTCTATTCCAGTCTATCCCAACCATCCACTTATGTGGAGATCAAGTCCCCAAACCTTGTGGCTTGTTAAGAGAAATCTTCTCCTTCAAAGCATGAGAACATGAATTTGCAGCATTAGATTGGGGGAATCTGTCCAAGTTCAACTTTATTGAAAGGTTAAAAAAACGTAATTTCATTTTCTGACTAAAATTTTTATTTTTATAACTTAATATTATAAAAATAAAACAAAATATTAAAAGAAGTGCATGTCTTTTATTTATTTTTAAACTTCTTAATTAGTGAAAGATAAAACTGCATTACAAATGCTTTTTTTAAATTTAAAAATCAAATTTGATTTTATTTAACGAATAATAAAAAATCTATAAAATGTTCATAATTCTAATTACATGAGCTCATATTTGAGTTGATAAAATTTTATGTTGAGTACATGGCTTTGCTACTTAATTATATGATTTCAACAACAATAATAGCAGCTACTAAAAATTTTGCTGAAGCGTGAGGTTTGGAGAAGTTTACTAATACGCAATCTTACTCTTAATTAATAGAAAAATTGCTTCCAAAACTTATTATATGATTTCAAAAGCTGCAAATTTTCACATGACTAACTTCTAATCTAATTGTGAATCAATCTGATTGAAATTAAATTTAGAATGAACCTCAAATTATAGGGTCATTTTAAATTTATTTAAAACTATTTTTTTACAAGATAATAAGATTTTAAATTAGTAAAGAATTTATAACATCTTAAACAATAAACATCCCAACAATGTCCAATGTTAAGTTAAATATTTGATAATATAAGTAAAATAATCATCAATATTCTAATGTTTTTACAGTAAGACTTATTTAATGAAACATTAAGGATAAAAATATTTTTGTACAAGTTCACTTATTATTGCAATAAAATAAAAAAATCAATGAGATTAAAACATTTTCTATTTTAAAACCATTATCCATTACAAATTACAATCCAATCATTCACTTAAATAAACCGTTTATGTTAAATTGTTCTAAACCTTTTTTTCTGAATCTTATTACCTAGCCCAAATTCTCAAACATCCTTTCGAATTCTTAAGAATTGTGATTTCAGGCTTGTCTATAGTACGCTCTAAACTAAAAGCAATAATAAAGTGAAGAGAGAGCTCGTAGTGGCTCATTGGAAATTGTACGGAATCGACTGAAAAGAGAAGTGAGGGAGTTGAGACGGGGGAACTTTTCAATGCACTATTTCTTGTGGATATGCAAAGATTTCCTCATCTTTTTCAGGTCTCAGGAGGGCTCACACCTGACCGTAATCTTAGCACAGCCATGTCCAATTAATCCTGAAACCTCCAAATTCTGACCTGGTGGACTAAGCTTGTCCACTTTCTATACACAGCCTTACTTGAAATTGACATTTTCAACTACCATAGTTTCACCGTACATTTTCATGCTTTGAGAAGCCTTGAGTTCGAATTTTTAATCTACTTTACATTTAACAATCATTTGTTGATTAATGCGCTTGAAATTATATTTACTGTTTAAATTATGATTGCAAGAGGAAAATTGTCAACTGACATTAAGGGTTATGAAACCTTGTTGCCCTGTGGTAATATGCAGAATCCATGTTTTGTGATCACGAGGACACATACCAAATCAATTCCTAACCCTGTTTCGTTTACCACCCATAAGATAGTGGTTCGTAAACAATCAGAAATCTATTTTTTCCGTGAAAAAGGGACCAGAATTTAAAAACCTATACTTAATGCCAATGGTCCTCCATCTAAACATTCAATCATCTCCTCTTGTCCACCAAGCACTACCAAGGCCTTGGACTGTACTGTACGTACCAGTGGTCCTATGGTGCTAGCTTCAATAAAGGCATGCACTACTATTAAGTACTATCTGAACCCTATTATTTCCATTAACAAGTGGCTAAGCCTGAGAGTTCAAAGTTAGGAGAATTCCAAGTTCGGCAGCCTCGTGAAGCTAGTTACCTTTGTTTAAGGATAGGGGCTAGCTGAACTTTTATTGCAGCCATTATGAACTGGTTGAATTGCTTTCTCCAAAAGAAATATTTGGTAAAGAAAGTAGGTAGACAAAGTTGGGGGTCTCCAAGAATTTTGGACTGGACAAAATAACACCAAATGGTGACAGGAATTCATTTACTATTAAAATTAAATTAGAGATAAAATTACTATAAATTATCTATTCTTCTTAACGTCTTAGTCCATTTTAATACAATTACAATGACATGGAAGATCATTGAGAATATAAAGTGGTAAGCGAGATAAGAGCAATTTAATGCATGAAATGGAAGCTTTTAAAGGTTTATAAAGCCAGAAATAGGGTTCATGTAAAAGACAAATGTTAAAGAAAACGTGAGAGCAAAAAGAGTTAGATAAATAGTCCCCTTTGTGTCTTTAGAGAGGGCAACAAGGTAGGGCAACGCCCAATGGAGTTGGAAGCTGCATGACCATGCAAAACAATCAGCTTTGGGAAACACCATTGGTCTGTTGTCAGCTCCCACATAGCACATGACCTTGTTTCAAACATCAACACCATTAAATTCACTTCCTCTCTGTGCCTCTCTCCCTCCATAAGTACCCTCTCGCCCCCTCTTAATCCTTCCCCACCACCACTCTTCTCCTCAGGAACGTACCCACAAGATTTTCTCTCTTATCTCTTGCAAAAAGATTTTGCATATCAAAAATGGCTCTAAGGAAACCAAACAAGCATCCACAAACAGCTGCTCTCAAGCAAATCCTGAAAAGATGCTCCAGTTTTGGAAAGAAACATGGCAACGACCAACAGAGCCTTCTTGATGATGTGCCTAAAGGCCATTTTGTAGTCTATGTTGGCGAAAACAGAAGCAGATACATCATTCCCATATCTTTGTTGGATCATCCAGATTTTCAGACCTTACTTCAAAGAGCTGAAGAAGAGTATGGCTTCAAACACAACATGGGTCTTACCATTCCCTGTGAAGAACTTGTCTTCCGCTCCCTAACAGCCATGATAAGATGAACCGAAATTGATGTACCTTTGTTTTTCATTTTTTCAATATGAAATATGGACCTTCATTTGGTGTAACTCTGACATAAATTCATCAGTCTTTAACCTAGCCAGATTTCGATTGCTGATCGATGATGAATCTTCCATTGTAACTAGAATTCTTCTTTATCGTATTCCTTGAGAGAATTAATAATACGAAAGATTATTATTTTCCCTGCTCTGAAATTGTCTAGTTCATCCTGCACAAGGTTTTACCGGTCAGTGATAAGTGTCTTACCGTGTCTTGCAAGGTTTTAAATTTTAATACCCAACCCTAATTACATTCCAAAGTTATACAATATGATTTGAATTGTTATTATAACTTAATATAATTATTTTGGTACTAATTATATAACTTTAAACTTTTGATATAATAAGCGATTATAATACTGAGTCCAAGTCTAGGATCACTTTTTTGCTCACCAGCTAAAGAATAGAGCTTGGACACCTTGTGGACAACAAAAAAAAAAGAATAGAGCTTGGAGGGTGATCCAATCACCCCCATGTTAGCCTAATCAAGAATTATGCTTTTTCACTCCATTTGTGGATAAAAAAAGAAGAAGAAGAAAAGGTGATCACAATACAAGCGTTAAAAATCGAGATCAGATCACCTGTATTTGTACTATATTCCATCAATTTTCAAGCATTCCATTTTTCTCAACCTATTTATTAAATGGTTGAAAATTGATGGACAGAGTGGAACATCTTATGTTATCTAGTACAATGAGTTATCAATATGTTCTCTTAAAAACCTAAGGTTTTGATAGACTTCAAAATCCTTTTGGTTGGAGTTATCAATCTAATCTTGACGCACAATGAGTAGATTGAAATTGGTGTGAATTTTAAATCCCCTCTCAAGTGGGAAGTCGAATCTAGATTTTTTGTTCAAACTTCTATACTTGAAATGACTTGGCACACTATTCAATCACTGTATACAGTCCAAACCGACATGCTATGGCCGAAAAGGAGAGAAAAGAAAAGGCATTGTGACTGATTGATCATAGACATGACCTGAAATATACGCACATGAGGTTGACCATAATTTAAAGATAACAAATTGACTCATATGGTTGCTAGTTATAGCATTTATAAGTTTGCAAGGGTGACTTAATCTTTTCAACTCCAAAATATAGAAACTTGTGGACCTTATTAACTCGTCTTTCTTTATCTCTATCATTTTTTCCATGCTAGGTTAGGGAAACAATATGGGACAAGCTAGCTATAAGGTTTGTTATATTAAACATGTTCAACCATTATCCATATAAAAGACTCAATACCCATTTTTTCCTTTTTCATTCAATCTATTAAAGGAGTAGATAAGTAATGTTTTCACCAATTTAATGATTCTGAGTAATAACTTCAAAAAAAAAGTAATTGAATTTTAACCATCAAAGAATCTCTTCAACTATATATTAAATGCAAAGAATGCAGTATTTTATAGTACCATGTCGGATAACTTAGATACACTATCTTTTAAATACAAGAACAAAAATGGCATATCAAATGTGCGGAAAGAAAAGTCAAATGTTTTGCAAATTATAGATTACCACTACTTTGTTGGTGGATATGGAGTTATAGACGGTAGACCCATATGGCTTTAAGGTTATTAGTGTTGAACCTTGGTTTAGAAGTCATCTCAAACAGAACCAAGTTTGATCGAACCAGTTGGTGATGTCTATATCGCTTGTTGCATGTGCAAACTACACATTCCAGGTACAACTGTCATGGCTTTTTCTGTCCTGATGATTCAGCAGCATTTGATTACTTGAGTCACTTCAATATGTAAGCCTTTTTTCGTGTTTTCCATTGGCTATTATCGTCAAGGATCGAGGGTCCATATGCAACCCAACACTTGGACGGTATTGATTTCTTTTCATATTTCTTTTCAAGCTTGTGCTAGTTTTGTTTATTTGGAAAGATTTATTGGGAAAAACCTAGAAAAGGACTAGGAACTAACCACATTCTGATTGAAAATGGAGACATGATCAGTTCATTTGTGAGAACAAACATTGACAAATTTGAAGCTTTTAACCTGTATACCATATTAGGCCGACAGTTTATTATATTTTCATTACACAAAGAAAAACGATTTTAATATAAAACACACACCGGTGGAGTGATTAAACAATTTGAGTGTGTTAGACTAAAATTTGAAAGAGTGAAAAAATATCTTCAAATATCAATGCTATCAGGTTGTTTAATTTTTAAAATTTAAAATAGATAATTTATGGAGCAGATTTCTCACTAATTTTTAGCCTTTATTTATGTCAATATTATTAAGCATCTTATTTATGAATGTCATTCATCAAATCAATAAAGGTAGGAGAGTTTTCTTCACCAAACATTCTATCGAAACGCTCTTATTCTTAATAGACTTGAATTGAGTGATCGTGTGGAAAATTGCCATCAATTCTTCAAAGGATAGTTAGGAAACAATATTATTTGTTAATTCCATAAGTTTTCATTGGTGGAATTATCAAATTTTGGCAGTAAAAGTGAAGTTTTTCTTGAGGCATATGATATATGAGATGTTGTTGAGAATGATAAAGTGCAACTTCGACCTAAAGATCCAACTGTAACTAAAATTAGGAATCAGAAGGATTAGAGAAAGAAGAGATTGAAGCTCAGGAAACGTATTTTTCAGCTATATCAAATGAGAATTATGGCTTGTGAAATTGCAAAGCAAGCTAGGGACATTATTAAAGAGGCTTTCCAAGGAAACAAGAGAATGAGACAGATGTAAGTTCCCAATCTTATGAGGGAATTTGAACTTTTGAAGATGAAGGACCTTAGAGATAATGAATATTCTAATAGGCTAATGGTTATTGTTAATAAAATTAGACTTTAAATGTTACATAGCCAATTGTGGAGAAAGTTTTTATAAGCCTAACAAAGAGATTCGAAGCCAAATTTTCATTTATGGAAGACTCAAGAAACTTATCTCAAATGTCATTATCTGAATTGGTAAATTCTCTTCACACTCAAGAAAAAAAAAGGGGAATTAGGCAAGAATTAACTCCAAAGGGTGGTTTTCAAGTAAAAGGAAAACAACACCCTCAATTTAACATTAAAGACAAGAAGAAGCAATGGAGCAAAAGGAGGAGCCAAGATGAAGGTAGCAGTAGAGATAAAAACAATTAATAGAATTATAAACTTTATATTCACTGCAAAAAATCAAATCGTCAAGCTTGTTCTTACTGGTTTAGGCCTAATGTAGTATGTAGAGCATGTAATCAGAAAAGGCATTTTGTTAAAGTTTGCAAGAACAAAGAAAAGAATGATCAACATAGGTAGTAGATAATGTTCAATTGTTTGTTGCTAGTTGTTTCGTAAGAACAAGCTTTAGTGATGTATGGTTGATCGATGGTGGATGCACTCAGCACATAATTAACAATGAATCCTTATTTAAAGAATTGAATAAGTGACATATTGCTAAAAGTCAAGATTGGAAATGGTGATTTAATCTTAGTTAAAGGTAAGAGAGACGCAATAATGCAATCAGAGCTGGCACAGGTATAAAGGTTATTACTGATGTTTTATTCGTACTGACATTAATCAAAATTTGTTGAGTGTGGGACAACTATTAGAGAAGAATTTTTCTGTCGTTTTCGAGGACAAGAATTCTGACATTTTTAATACTAAGTTGAACTATCTTCAGTAAAGATAAAAAGAAAGAGCTTCGCACTTGACATAGATCATGCTACTATTGACATAAGTTCTAATCAGTCTCAGGGATGGCATAAAAGGTTGGGTCATTTTTGTAACTTAGCTCTATCTTTTATGTAAAAGAGTAATTTAGTACTTGATTTACAAAATATAAAGAAAATGGTGGAGTTTGTGATGTGTCTCATAAAGGAAAACAAGCTAGGTTGCCATTTCCTACAACAAAGGCCCTCAAAGTAACTCAGGAACTCCAATTAATACACACAAATGTTCATGGTCTTATGAAGACTCAATCTTTAAGTGGTAGCAGATATTATATTGCCTTTAATAATAATTTTGGTAGAATGACCTAGGCGTATTTCATGAAGCAGAGGTTAGGGGATGAAACTCCAATTGATACACACAGATGTATGTGGTCTTATGAAGACTTAAGATATGCTTGGTTCACTTGGGAGAATGATAAATGGAATTATAACGAATATAGCGAGAAATAAAAATGGATATGCCTTTCATTCCTCATTATATTGGGAAGTATGGAGTATTGCCTTAAAAGGGGATATAAAAATGTTGTTCATCCAATCATAATATATTACCAACCATCTTTTTTCATTCCTTACCCATTCCTTTCTTCTCATACCAACTAACCAAGCACCCCCTCAGTCTTAAAGTTGTAGTTGATATTAGATTGCCTTTATTGATGATTTCAACAATATTGACATTGGTGTATTTCATGAAGTAGAGGTCAAAAGTTTCTCCAATCTTTTGGAAATTCAAAGCCTGGTTTGAGAATCAAAGTGGATGCAAAATTAAGATAATAAGGTCTGGTGATGGCACTAAATAGACGTATGAAAATTACAAGTTTTTTGAAGATGCAAGCATAGAACATTAGTTGACAACAACCTCTATTCCATAACAAAATGGAGTGAGTAAGCAGAAGAACAAGATAATAATGAAGATGGCCAGATTTTTTTTTATCTAAGAAGAATCTTCCCAGGTTCCTATAAGCATAATTTGTCAACACTGTAATCTATTTACTTAATAGGCTGATAATAAAAATTTTGAAGAACAAGCATGTTTTTTAAGCCTGGCGTGGTTATAAGCCATCTGTGAGCAATCTGAAGATTTTTGGAAGCATTTGCTATACATATGTGCCTTCGATAAAGAGGGATATGTTAGAGCAAAAGGCAAATTTTGGATTCTTTATTGACTATAGTAGTATTATTAAAGACTGTAGAGTTCATCAACCTTTAATAAAGAGAGTAATTATGAGCAGAGATATCAAGTTTGGTGAATCCTCATTTTAGAACCAAAGCACATCAAAGGTGAAATATAAAGAAACTGAAGGAGGAACTATTGCACCTAAAGAAATAGTTGATAACTCTATAGATGATGTACCAGTTAGAGGGAGCAAATCTTTAAGTGAAATTTATCCAAAGTGCAATGTAGTCATTATCGATAAACATGCAGATTATAAAGAGGCTGCTAAAGACTCAAACCGGATAATGACTATGAAGGAATAGTTTAAGATGATTGAGAAGAATCAAACATGGACACTTGTAAATAAGCTTAATCATAAAAGGTATACTGGTGTAAAGTGGATGTCAAGCTAAAAATGAATCGTAATGACTCCATCAACAAATATAAACTAGATTAGTTACAAAGGGTATGCAAAGCAGTAGGGGGAAGATTTTTTAGAAATATTTACACCTATTGCTAGGATCAAAACAATAAAGACGTAGCTTGAAGGATGGAAAGTTCGTCAATTAGATGTAAATTCATCCTTATTAAATGGTTATTTGAGGAGGAGATCTTTATAGAATAATCATAAGGTTTTATGGTGGAAGTTAAAGAAGATAAGGTCTACTTATTGAAGAAAGCCTTGTTTGGTTTAAAACAAGCACCTAAAGCCTAATATAGTATGATTGTTAATTTCTTGTTGAATACATAATTTCATAAGAGTGTGAATGAGACAAATTTATGTGTTAAAGCTTTTGGTAAAGATATTTTAGTTATTTCAATATATGTTAATGATTTTCCAGTAACAGAAAGTGACTCTAACATGACACAATAATTCAAAGATCAAATGATGAAGGAATTTGAGATGATTGATTTCAGACAGATTTCATATTTTCTTAGCATGTGAATTATTCAAGATCAATGATATGTGCTTAACTGATTATACATTTATTCCATAACACTTATTGATTAATGCTATGAAATGCTTAAGACGTTCACTTTAGTTCATGTTTGGTTTTAGGTACAATTTGGAAGCGAATGAGCTAAATGAGTCGAAAGCACAATATTTAAGCTATCTTCTTAAAACTTACACTCACTTGTCTTCATGGAGCAAGAAGGAGAAGGATTAGAGCAAAAGAGGATAAGAAAATATATAAAATGAAGAATATGTGAGGCATTCATCCCTCACAACCATACATCATTTTGTCATGGGCATGACACATTAGTCACACCCATGACTAATTTTACATGGGCGTGACATGTGCAATTATAGCTCACAACCGTGAGTTTTAAGGAAGCCAATCATGACCGTGAGCTAACCACCCCCACCCATGAGTTTTTTCCAACTTACCCAAACCCTAGTTTTTGATATAAGTGGACAACTTGTGATGGCAGAAGGCATGTTTCGTTTGGGGGATCATCTTTAGAGAGTGGAGTCTTGGATTTTGAAGAAGAAAATGGGCAATGCTCAATTCCTTTGGAGACCTATGGAGGGTTGAGCTTTCTAACACTGATTCAGAGGTGATATCAACGTTGAAGAACCCGATTAAGCATTTCTCTCATTATGTTTGTTGTTCTTTCTCTCTTAGGGATTAATTATATGAACCCATCGCCAAAATTTTAATATAATTCGTAATTGTTATGTTGAGTTTCATTTATGGCAACTATTGGTTTCGAATTATTATGGATAACATAACCTAAGGTTAAATGACTCGAGCTTGTGTGGTTGTTGCGTTAATTAATTTGTTTTCCTAACTCGTAATGCGACTGTCCAATTAAATCTAAAGAACTTGTTCTAAGTTGTTCGATAGCTAGGTTTAGTTAACGAGCCCTTGTTAATTAAATACAACCTAAGGAAAAATTGAGGTTAAGAGAGCTTATTATTAACCTACGATTAATAGTTGCTAGGAAAGATATAAAAATAACAACTCAATGAAGTATGTTTAATTTTGTGTAGGTTGAGATTGAACCGATGACCAAGTCCCTAATGCATTTGTCACTTTTTATCATTTTTAGAATGTTTTCTTTAATTTGTTATCCAAGTTTAATTTTACTTTATTTTGTTATTCAAACAAGACCCCTATAACCTAAACACCAATTAATTTCATTTCAAAAGCTTTACACACACTCTCTATAAGATCGACCTAGACTCACCACTGCTATAGTTTTAAGTCTAGTTATTTTGAGTAGTGTTAAGGCACGTTACGTCGCGTTACTTCAATCAATAAGGAATCTTCATTGGTTAGTAGAAGTATGTAAAGGAGATATAGAAAAAAGTGCAAAATGGAGAATTCCAAGCCTATTAGTACTCCTTTGATGTAAAATTAGCAAATTGGAAAGGATGAAGATGGTGAGAAGATAAATTTACAACTATATAGAAGCATGATAGGCTACTTAATGTATTTAAAACATCAGTTAGATCTGATATTTTATTTATTGTGAGTTTATTGTTAAGATTTATGAATTGTGCAACTGAAGTGCATCTAAAAGCTAGAAAAAGAGTGTTAAGATATGTGGGGAGCTAATGTTGATCTTGGAGTTCAGTTTAGAAAGTTAAAAAGGACTTTGGTTATATGGATATTCTGATAGTGATTGGGCAAGTTCAAGTGATGATATGAAAAGTACATCTGAAAGCTTCTTTAGTTTTGGATCAAGTTATTTTTCATAGAGTTCAAGAAGGAAAGATATGATGGCTCAATCATCTGAAGAAGCAAAATACGTAGTTGCTATAGCTACTATGAATCAAGTCTTATGGCAAGGAAAATTATGACCGATTTGAAGATGGAACAAAAGGAAGCAATAAATTTGTTTGTAGATAATCAAACTAACAATCCAATTTTTTATGGCAAGACAAAGCATTTCAGAATTAAATATCATTTGATCAGAGATGTATAGATAAACATAGAGGTTCGTTTAGTTTATTGCAGCAAAGAAGAGCAACTTTTTTTTGAAAAAAGAAATGAATTAATAAAGAGAATCATACAATCTGGAATACAGAGGAATACCCTTAGCTACGTAACCTTAGGATGTAGCATTTAGAACAAGAAACAAATAGGAATTTTTGTTGCAATGCTAAATCTATATGCGTAATGAGGAGCAGATGTTTAAGCTGGAACTGAATTGTAGTTTCTTCAACAAAATGAGCTCACGAATTTCAGCGATGATTATAATTATCAAAGTTGCTTTGGCTGAGGATTTGTTGGCAAAGCGTCTAAGATTTTGTTCTTGCTAGAGCGTATAGATACAAACTCCTAATATGATAATGTGAATTTGGTGATCTGGTTTCGAGAAAGTGTGTTGAGTTGAGATTCAAGATGTAATATCTATAAGAGTAACCCCTGGATCAGTCCATGAACATATAATAGTAATATAGTCCCAAATAGCTTTGTTGAAAGAACATTCAAAGAGGAGGTGGTTCCATGATTCGTCTTGCGTTAAACACATCAGACAAGTTTTATCCACTTGCAAGTATGGCATTCTGTTAATGGTGGATAACTTGTTTTGTATGGCCAACCAAAAAATAAAGGATATTCTCATAGTTAAAACTTTACTTAATACTTTAGCGGACCATGATATCTTGGAGCATCGTCTACGTAATTGATCAGAAATGGCTTTATTTGTAAGTTTGTTGAGTGGGATATCCTTCCAGAAGAAGATGTCAGGTGTAAGTAGTGCCGGGGGGTATCTTGGCTGAAGATGTTGCAGACTTCGAGGAAAGTTCTAGGAGTTTCCATTGATGAAAGAGCAAAGTCGAGTGTTTAGTGAATATAGAGAGGAAATTCTTTAGTATTAAGTCAAGTGTATCAAAGGACCCATACTTAACCAATTGTCATACTATAAAGAAACCAATCTTTCATTCCCTATTTTGCATGAGACTTCCTGCTGTACTGCATCTTGTAATTTTAGAATTTGTGTGATGAAATGTAAGTATGAGGCTTTAGGTTTGATGTCTCATATACTGTTTCCTTTGAGGAAGTAAGAGTGTAACCATTTAATCCAAAGAATTTTTTCGTCCTCCAATATCCACCAGAACCTCTTGAGAATCAAAGCATGATTTGTGGTTTTGATAGAGAGAATATTGAGACCACCCTCTTGCTTCAGATAAGCCCACTTAACCTTAGCTACTCATTGGTCGCCATTTGGGTGGCTCCATAAGAAGGATCTAAGAATCCTTTCAATCACTTTGATGATGCTTTGAGATAAGAAAATGTGGGAGCTCCAATACACATGCAAAGAGTTTAGGACAGACTTTATGAGCTGCAATTTACCCGCATAGGAGAGGGATTTATTCACCCATGATTTGACTCTCTTCTAGATGTTATCTAAGAGAGGGCAACATTTGGAATGATTGAGTCTCTTTGTAGACACTGGGAGACAAAGGTATAGGAGTGGGGGACATTGTTGTTTCATCCCCATGGCTTCGGCTATAAGAGGTTCCAAGGCACAAGCACTTTTTGACAGAAGGAAGTGACTTTTGTGGAGATTTATCTGCAGTCCAGAGAATTGCTTGAACATTTGGAGAGCACACATATAAGAATGGATTGGATCCAAATCAGCCCTGCAAAAAAGAAGAAGATAGTCTGCAAAGCAGAGGTTAGTAAGGCCAATTTTTTTACAGTTTGTGTGGTGTTTGAATCTGGGATTACAGAGGGTCTCTTGCTTAATGATTGCATTAAGAATTTCCATACAAAGAGTAAAAGGATAGGGAGAAATGGGATCCCCCTGTCTAACACCTCGTGTAACTTTGAAGAATGAAGGAGTACCATTAACCAATACAAAAAAAGGTTGCTAAAGTAATGCATTCCATAATCCATTTGATAAACTGATTAGGAAAGCCAAATGCTGTTAACACTGTCCATAAAAACTGCTAGCTAATGCTGTTGAGCGCCTTCTGGAAATCAATCTTCATGGTGCAATTTAGGGGGCTGTTAGATGTGAATTATCCCTTCAGCAATTCTCATACAATAAGTATATTGTCACCAATTTTTCTATCACTCAAGAAAGCGCTTTGATTTTCATTTATCAAGGGAGCTAAAACTTTCTTCAATCTTGTGGCCAAAATCTTAGAGATTATTTTGTAAAGAAAGTTGGTGCATGATATAGGGCGAAAATCTCCAAAGCTGGATGGATTTGAGCCTTTAGGGATCAAGCACAAGAAAGTTGTATTAATTTTCTTGAGAAGAACACCATTTACGAAAAATTCATGGATAACATCTTTGACAAAACTACCAACTATGTTCCAAGAATGCTGAAAAAAGTAACCATTTAAGCCATCTAGCCCTGGTGCCTTCCTTCCATTCATGCCAAAGGCAATCCTCTCCATCTCACTGTCATCCACTGGTTTCATTAAAAGATCAAAATCACACTATGGGATTTGCTGCAAGTTGAGTTTCTGTAGATCTATAAGTGAAACATTAGTCTAAACACCAGTACCAAGAAAGGAATTAAAGAATCTGAAAGCTTCAGCATGTATATCCTGAGGATTTTGGAATAAAGCACCATTTTAGGAATTAATGGAAAGGATTTTATTGCAGTTTTGTCTGGCTAAGATCGAATTAAAGAAGAATTGAGTGCAGCTGTCCCCATCTTATAGCCAATTGACACGTGCTCTCTATTGTAAAAGAGAAGAGTGGTTGCTTACTGCATGTAGATAATTTGAAAGCGCTAGCTTCTCTTTGTCAATGAGCTGTTGATTATCAAGACTAGAAGCTAGCGTGCTCTGCAACCTAACTAGCTCCAATATGGTGTTATTAACAACATCAGCAGTGGATCCCTTGAAAGAGTTCAAAATCTTGAGTTCTTGTTTTATAAATTTCAGTTTTCGGATACAACAAAATTGCTTAGTCCTTGTCACCCTGTAATCAGACCCCTTCCTACAAGAAGTAGCAAAACCAGGATCTTTTACAAGATAATTATTGAACCGAAATGGATGATATTTAGTAGCAAGCTGGGACAAGTTGGACACCAAGATGGGGGTGTGATCCGAGAATAATGGCTCCATGAAGTTGGCAAGGTCGTTGGGAAAAGTCTGCAACCAAAGATCATTAACAAGAGCACGATCTAGTTTTTTCCTGATGAACCAAGTTGCTTTTTGCTTATTAGACTAAGTGACGGAGTGCCCTATATATTTGAGATCAGTCACCTTAATATGTTCGACACAGTCCCAAAGATCAGTAGAAAATTTTTTCAGATTGGTGTTGCCCTGAGCTTCGAATTCATAAAGAGTTTAGTTTAATTCCCCACAGATCAGCCATGGTTTGCTGATACTTCCACTAAGCTATCCGAAATTGTTCCATAGAACTCTTCTTTGGAATTCAAAGTTGCTGGCATAAACAAAAGAGACCTTCATATCAATGTTACCTTGCAAAAGTAAAATGTGAAGATGCATGGCCTGCTCATTTGCTTCTATTATTTCACCTTTATCTCATCAGATTTAAAACAGATAATGATTCGTCCATAGACATGATAGTTGTGATTAGAAAGTAGTTTTCATTGAGATCCCAAAATGTTCAAATTATTCAGGTTTGCCAACCTAATTTTTGTTTCAAGTAACCCAACTAAGAGAGGTCTTTCTCTCCAAACGAAATCCCTTAAAGCTAAAAAATTAGAAGGGCAATTTATTCCTCTAACATTCCAAGCTAAAATAGACATGTTAAATAGAAATGCTTTTAGGGCCTTTTCCCTTGCCCCTTTGTGATTTTCATCTTGCCATAGTTTGAAATTTCCACTGATTTCATCTCTACTTGCTCCCTGTGAAGGAATAAGAGGATCCTCTACCATTGACAAACTTAAAGGATCAGAAAGGGTGGCAGGTGGAAGTACATTTTTGCTTAATTCTTCCGTTTGGGTAGTTGCTGCACCATGTTAATCAAGTATTATATATGTATCATCTACTTGGTTAGTATTTAGACGAGTAGTAGGATTCACAGAGGCTAGTGTCTTAGCAGTCCTCAGTTCACCTTCAGCTGCATCAGAAATCTTCAATATAGATTTAGGTTCTCTATTGATGATGGATTGTTCTACAGAAGTACCTGCTCCATTAGTTTGCTTAGGAATTTCTGCTACAATAGTAGTTTGATTTATATCTTCCCTGATTTCATTCACAGCAACAACAGAATTTTCAGAACCATGATTCTCTTTATATTGGTAGCCGTCTTCATGACATCAATTCTTGGTAATTCTCAATCTTGAATAGTTTTCCAATTGCTCTCCAAATTGCAGGGGGCCTCCAATGGTATGAAATTGCAATGCTTTCCTCCTATAATTGATTTTCATCTCCTAGACAAATGATTGGGATCTCATTAGGGAGGTCTTTTGATACTTCAATACTAACACAAATTCGATCATATCCAATTCTTTTTTTTGTAGCTGTATTCTCATCCATACATAAAGGCTTACCGATGTAACTTGCTAATTGACCAAGACCTTGAGTAGTCCAGTACTCAACGGGAAAATTATGAAAATTTATCCAGATAGGAAGGCTTTGGATTTTGATGGTTTCAAGCTTTAATCCTGGCTACCAGACTTGTAAAAAAGTTGGTTGATTCCTAAGATGCCATGGGCCTTCCTCAAGGATTTTATGAGCTGCAGAGGTGGTGGAGAAAGTGAATAGCTCTAGACTATTTCACTAGGTAGTTTGAAATGTAAATTCGAGGTGAAAGAGTCACCAACCACCTGTTTCCACGTTTTCTGGATAATGGATGCAGCAGCAGGCGGCAAGGGTGCGGGTGTTGGAGAAGGGAGGGGGGTGTGTAATGGCAATGGTGGAAATTCAGAAATGTTTTGGGAGGTTGTGTCTGGCATGATGAGAATAGAGGTCTACAAAGAAAGCAGTGTAGCAGTAAAAGACACGGAGAAGGTTGGTTAAAAAACGGTAGCAATGGAGGCGGGAAAGTTGGAAAAAGTTGGGAAAGACGGGAATACCCATGGTGGCCAACCCAGAGGTTGAAGGGGAGAGAAAAATGCAGCGGAGATGGTTGGAATTAAAGGGCAAGGAAGTATGAAGAAACAACAGAGGAAGAAGAATCAATGGTGAATCGAGGATTCAAGCTCGATAGGAGAAGAACAAGGACGAGGAACATACCTGCACTATTCCTAGAGAGAAGGAGGAGAGTCTCTCTCTAACCATTTTACATTTCATCTCCATTTGCAAAGGAAAACTAAGAGCAACTTGCTAATATTTTAACTTAAAGTTTGTCCAAAACAAGATTTGAACATTTAAGAAAGAAGATGGGAGTTTGCAACAAAAAAAGCAAAGAGGAGAATGTTGATAATGCTATATTTACTGCAATATATCGACAGTAGATTAAAGTTTGAAAGAGTCAAGAATATTTCCAAGTATCAAGGAATACATGCTATCTAGTTGTTTAATTTTTAAAAGTTTAGCCTCTATTTATGTGAAGAAGATATGTGGAAGGAACCTGCACAGTTGTTTGGTGAGTAGGCGCTGAGGCAGACATGTAACATGTTGGGTTGATGTACTTCGGTATGTACCAACAGTTTGCCCTGTTCAACACTATTCTTTACAGTGATATTATTAATATCCCATCTTAAATGTTTAAAGGCTTAATTTCTATACCACACAAAGAACTATGGACCGAGCTTATAAAACACAACAACTAGCCAAAAGAAACTTAAAGGAATTGTCGACTATGTCTCCTAGAACTCAAACCAGTAACATGTTCTGCTTTCCTTCTGCTTGTTTGAGACTTGTTTGCGCGTTTAGCAACACTATTGCGAATGACAATTTGGGTTCACACTTCTTGCTGTTTTTCCTATTTCTGTATATTTTACTTCTTGAATCAACAATATGTTTCCTTTCAGATAATGTGGGTTATCTTTTAATTTTTCATGGTTTAGACCAGTCTTGTTAGGACATCTTGATGCCTTGGACTTTAAGCATTCATTTTTTACCGATATATTTCTCCAGTTCTCTTGTTGTATATATAACTTTATCTCAATTATGGTTTTTATTGCAAGTGATGTAATAGCGTGCTTATATCTCTGTTTGAAGGCGTGAGTATAATAACCAGAGATATGATTCTGAAAGTCTCGTAATAAACTTGTGAATTGAGATGTTCCAGTTGTCAACTTGGTACTCTTAATTTTGAGAACCTAGGTAGCAGTTGCCACGATCCCAATGTAATGACGTGACTACGTAATCACCCTTCAACAAATAAACGACTTCCAGATATGCTAGATATTCTTACATGACCATTGCAATCTAATTTCAAGTGGAAAATAAAGTCAAGTTCGGGGGACAAAAAAGACTTGGGCAGAGATGAGCTTTGATAAAATGGTGCATTCAACTGACATATGAATAGTTCAGATTGCAATTTTAATGAAATGAACGTAAGCTCCATACACGACACATATAGACATTTCTGCACTACATTATCATGGTACTGGTACGAACAAAATCCCCTTGTACAAACAAATAAGCCCATGAAGAATACATTCAATCAGATTATCACAAGACTCACGTCCTAACAACCTAAACATGCTTCAAGGCTACAACGGGAGCAGAACAATCAAAATATTGAGAACGGCTTCAGTCTGTCTTAACTGTTGTTTATACATAAGCTCCCAATATCTACCAGTTTGACCTGAAAAAGCACATTCTGAAGTTGAGTTTCAAGGACCTATACATCCCTCAGAACCGGCCAACCTTTTTTGACTATGTCATTGATCTTTGCATCAATCTGATTTCGAATCTTCTGGGGGCATAACTCTGCAGCATAGCCATTTAATTTTGCCGCCAAACTTGACCGCTCAAGCTCCTCTTGAGGCAAGTTTCCAATGAGTTGAAGTAGAAATGGATTCCTCTTGAGCTCAAATTTCTGTGGAATTGAAATGTTTAAAATTCATCAGCGATTAATTTGCTCTCATCAAATCTTCTATCTGGGCATATCACAGATAAACCCGAGAGTGTGAGAGACTTTGCAACCATCTCTTAATTCTAACCCCCATAACTTTTTTGGGCAATTACAACAATTCATATCACAGTTACAAGGACTGTTTTGAATGCCCACTTAACACAACTATTCTTTCTTCACTTCAGAAGGTTAATGGTCAGTTTCAAAACTTTCTGACAAAATTTTCAGACTCAGAGAAATTCAACCATGAACTCTTAACCAAAAGCATCAACTTGACAAGCTTATCTGCCTGTAACATTATTTCACAATCAGCAACAAATTACCTCAAACTACAACCGTCTAATAAGTTCTTAAGCACTAGCAAAGACTAAACATGCTATGCAGTGAAGAATATCTTAAAGCAAGCAACATGCTATGCAGTGAAGAATA
>JAOTAY010000189.1:24211857-24228135 GCA_025629805.1 Erythroxylum baracoense
ATGATACAGGTTCATCATTCAATGCTTCTCAATCTTATTATTATCAACCTATAATGGATGCAATAGCCTCTTATGGTCTAGGATATAAAGGTCCTTCGATTGATGACTTAAGAGGTAAACTTTTGAGTTATTGTGTTTCTGAAATTATAAGTTATTTAGCAGAAAGAAGAGTAAATTGGGGTACTTATGGATGTTCAATCATGTATGATGGTTGGACAAATAGGAGACAAGAGCCTATTATTAATTTTTTGGTTTATTCTACTAATGGCTCTATATTTTTAAAATCTATTGATTCATCTGGCCTTATTAGAAATACTGAGACTTTGTTTGGGATATTTGATGAAGTTGTGAATGAAGTATGCCAGAAAACATTATTCAGTTTATTACTAACAATGATTCCGCTTACAAAGTGAGATGAAAAAGCTTTTGGAATACGTATAATTCTTTTTTTTGGACTCCTTGTATTACACATTGCATTAACCTAATGCTGAAGAATATAAGAGATCCTAGGTATTTTCCTGTTATTGATGAGACTATGTAAAAAGCTAAAAAGGTTACGAAGTTCATTTATAATTGTGCATGGGTATTGAATTTGATGAGAAAGGAATTTACCAATGGTAGGAATTTGTGTCGTCTTGCTACAAGATTTGCAACAAATTTATAATCACTTGAGTCTTTTGTTTTGATGAAGAAAGAGTTAAGAAAAATGTTTACAAGTGATAAGTGGATTGCATCTCAGCTTGCTAGGTCTAATACTGGAGTGGAGGTTTGTAATATTATAATGGAAGATAGAGAATCTTGGTCTCAATGTCAAATTGTTTTTTGAGTTTGTGAGCCTTTGGTGAGGGTGCCTCGCTTGGCTGATATTGAAGAAAAGCCAACAGTGGGTTATATTTTTGATGCCATGGGGAAAGCGACGGAAGTAATCAAGGCCAATATGAAACATGGGTCTTCTTTGTACATACCATATCTTTTAATCATTAATGAGATAAGGGAAAGACAACTTTCTTCTCCGTTGTTTGCAGTTGGGGCATTTTTAAATCCTAGTATTTATTTTAGACTGGATCTTAGTAAGCAAACTGAAGTTAATAGAGGAATGCTTTTAACTTTGCAACAATTGTTAACATTGACGCGATGCAAGATCTCTTAAGCTTACAAATGGAGCTTTATAAGTTGTCTTATAGGAATTTTAGAATGCCGATTACTATTTGACAAAGAGAAAAACTTTCTCCAGGTATTAGTTATTTACTTTTTCTTATTTGTTGGAAATTAATTATCACTTTATTTTGTTTATAACACTACTTTTGGTATTTTATAACTTACAGTTTCTTGGTGGGATCAATTCAAAAATGGTGATCCAGAATTGAAAAAGTTTGCAATTCTGATTTTAAGTCGATGTGTGAGAGCAACAGGCTGTGAACGAAACTGGAGTACATTTGAATTTATCCACTCTAAAAAAGGGAATATATTGGAGCATAAGAGGTTAAATGACTTGGTTTTTGTTCTTTACAATTTAAAGCTTCAGAAAAGGTATGTTATGATCATTATTAATTTCGATATAATTTGTTATAATTTTCTAATAATTAATTTTATTATTTACTAAGAGTCTTAATAGTACAAGTAGTTTAACTGATCCAATTTTCATTGATAATATTGATCTTTTGGTAGATTGGGTTTTTAAAGAAATGAATTTGGTAGATGTCAATGACTTGGAAGATAATCTTAGATGGGAAAGCACTGACATGTTATTTGGTGCATTAAATTTGAAGGATAATTATGATGAAGCTCCTTTCAATGACGAGGATTTTATACCAAATGATAACTGAGGTTAGTGTAGTTATAGCGGGTATTCTCCAATTAACGATTAAATTTCGTTCCAAGTTATTTTTCCTCTTCTTTTAATTTTACTTGTATTTGATGTTTATCAGTTTATGGTAAATTCTATATATGTAATGTAATTGTAAATGTTTTTGTTTTAGGTTTAACTTCTACTTGATTGTTTCTTTGTCATAAATTCTTTTCATAAATTGTAGTAGTTAAGGATATTTATTTTTCTTTTTATTGGATGTTTTGATGTAATTATTATTTATTAAAATGATGAAATTGTATTATTGTAATATTTTAAATACTTTGTATTATTCTTATTTTTATATTTGTATTATGATGATTGTCCTTTTTTCATATTAATTGTGGTTATTATTTATATGATAAATATTTAAAAATTATTATTATTTCATATTAATTGTGATTATTATTTATTATTATGATTTTTAAAAACATGGTTGATGTAAACTTGTAAAATATATACTACAATTGTACAATATACCAACAGACTATTTTGTAAATTTTAAAAAATTTTAGGGACTATTTCATAAATTAAAAACTTACTCGAAACGGTACCCAGTATTGACCGGTATCGGTACATTACCATACCAAAACTCAATTCGATACCAAGTCTGGTACGGTATTCGCAACTTGGAATGGTAGGGCAACAATTCTTATTAAAGAATGCTTTTTAGGGAGAATGACAAAAGTTTGAAAGCAACGAAGAGGGGCTCATGCTGCTTTTGTTTTTATTTATGTATGTTTGTTCATTATTGCATGAACCATTTGATTACCTTGGATTTAGCATGAGACCGCAGGGTAAAGAACTGTCTAGCTTGCATATTACTGTGAATTTTGGGGATTTTGTTCATTTGTTCAATGCTTTGTACGTCATCTGTTCATTACTTTTTGCGCGTTTGAATAGTTGACTCTTGTGTCAATATCCATACTGTGAATATTGTGTTTTCAGTCAAAAAATTACAGCCGATCCATGAATTTTTGATGATAGAATGAATTGTTTTTAAGTTTTGATTTCTTACATTTTGGTCATATTAATGATATTTTGACCTATAATCAAAATTTTAATTTTAGTTTCTTCTTATGATTATGATGATGATGATTATTATTTATATATAGTATGATTATGATGATGATTATTATTATTTATATATAGTATGATTAAAATTAATTTGTTAGTCATCAAAGTGGCCAAATTAGTTTTGAATGTGTGGTCATATAATTTATGTATTTTATGAAATGCTATTATGAAAATTTTATTAGTTGATAAAAATTAAGGACTTTTACCCAAAGATAAATCAATGTTCTACAGTTAATAAATATAAAGGAGAAAATTGATATACTCTTTTCATATATGTATAGTTATCTAAAGATGCTAAATGTATTTGATTAAGTTTATTTAATTTTCTTATAAAGTTTAAATAGCATTCTAATGATGGTGATGATATGTATTATTGTGTTTACCCAAAAGAAACCTGCAATATATTTAATGTAGGTGCTTCCTGTCTGAATCTGTTACTTAGTGAGTGTTTATATGTTTGCAGTTATTAGCCTTCACTTTCAAGCTTCTTCTGTTATCTTGTTTATTGGTGTGAATTTCTCTGAATGGAGCGAACAAGTCACTTCCCATTTTGGTGCTTTGGATCTTGACTTGGCATTATTAGAGGATAAGTCTTCTAACCTTAATGATACCAGTACAGAGGCTGAAAAAACACACTATAAGGCGTGGACAAGGTCTAACAGGCTATGCTTGAACTTTATGCGAATGACGATTGCCAACAACATTAAGTCTACTCTTTATAGCACTGAAAATCAGAATGCTAAAGATTTTCTTAAGCTTGTGGAAGATAAGTTCCATTCTGCTGATAAGGCACTTGTAGGGACACTTATGGATGAACTCACAACCATGAAGTTTGATGGGTCAAAGAGTATGCAACAACATATCCTTAATATGACAAATATTGCAGCAAGACTTAAGACATTAGGTATGGCTGTGGAAGACTCCTTCTTAGTGTAGTTTATATTGAACTCACTTCCTACTGAATATGGACCGATCCACATCAATTATAACACATTAAATGATAAGTGGACTATTGATGAATTGTCTAGTAAGTTTATTCAGGAGGAAGCGAGATTAAAGAAACAAGGAGTTCATTTTATTAACCTAGTGGGTCAAGGAGCTAGAAAGAAACTCAAACCAAAGGCCAAGAATTTTAAGAAGAAAGAACCTGCTAAAGTTCCACAAATTGTTGATGGTGAAAGGAAGGGACAAAAGTTAGATAAATGCCACTTTTCCAAGAAAAAAGGACATTATCAGAAAGATTGTCTGAAACGTAAGGCTTGGTTCGAAAAGAAAGGTATACATTATGTTTTTGTATGCTTTGAATCAAACTTATCTGATGCTCCTTCTAATACTTAGTGGTTTGATTCTGGTGCCACTACTCATGTTTCCAATATTATGCAAGGATTCCTTACAATCTAAACCATAAGTCCAACTAGCAACTTTGTATTTAAGGGGAACCGAATAAAGGCCCTAATTGAAGGTGTAGGGATTTATAGGCTGACAATGGATACTGGGCATCACTTGGATCTAATGGACACTTTTTATGTACCTTCAATTTCTAGAAATTTAATTTCTATTTCTAGACTCGATGCTAGTGGATATACCTTTAAGGGTGGAAATGGTTGTTTCAATTTGTAGAAGAATAATTCCTTTATTGGTTATGGAATGCTTATGGATGGTTTATATAAATTGAAACTTGATGATGCTTTTCTTGAATCCCTATTTGTTGTTAATCATAATGTTGGAATAAAATGTAGTCTGGCGAATGAACATTCTACTTACTTATGGCATAAACGTTTAGGTCATATATCTAAAGAAAGGTTAGAAAGATTAGTAAAGAATGAGATTCACTGAATCTAGATTTTACTGATCTTGGCTTATGTGTGGAATGCATTAAGGTCAAACTAAACATAGTAAGAAAGGAGCCATGAGAAGCAGTCAACTTTTTGAAATAATACACATCGACATTTGCAAAACTTTTGACACTCCATCCTTTAATGGAGAAAAATACTTTATCACCTTTATAGATGATATTTCATGGTATGGATATATCTATTTGCTGCATGAAAAATCTCAAGCTATAAATACCTTTAAGGTGTTTGTAAAGGAGGTTGAGAGGCAATTAAATGGAAAAGTGAAAATTATCAAAGCTAATAAAGGTGGTGAGTATTATGCAAAGGATGATGAATCTGGACAGTGCCCTAGTCCATTTGCTAAGTTCCTCAAAAATCATGGCATATATGCACAATACACTATGCCAGGCACACCACAACAAAACGGTTTGCCAGAAAGGTGAAATAGAACATTAATGGATATCGTTAGGAGTATAATGAGTAATTCCTCATTACCCAAAAGTTTGTGGATGTATGCACTTAAAATTGCTATGTATCTATTAAATAGGGTTCTTAGTAAGGCAGTTTCTAAAACTCCTTTCGAGTTATGGACTATAAGGAAACCTAGTTTAAGACCCCTGCATGTTTGCAGCTGTCCAGCAAAAGCACATATCTATAATCCACATGAAAGAAAATTGGATTCTCGAACAGTTAGTGGTTACTTTACTAGTTACCTAGAGAAATCTAAAAAGTACAATTTTTTACAGTCCGAACCATAGTTCTAGAATTGTTGAAATAACCAATGCTAAATTTTTAGAGAATGGTGAGGTTAATGGGAGTGCTGAAAATCAAGTTATGGATATTAATGAAATAAGGGTTGATTTTCCATTAACCATAATTGTTTTTAAATCCACAACTGCAAAAATTGTTTTTCCTGCTTTGGAAGATGAAAATAATCAAGAACAACACTTACCTAATGAAGAAGCACCCCATGAAGAACCTAAGTTACCACCAGCTCAAGCAAATGAACCAGTTGGTATAACTTTAGATAAACCTGTAAGGGTTAGAAGGTTAGCTATTTCTGATGATTATGTGGTTTATTTGCAAGAGCTAGATTATGATTATGGCATTGATAATGATCCTGTCTCATTTTCGCAAGCCATAAGTAGTAATAAGTCTGAAAGATTGATTAATGCTATAAAAGAAGAGTTGAAATCAATGGCTCCAAAAAATGTCTGGGAAAGAAGAGTTGAAATCAATGGCTCCAAAAAATGTCTGGGATCTTGTAAACTTGCCAAAAGGTTCTAAATGAGTTGGCTATAAATGGATCTTTAAGACCAAACGTGACTTGAATGGAGATGTTAAAAGACATAAAGCTAGACTTGTTGCTAAAGGTTACATTCAGAAAGATGACATTAATTATAAGGAGACTTTTTCACTATCTTTAAGGAGACTTTTTCACTATCTCAAAGAAAGATTCATTGAGAATAACTTTAGCATTAGTGGCTCAATTTGATTTAGAGCTACATCAGATGGATGTGAAAACAACCTTTCTTAATGAGAATCTTGAGGAGGAAGTTTGCATGGATCAACCTGAAGGTTTTTTTCGTTAAAGGTAAAGAAAGTATGGTGTGTAAATTGAAAAAGTCAATATATGGACTTAAACAAGCTTCCAGGTAATGATATATTAAGTTCAATAATATCATTGCTTCTTTTGATTTTGAGGAAATTACTGTTGATCGATGTATTTACCGAAAGATCAGTGGGAGTAAGTTTATATTTCTAATTCTGTACGTTAATGACATTTTGCTTGCTGCTAATGACTTGGGTTTGTTGCATAAAAATAAAGAATTTCTTTTTAAGAATTTTGAAATGAAAGATATGGGAGAGGCATTCTATCTGATTGGAATTTCAATATTCCGTAAGAGATCAGAAGGTTTGTTAGGATTGTCTCAAAAAACCTATATTGAGAAAATTCTTGAGAAATTTAACATGAGCAAGTACTCAGCAGGTATAGTCCTTATTCAAAAGGGAGATAAGTTTAATCTTATACAATGTCCAAAGAATGATGTGGAATATAAAGAAATGGAAACAATTCCATATGCTTTTGTTGTGGGCAATTTGATGTACTTACAAACCTGTACTAGACTCGACATCAGTTTTATAGTAGGGATGCTGGGTAGATATCAAAGTAACCCTGGTATTGATCATTGGAAGGCTGCAAAGAAAGTGATGAGATATCTTTAAGGAACAAAGGGTTACGTGCTCACTTATAAGAGGTCTAATCATTTAGAAGTGATTGGATATTCAAATTCAGATTTTATGGGGTGTTTTAATATTAGAAAGTCAACATTTGGCTATTTGTTCCTATTAGCTGAAGGAGCAATCTCATGAAAAAGTGCCAAACAATCTATCATTGCTTCATCCATAATGGAAGTGAAATTTATAGCTTATTGGTTTATTTCAAGGCTTGGGGTTGTTGACACAGTAGAAAAATTATTGTGATAATTTTACAATAGTTTTCTTCTCTAAAAACAAAAAATACTCTAAAGGTGTAAAACAGATGGAATTAAAGTACTTTGTTGTTAAAAAAGAGATTCAGAAACAAATAGTGCATATAGAACATATGAGGACGGATCTCATGGTAACAGATATTCTAACTAAACCAAAGATATTCAAAGAACATCTACTTAGGACAGGTCTTGGTTGTATAGATGATTAATAATAATGTTTAATGATGATCTTTTAGCACTCTTGAGCTCAATAATCATATTTTTCTAAATTTTATATTTCTTATTCATTATATTTATATATACTTGATTGTTTGAATAAGAAATTTGTATGTATTTTCATAATAAGTAAGTGGACTGTATGTTGTTTATATACAACTTATGGACTTAAAAATAATAAATTCTTAATGTACTAGTATATGGAAGAGAGTATACGACTAGACTATGTATGACTGTCATAAGCCACATTATGTGATTTGTTGTATTGAGGTACTTATGATGTTAACGGTTTATAAGATTTAATTCTTGCTAGCCTTATGTTATACTATTAAATGTAATGATGAAACATCTGGCCACGTGGGAGAATGTAAGAAATATGACATGATGTTTCATCATTACATTTAATAGGAGAATGTAAGAAATATGGCCTGATGTTGTGGCCCAAATTTTCTAAAAGCCTATATTAAACTGAGTTTAATAATATATTAAATCTTAACCGTTAATTTAGTACTTAATGGACGTACAAGATTTAATGTCAACAAAGAAGTGTATATAAACTACTCCTCTCTCAACCCTAATTATACAGACAAAACATAAATATAGAAAGAACGTTTTTGTGTATTGAGTTATTCATCAAGTTATCATACAGAAAGAGGGTTAAGAGAGAGAAACTAGTTCGTGATCGTTGAAAGCTTTCTCTCTACATCATGACAAATTCCACTCAAGGTAAGTGATTTGTTCGCTTCATCTATGTGATTATTATCATATTCAAGATTTGTATGGGCACGAATGATTTACATATAATTCATGATTCATGTATGATTTATGTCTTTGATGTTTGAATAATCAAGAATTGAAAAACTTACAATTAATGCATGATTAGTTATTGCTTGGGTTATGTTTATTCTCTTGATCTTAATTTTTGAATTATGCTTGGCCGTTATATATTTTATCTTAGGAATTTTATGAATGGTTGAAAGGAGAAGTATAATTTGAGCACTACAAAAATAAATATTCTAGATCTAGAGGAAAAGATACCGTAGACTATTTTAACTCATAAATTAATTGTTCTTAATGAGTTTGATTAAGGTTAATTACATATGAGAGAGGTGCTAATTCCTTAATTAAATATATCTGTGTACCTAGAGAAAGGTATTAAGTTAATTATTATTTCAACTTTGATAAGTAATCTTACTTGATAATTGAAATTCCTCATAATTGAAATTCCTCTTGTTTTATTAATTTTAGTTTTCATTTACTTTTATCTTCCTTGTTTTGTTTTAGGTGGTTAATAAGAGATAAAAGATATATAAATGAAAACTTGAATGACCCACTTCTTGTTGATTTTAAAATAAAGCGAATCTGTAGATGGAACAAAGTAAGAAGGAGAGAAGAGATGGATGTACATCAACATAATGTTGTTATTACTATTAATGAATAGTAACTATAAAGAATTTTGATGGGAGATACTCATATTAATGTTAGCCCCTTATTTAGTAATAGATTAATTTAAAGGGCAATGACTTATGAGCTAAAACAAGTTCATCTTCACTTGCTCTTGACTTTAGTGGATTACTTACGGAAGACACCATCACCTTCATTAAAGAATTTTATTAAGTGACCCAGACACCTCCTTTGAATGGCCTCTCTGAAGATGAGCTATGTATGAGAAGTTTTCCTTACTACATGAGAGATCAAACAAAGACCTGGGTATTTTTTACTGAGGTGGACTAGTTTGAGAAGTGGGACCAAGTGTATGATGCTTTTATAATGTGATTCTTTCCTCCACATAAGATTACCAAGCTACGGATGCAAATTTAGAGTTTTGCACAAAATGAGGGAGAAGCATTTTGTGAAGCTTAAGAGATATATAGAGCTTTACTTAGCCAATATCCATAACATCAATATTCACTACAGTTGGTTTTGTAATACTTTTATGAAGGCCTCACTTTCACATGTTAGACCTTCATTGAAAGAGCTACAAGAGGGACCATATCTACAAAGATCACTAGGGAAATCATAAAGATCATTGAAATCTTATCTAAGAACTTATCAATTAAGGTAGTTTGGGAGACATCAAAAGCTTGACTTTATAAGGTTCAAGCATATTTAGACTTGGCATTACAAGTTATGGATATTTCTAACCAATGTTATGAATACCGTATTGGCTCCAGTGCCAGATTGGGTTCTAGTACGATACTGTATTAGTACCGGTCAATACTAGGTACTATTTTGGGAAATTTTTTAAATTTATGAAATAGTCTTTAAATTTTTTAAAAATTTCAGAATAATTCATTATTATATTGTACGATATACTTTATAATTTTACATTAATCATGTCTCCCAACATCATAGTAATAAAAAATTAAAATAACAACAATTTATTTATTTGTATTAACATTAATTTTCAAATATTTCACATATAAATAATAACCATAATTAA
Organism: Erythroxylum baracoense; assembly: GCA_025629805.1. NCBI lineage: Eukaryota > Viridiplantae > Streptophyta > Magnoliopsida > Malpighiales > Erythroxylaceae > Erythroxylum > Erythroxylum baracoense. The sequence continues at coordinate 24,221,767 of JAOTAY010000189.1, forward strand.
TATGAAAAAATCATTTAATCATCATCAAATATAAAATTAAGAACAATACAAAATATTTAAAATATTACAATTTCATCATATAATAAATAATAATTACATCAAAAAATCCAATAAAAAAATAATAAATATCTCCAACTCTCAAACAATTACAATTTACGACAAGAGTTCGTGATGAGGAACCAACTACGTAGAAGTGAAACCTATAACAAAAATATTTACAATTATATTACATATATAGAATTTAACATATACATCAAATATAAGTGAAATTAAAAGAAGAGGAAAAACAAAAACTTGGAACTTCATTCAATCGTCTACAGGAAGATACCTGTTATTACTATACTGATCCAGTTATCATTTAGTACAAGATTCTCATCATTGAAAGAAGCCTCATCATCGTCATCATTCAAAATCAATGCACCAATTGACATATTAATGTTTTCCTAACCAAGATTATCTTCCAGGTCATTCACATCTATCAAATCTAGTTCCTCAGAAATTTAATCCAACAAATATCAATATTATCAATAGAAATTAGATCTAATGAACTCCTTGTGCTATTAAGACTCATATTAAACAATAAATTTTAATTATTAGAAAATTATAAGAAAATACATCAAAATTAATAATGATAACAACATACATTTTCCATTAAATTGTAACAAACGAATACCAAGTCATTAAATCTCTTGTGCTCCAATCTATTCCTTTTCTTTAAATGGATGAATTCAAATATGCTCCAGTTCCATTACAGCTTATTGCGCTCACACATTGACTTAAAATTCAAATTGCAAACTTTTGCAATTCTAAAACACCACTTTCGAATTGATCCCACTAAGAAATTGTAAGTCGTAAGATAACAAAAGTAGTGTTAAAAACAAAATAAAGTGATAATTAATTTTCAACAAATAAGAAAAAGGGAACAACTAATACTTGAAGAAAGTTTTGCTCTTTGTTGAATAGCAATCGACAATCCAAAATCTTCAGAAGATTGCTTATAAAGCTCCATTTTTTAGCTTAAGAGATCTTGCATCATTTCATGGCCAACAATTATTATAATAGTGAATAACATTCCTCTACTAAATTCAACTTCTTTGTAAAATCTGGTCTGAAATATACACTAGGATTCAAAAATGCCCCAATTGTAAATAACAGAGAAGAAAATTGTCTTTCTCATCTCTCATTGATGATTGTAAGATACGGTGTATACAAAAAAGGCATATGTTTTAGATTGACCTTGATTGCTTCCTTCGCCTTTTCCATGGCATCTAAAAAATAACTCATTGTTGGCTTTTCTTCACTATCAACCAATCGAAGCACCCTCACCAATGTCTCGTAAACTCGGATAACAAATTGACAATAAGACCAAAATTTTCTATCTTCTAGTATAATGCTAGAAACCTCCAATCTAAAATTAGACTTAGCATGCTGAGATGCAACTCACTTATCACTTGTAAGCATTTGTTTTAACTCTTTCTTCATTGAAACAAAAGACTGAAGTGATAAGAAATTCATTGTAAATCTTGTCACACCAGGACGACACAAATTTCTATCATTGGTAAATTCCTTTCTCATTAAATTCAGTACCTATGCACGATTATAGATAAATTTGGTCACCTTTTTAGCTTTCTGCATAGTTTCATCAATAATAGGAAAATACATAGGATCCGCTATATTATCTAGCATTAGGTCAATGCAATGTGTAATACAAGGAGTCAAAAAAAAGAATTATACCTATTCTGTAACCTTCTTTCTGTTGCTTTATAAGCGAAATCATTGTTAGTAATGAACTGAATAATGTTTTATCGCCTCACTTTATTCATAACTTCATCAAATATCTCAAATAGAGTATTAGTATTTCTAATAAGGCCATATGCATTAACAAACTTAAAAAATATTGATCATTTGCATAATAAACCAAAAAGTTAATAATAGGCTCTTGTCTCCTATTTGTCGAACCGTTAAACATGATTGAACCAATGTTTTAAAAACTGGATCAGATATCAAACCGGTCAAGTAAAAGGTTTAAGGTTTAAAGGTTCAATCGGTATTAAACTGCTATAAAACTGGTTTATAATAAATAAGAAGTAAAAATTATAAAAAATAAAATATAGTATAAAATAAAATATTTTATTGAAATAAAAAATACATTAATAATGTCCATTAATATGTAATAAACTAATAATAAATCTAATAATTTAAAGTAAGATTGAAAATAACATAAAATTTAAAATAATAATAAAATTAATAATTATGTTTTTATATTGTCATTTATTTAAAAACTAACAAAAGTTGAAATATGTTTAAAGAAAGTGAATAGAAAATACTCTAACTTTATTTTAACTTTTTCTAATATCCTTTAAACATAATTAATTATAGTTTAAATATTATATTTTAACACATTCTTAATTTATCTTAAGCAAAATTACTTATAGATATTAATTAATAATTCAATTTATTAAATAAATTTATAATAAAAATAATAATTAGTTTTTAACAATAATACTTTAAAATTTTTTAATTAAAATATAAAGAGATAAATAAAGAACCTAAATTTTGATAAATAAAATTTATTAGTGAGATTAAATAAATAAAATATTAATTTATTTTTTAAAAATAATAATTTTAACTAAAATATAAAGAGATAAATAAAATTATAATCTTGAAAATTATAATTTATTAATTAAATTGTATAAAAGAATTGAAAAAATGTAAAAATTTTGGTATAGACAATTTACAACTTTAAAAGAAAATAACAACTTTAATTAATGTACTCCGTGCATTGTGAAGCATTAATTGCATTATGAAGCAATTAATGCAAGTTCAAGTATTTATAGGTTTATGTGTAAAATTTGTTGGTAGACCCCACATTTTGACAAATTTTCAAAACACCTTACGGTTCTTTTAAGAATCGGCTGATTTCTTGGTCGGTTTTTTAAGAAAATCATCCAATTTATTACTTAACCAGCCGGTTTCTTCTTATGAGAGGTTATTAACTTAAATTGGACCAAAAATTAGGTCGAGTTATATTTATTTCTGTCAAACCAGTCAGTCTGATATAATTTTAAAAACATTAAATTGAACATCCAAAAGTAGCCTAATTCACTATTCTTTCAGCCAAATAACTTTTAATTTCAGTAACTGAGCAACTCAAAAGTTTACCTTTTAAGTCATCAATCGAAAGAACTTTGTATTGCAAACCATAAGAGGCTATTACATCCACCATAGATTGATAATAATAAGACTGAGAAGCATTAAATGATGAACATTTATAAATATATATATTACTAACTAAAGTAGGACTTGCTTTCTTGATAATGAGAGCATATGTTTGTGGAATTTAATTGGATAAATGTTTGTGGGCTTAGAAGATACATTCATGTGCATGAAAGTGAAACTTATAGCTAATAAATAAACTACACACTTTTTAGCAGGACTTTACATTTGTAGCTTGTAAAAGGAAATTAGTTCTGTCACATATGATTGAAGTAACAAGATATATTAACTTATGATTAAACTGCATGCATGGTAGGTTGAATGTTAATCTTCACCATACTGGACTACATTGAACTTATTCTTCAAAAGTAAGTTTCATGCATAACTTAAAATAATTGAACTAGTGTTCCGTGACATACAATTCAGTGAAAAAATACATATCAATTTCTCATGACAATAAAAGAATTGATGGATGCATGATTTCAATTGATAACATTAAGTTCTGCCTAATCCACAAGGCTATGACATTGACTCAATCATTTTAATGACATCTTATAGAAGCTCAAGTTTAGTATCAACAATCAGGAAAAAAAAGATGGAACTTGACTATATTCAAAGGTATTGAATTTATTGATATTTGATTTTGGAAATTAAAATAAAGAAGTTGAGGTATCTTGTATAATATATACAAGTAACAAGGAATTTAGTTTATTAAAATATAGCACATAAATTGTAAGATATCCTTTTCTAGATGTGAAAGAATGCAAGTATTATTTTATATAATTTACAATAGTCCTCCAAGTAAAGACAAATTGAATGTCAAAACTTCAAACACTTCTTCAGTCAATGCTTTAAATTTAATACTCGAAATTGAGGAAAATTATTATCAATTCTTTATCTTTATACTTTATTAAAGAAGATGGAGGAAATTTTAGTTAAGTTTCATTAACATAAAAAGAAGAAGAAACTATAAAAGTGTATTCATTTTAATTATATAAATTTGTAATATATGGATTGGAAAGAATCATATTCATAATTACTTTTGCAATACCTAAAAGTCATGTTTCTTTTGTGTGATGATAGTTTGTGATTACTTACAAATGCTAATGGTATGCTTAAAATTAAAATCTCAATTCATGCATAGACATACCGTGAATAAATCAAATCATAACCAACAAGATTTAAAGATTGTGTATCATTCATTCAACTCCAATCAAAATATCCACTTTTAAACACGCATGTTGAGGGCACTGCAAAATTTATCTGATTATGTACACTAAAATTTATAGTTATGGTGAGTCAGGATCGGATCCATAAGAAATGTTCAGTTAATTTTCGTAACGAAATTAATTGATGCAAGGAAAATATAGGGGGAGTTTTGGTTTTGTATTTTTTAAGCAATTTAGAAACTAAAGTAAAAGTAAACTATCAAAATAAATTAAAACAAGTAATCGAATATGAGAAAAATGTTGAATATAAGTAAGATCTGGTTATGGGGTCAATCTTGACCTAAACACGATCAAGCATATTCCATCATTCTAACGTCTTTACAACTCTCTTCGGATTATTAATATGAGACTAATAGAACGCTCTACTAATCCTAGTTTTCCCTTAGGTCATGTTTAATCAAGATACGATCGTTAATTAAACCTAACTACCGAATAACCTAGGATATGATCTCTAGATTCAATTTGACAGCCGCATTACAAATTGGAAAATGATCAATATAGGCAGTAACCTCACATGTTTGGGTTATCTAACCTAAGTTATGTTGTTCCTAACAATTAACGATCATTAGATGCTACTCACAAAGTTCAAAAGTAACGATTACGAATTGTATTAGCAATAGATTTGAAATAAAACAATCAAAATAATGTATTAAGATCATTCATCTTAAAACCTAATCAAATCAACACCAACAACACAACAATCTAAAAAGAAATTACATCTTTAAAGTGATAAAAATAGCTTAACTGTGACTTGGCATCGATATTCCCGTTGAACCGATGTCGAGAAGCTAGCCTTTTATCTCCATTTTTATGCTCCAAGTGTGAGCCATCTTCTCAATGCTTCAGTGGTGAAAAAAAAAAAGAAAACCTAGCCCTCTCTCTATTCCATGCTACTGCTCTCTTCTCCGTTTGCTACTATTAATTGATGGGACAAATTAAGTTTAAGGTCCCAACTAATACAACTTAAGGAGGATAAACAATTAATTAATAACTTTTCACAACAATTGCATTGCCTCCTTTATACTTTTTATTTAAACATTTTTTCTTTTCTTTTTCTTTTATTTTTTTCAAATATAAAATTTAAAGAGGCTACATCAACATAGGATTCATAACATGACATTTTAACAAATTTAACTAACCCACAGGTAAGCAAACCCCAACACTTAGACTTTTATACAATCACATTCATCAAGAATTAACAAATACTCCACTAGCTTTAAAGCTTAGGTAGGACATTTGGTTAGGTGGATGTAATGTGGTTTATACAAAAGGAAAGGTTAATAGAGCTCAAAAGGGATTAGCAAGGGAAATTCACATAAATGGGTAGGTTATTTGGTTGATGTAGCTTGTAATCAACAAAGAATGCCTAATTATTTTCATAAACATGCATGTGATAAACAATGTGGTTTCGAATAGAAATTCAACGCAAAGTAAGGATGTATATGCCATAAAGGTCACTCATAACAAACAAAACAGTGAGGTTGATTTGACTGTGTTGTTCTAATATAGCTGAAAATCTCACTAGTTTTTATCTACCACTAGTCACCGCTCTTTCAAGAATAATGTACATTAACTAATCACAAGGGAAAAAGTACATGTCAAATTTTGCTATGTATTTTTCTACTCAATTCACGCTTTAATTATGACTAAATAATTTTAAAAGCAATAGAAAATAAGAAATTCTTTAATTTTGTTCATTTGATTTTGAAAACTGCAGAAGAAGTCACATAAGCTGCAATTAAGCTCAAAAACATGCATAAAAACTAATATGCCCTACTCCCACATTTAAAACTTACATTTTCCTCAAAATTTAACAGCGCGTGTTTAAATGTTATAGTGACCATATGTGTTTAAATGTTAATTCATTTGATATATTACACTTAGTGATTAATGCCTTAGAAATGCTTAGGATACTCACTTTAGC
>JAOTAY010000189.1:24270045-24284672 GCA_025629805.1 Erythroxylum baracoense
TATATATATTTCAAATAAAATTTGATTTAACAATTAAAAATATATAAAATAAATATTAGTTTATAAATAATAATTTTTAAAAATTAAATATTTTTATTAATACTTTATCAATAAATATGATATAAAAGATTTAAAAATTTAAATAAAAAATTTATTTTTAATTTTTACTTAATGTATAATTATTATTAGTAATAAAATATTTATTTTATTTTAAAAATTAAAATTAAAATAAAAGAATAGGTTAAATAACAAATTAAAATGTTATTAAAAATATTTAAAAAAAGAGAGGGAGGTTTTAAATAACAAATTAAAATGTTATTAAAAAATATTTGAAAACCAAGGGAGAAATTTTTTTAAATTTGAAAATTTTGCATTTTAGTCCTTCTAGTTTTCAAATTTTTCGATACCTATTGGTATTGAGCCGGTATTTATGGTACCGACCAGTACCAACCAGTATTAGCCTATAGCGATCAGTATTTAAACTCGGTACTAAAAACTAAAATATTGTATCATTTGGCCAGTATCAACCTATACGGTACGGATCCCAAAACAATAGTTATAAGACCTTAAAATGCGAGATAATTTGGTATTTGTGATAGAAAGCAATATATAAAATTCTACCGCAATGAGTAAATTTTAAGTAAAGGACGCTGACCTGGTTTTACTTATTTTAAAATATTACATGAATATTTTTTATTAATAATTAAAATACTTAATTAATTTGATTGATTTAATTATAACAAATTTAAATTAACCAATTTTTAGTTTAATTTTTAATTTTATAAGTCTATTTATTTTAATAACTTGGTTATTAAAAATTTATTAATTTATTAATTAATTAGTTAATTTTTATAAATTAATAAAATTTTAAAAATAAAAAAATAAATAAAATTTTATTTATAATATATTTTTAATTAAACTCTTTGATAAATAAAGAAAATATTTTTTAATCATATTTCAAATTATTTAATTTTATTCAATAACTAGTTATAATTTATTTTCCAATTAAACTAGTTAGTAAATAAATAAAATCTCTTTTAATTATATTTTAATTTAAATTTTATTTAATTTTAACTAATTTTATAAAATTTATAAATTAACCTTTTAAAACTTAAACATTTATATTATCAGTTTAATATTTTAAATCTTTTAAAACATTGCTTTTTATTAAAACTAAGAAAATGTTACTTACATTAAAATAACATAAATCCTTAAATTTAATATTAAAATCGTCAATCACATGCCGTTTCTTTGTCACCAAAATGGGCACGTAAGGATTCACACAATTTTTATGCAGCTGGCAATGCAAAGATCGCATATTGCACAAATATGGTAATAGCAGTCCATCGGTGAGGACAAAATCGTCTATATTAATCTTCCATATTTGCCCTTGCTCATCTTCCAAATTTACTCCGCTAATCACTTCCCCATCAAGTAAAACCCGCGTACACTGGAGATCTATAAATTTCCGTCGTCGTCAACGATGCTGAAAAATCTCTTCTCATACTCTTTATACCAAACACTTTGAGCCTAAACCACAAAGCGTCAATGGCGACAGAAAACGACGCTCGCAACTCTGGATCCGCCAATGGAACCTCCGATGCTCAGAAGCGCAAGATTGCATTGATTACCGGAATCACCGGACAAGATGGATCCTACCTCACGGAGTTCCTCCTCCACAAGGGCTATGAGGTTCATGGGCTGATCCGACGGTCCTCAAACTTCAACACCCAACGGATCAACCACATCTACATCGACCCGCACAACACTCACAAGGCCCGCATGAAGCTCCACTACGCGGATCTATCCGACGCGTCATCTCTCCGTAGATGGCTTGACACGATCCTTCCCGACGAGATCTATAATCTGGCGGCTCAGTCTCACGTGGCAGTTTCCTTCGAAATCCCCGATTACACTGCCGACGTGGTGGCCACCGGCGCCCTCCGATTGCTGGAAGCAGTTAGATCTCATATTGCAGCGACGAGTCGGAGTCATATCCGGTATTATCAAGCTGGGTCTTCGGAGATGTTTGGATCCACCCCGCCTCCACAATCGGAGTCTTCCCCATTTCACCCTAGATCTCCTTATGCGGTGTCCAAATGCGCAGCGCATTGGTACACGGTAAATTATCGGGAGGCTTACGGGTTGTATGCGTGCAATGGGATCTTGTTCAACCACGAATCGCCGAGGAGAGGTGAGAATTTTGTGACGAGGAAGATAACGAGAGCGGTGGGGAGGATCAAGACAGGGTTGCAGAGCAAACTGTTTTTGGGGAATTTGCAGTCGTCGAGGGACTGGGGTTTTGCTGGGGATTACGTGGAGGCCATGTGGTTGATGTTGCAACAAGAGAAGGCGGACGATTATGTGGTGGCGACAGAGGAGTCACACACGGTGGAGGAGTTCTTGGAGGTGGCTTTTGGGTATGTAGGGTTGAATTGGAAGGACCATGTAGTGATTGACAAGAGGTATTTTAGGCCTGCAGAGGTTGATAATTTGAAGGGTGATTCGAGCAAAGCCAGGAGGGTTCTTGGCTGGAAGCCTAAAGTTGGGTTTGAGCAGTTGGTGAAGATGATGGTTGATGAAGATATCGAGTTGGCTAAAAGAGAGAAGGTGCTTGTTGATGCTGGTTACATGGATGCCCAGCAACAACCTTGATTTGATCATGTCAGATTTTTAGCATTTTTTAAGTTAAAAGATCAAAATTTTAAGACAGTTACCATCAACGATTTCATACTTTGATTGTTGGGGGAATGCCACTTGATGCTTAATTTAAGGGTTCCATTGTTGTTTGTTGCTTAATTCCTTGTAAGAAAATCAGATTTAATTCAGCTTGAACCAAGTTTTTCTGCATGCCTCTGTTTCTGAGTTACCAACTATTAGCTTAAAATCTTCAAATTAATTCGTGTAATTTCGTTAAAATCTGTTCTAGTATTTTTTATGCCGATGAAATATGGTACCAGTTGCCACTTGTCAACCTCCTGTGTATGGTCCACAAAACATGATGTGCTTGTAATTGAGCAGGCTTCTAATCTTCATTTTGCCATCGTCTTTGTCACGTTCTGTGGATCCATTTTGATTGCTCGTTTAACCAAACTTATATGCCATTTAATGGCTGAAGAAGCTGTGAGGATTCCTGATGGGGCTCCTCCTTGTAAGGTTGAAGTGAAAATGCAAGATCTAAGTTCATGTCGGTACAACAGTAAAATTCTACAATTATTCTAACAGTGTTTCCAATAGTACACGCAGACAATAGCATGTGAATTCTTAAATTCATTCAATTTCTCTCTTTTAGCGTAAAAAGATCCAATTCTGTAGCACTGTTGTAGGGTAATGGAGCTGGTTCAAAGATGATGATTGGTTAAACAATGACTGTCTATCTATATACAAGAACAGAATATATATTGAAACGATCAGTCTCACTTGTCTTTCTCAGCAGGTGAAATTCTTTAGTCTTTCGTCTTTCTCAGCAGGTGAAATTCTTTAGTCTTTACGAAAAAGATGCAGTTGAGCTAAGCTCTGAGTTGACAGCGGCTCACTTGCTTAATAACCTCAGTCAACCTCAATTTGAGCTCCCCGATCTCTACTGTCAGTTCGTGAACTGCAAGGAATGTATTTAAAGTAGGGTGGCCTTAACAGAGTAAACTGAAGTTTCAACTAGAGATGAGGTTTAAAATATGGGTTAGTCATTCACTTGCTGGCTCCTCCCCAAGTCAGTGTTTGATTAGAATAGAAGTTTTTGATGAGCAATCAAGTACCTTCAGATGGATGATTGAATTGGTACTTATGGCTGAAGCTGAAAAACTGATGTTTTAGGAAGTTTTTCTGCCAAGGCATCAGCTACTTTTGTTTAATTTTCGATTTCTTCTGCAATTAAACATTCGCCAAATTGGATTATTTCTCAAACCTCAAAAACTCTTTCTGCTCAGATTTTTTGCAATCCAAAGCATAGCAGACCAGATATTCAACTTGCAAGGTTCCAAGAGCAACTTTAGCCTACTGTTTCTATCATTTCAATCACTGGCTCTAGCTCCGATAATCAAGGCAAGTTCGTACAGCTGTTCATATTCTCTTTAAGTCAACTTCTAGGATTGAACCTTCTTTGGTCTATCAGAGATCAGACGAGGTCTAACTGCAGATGACATGAACTTCTATTTCTCTAAAGAGTTTATCCGGATTTAAGCATAAAAGACGAACAGTTACAAATTATTCTTTTGATTGCGTTCAATATGGAGGGCCTACATCTGAGATTTGAGTTCCACAAATTTTTTTTTTTGTTTACAACGGAAAAGAAACTAACTGAAAGAAAAACTAACTCATCCCTCGCCGATAGGACACATCTTGGTTATCTCGTCGAAGCCACAGCCTTAGATCATTAGGGACGTCTGACAGAACGTGCAAACCCGGAGTGGTAAACGCTGCCATAGAATCTACTAGATGATTAGACATTTGAGATTATCAAATGTCTAATCATCTACTAGAGAATCAATCAGAATCTCCACCTCAAAATCCGTATTATGCGGCTACTGTGCTAATCGTATGGCCAATTTACTGGATTTTCCTTTAGCAACAGTACTGACCGTAACAGGGCAAACCCGATTCTCGCTGATCTCCATAACCTTCCCCTCTTGCCAATCATCGTGCCTAGAGAAAGGCTCTAATAGCACCTTCAAATTACTGATTGCTATTTTAAGCATTGGCAATAAATATCACATGAAAAATTATATTCCATTTTGGCTTTGATAGAATAAAGGTAAAATATAAAAGCTAATGAGTTGAAGAGCACTCATAATAGTCTTGAACTAGCATACAAGAATTAGTTCAGCGTGAGTGACACAAGGTTGAAACTAATTTGTGGGTACATGAAGAGCTGCTTGGAGGTAATCTTCATTCTAGACGGGATTGAAGGAGGCAGATAGATGCCCTTGCGCTAGAGAATTAACAATAACAAGCTCTGTTACATCCTTCAAATACCGAAGCAGCAAGCATTTTCATTATTTATTGTTAGCGTCTCTGTTTCAAGCATGAATGTCAGAGATGAGTGGAGCATGCATCAAACTTGAAAACAATAGATGACTAATGCCCAGACGAACCCTAAGTAAAGACAAGAAGGGCACCTACCTAGAGTTCACTTTTGTCTTGCCTCTAATTTACTTCATTTTATTCTTTATGAGGGTCACTCCTAATACTTATAAAGAATAAATAAAAGTAAAATAGGATTCTTTTTTTACTTTACTCAGGGCTTATAAAACATTAGAAACGGGCCTGCTAATGCCAAAGCAACCATGTTGAAATCAAGGGTAATTTGCACCTTTCTATCAGTAGTTAGTTTTGAATAATTCTTCTAGGCAAATTATGTGCCGATAAAAGTAGTCAAGCAGTTAGAGATTTTTTAAGGCTAAGAATTTTCTTTTCTCTCAAGTTTTTGTTTAGCTTGTCCTACCTATTTAAAGGCTCTAAATTATTCCAACAAAGCATCTACAATATCAATTTACTTCCAATTTTTCTTTCTTGCTCTTTCAAAATCTCTAACAAAGTTGGTACTAGAGCTCGGTTCCTTCGTAATTGAGAATTATTTAAAGTCTGCTTCACAAGCAAGCACAACTACTAGTGTTAATGTTTCTCGTTCACAAATTTTTTTGTTCAAATAAGACTCGTATGAATTTTGGAGCATCAAAATGAAGATATTGTTCTGATCCCAAGATCTCTAGAACTATGTTGAAACATGTTATGAAGAAAATGAAGAAGATGAGACTCACAACAAAGAGCCTCAGGAGCGAGACGCCAAAGCACTCTTCTTCATCTAACAAGTAGTAGATGAGTCAAATTTTCAAGGATAGTACCTGCTACCATGTCCAAGCACGCATGGAACTCACTCAAAATTGAATATCAGGGTTCCTTCAAGGTAATCACTATCAAATTGTAATCACTAAGGTGTGATTTTGAAACTTCCTCCATGAAAAGTAATGAATTTGTGCAAGATTTTTTGACAAGAGTTTCATCAATTATAGGATAAACAAGATCTTATAGAGATCAAATATCAAACGAAACAGTGGTTGCTAAAGTACTAAGGAGCTTGCTATCCAAGTTCGATCATGTGGTGGCTGTGATTAAAGAATCAAATGACCTATCCACCTTTTCATTTGATGAGCTAATGGGATCAATTCAAGCTCACGAGACACGAATCAATTGATCAAATGGAAAGGAAGAAGAAAGGGCTTTTCAGACCAAGGGGAGCCTTAATCCTTACTTGAATATGCAAGAGGAAGACGTCAAGGAGGCTACTACAGAAGGGGTTTAGGTAGAAACAGTACACTCAATTGCCCATACTTTAACAAATATAGGCACTCTGGTAAGTATTGTTGGTCTAAACCAGAAGATGCAAGTTACGCTGAAGAAGAGGAAGATAACTTCTTGTTTATGACAATAACTACAACAAAGGAGGAAAAGAACGACATCTGGTACATAAATAGCAGTTGTTCTCATCACATGTTCAGAGATCATTGAAAGTTTAAATCATAAGTACGACTAGGAGATGATAAACAACTGCAAATTGAAGGCAAAGGGACAAATGAGATCTCAGTAGGTAACAAAAAAAATTCATTAAGGATGTTCATTTCGCTCCTTATCTAGTACACAACTTGTTCAGCGTCGTTCAGCTGATTGAATCTGGTTATATGGTGGTATTTGATGATGGTAAATGAATGGTGAAACACAAAACCATTGGTAGAATTCTTACTTGTGTTCATATGTCATCAAATCATATGTTTGCTCTTGACTTTACTGAAAAAACATAAACAGCCATGGTGAGTAAGACTCTTGCAGAAAGTGAATTAGAGCATCAACAATATGGCCATATGAACATTAAAGGGCTATAGCTTCTAAAAAACAAGAAAATGGTGAGTAATCTTCCCATTATTAAGCCATTGGAGAGTCTACAAAGGATACATGGTAATAAAGCAAACAAAGCAATCCTTTCCAGTAGGAAAATCAAAGAGAGCTGAAGATATTCTCGAACTCATCCATGCTAATCTATGTGTTCCTATGAGGACAGAATCGTTAGCTGGCAGTAAATATTTCTTTCTATTTAATGATGATTTTAGTAGGATAAGTTAGGTGTATTTCTTGAAGCACAAATCAAAAAGCTTCAACTGCTTAAGGAAATTCAAAACAGTTTTGGAAAAACAAAATGGAAAAGTTATAAAAGCGCTCCGTACTAATCGTGGAGATAAGTTCACTTTAAAAGATTTTGATGCTTTCTATTATATATAGGGAATAAAGAGGCAACTCATAACCCTATACATGTTTAGTAAAAGGGAATACCATAATCCTTTTAGGTCGAAGGAGTTGCTGCAGTTGTACACATTTAAAATATTTCATCGACTAAAGTAGTATGGAATCAAAATCCCAATGAAGCAAGGAGTAGAATCAAGCCCTAGGAAAGTCTATATGAGTGTTTAGGTGTATTTGTTATGTCTTGCTTACAACTGAACTGCATAAACTAGATGGGAAGTCATGAAAACATATTGCACTTAATCAAAGGCTTATCAGCTAAATGATCCCTTAAGTTGGAAGATCATTGTTAGTTACAATGTTGTATTTGATGAGTAGCCCAGTTAGGATTGGGAACCCAAAGATAGTAGCCAAATTCTTCAAGTTGAGACTGAAGAAGAACAAACTATCCCTAAACAAGTGGAGGACGAAGAAGATGATCCGGAAAGGTCATAGATTTCAACTCCAGAAAAAACAAATTCAACCTATTCATCCAAAGAGTCTCCTCATTAAAGATCAATAATGCCACAATCACAATCACAAAGCATCATCACGTACCTACTTCACATAACATGATTAAGAACCACTCTGTGTTGACTTCAAAAACCCCTTTCATTAGGACCGTACTACTCTAGCTTTTTGAAAAATTCAAGCTACCACCATTAGAACCCTATAATAGTATGGCATAATCGTGTAGTCATATAATATGTTTTAGAGAAATGATGGACTTAGTCTAGGCATCAGAGACGATAAAGTGTCATTTCTTCTCATCTACACTGATAGACCTATTAAGAGATTGGTATCAAACAATCCTTGTAAGCTTAATATCAACTTGTAAATAGTTAACGAATCAATTTAAGACCTATTTTCCAGCAACTTTTAAACAATCCTTGTAACCTTATTTGAGATAATGCAAAAGTCATACCAAACCCTTAACGATTACACAAGAAGATTCATTATTAAAGTCAAATACTTAACCTCAATACTTTTATTGCCATTATCTCCTTTGAGAAACAATTAAAGAAACATCAACTCCTATAGATATCCTTATAGATGGATAAGATACATACTTTTAAGGAGGATCAAGAAATGACTAGAAGATACATTGACCTAAAAGAGGTTGAGTTGTTTATTGAACACCCAGACAAGTCTCATAATTATAGACATCATCGAGCATATGAAGAACTATATGCCTTGCATGTAAAAGAAAAGTAATTATCAAATCTACTAGGGAAAATAAAGTGGAACAATATTAAAAGAAAGAGAGTAGTATGAGAGGAAGAACGAAAGTAAATATACATACATTAAATACAATCATGAACCACATTTTAAAATTCATTAAGGAGTAGGATTTAGTAAACCTTCTTGCCCTGTACCACCAGGGAAGTGAATGAAATAAAGCTTTTGTAGGTCTCATCACGGTTATGACCATGATACAAAGAAATACATAAACCTTAAACAAACTATTAGTGAACTCCTACAACAGGGACACTTGGAGTAATTTATTAGAAGGGACATAAATGCCCTTATAGAGACATCAGTCATAAGCTCGAGACCAAGCATTACCTAATCATTAGGCAAAAACAAATAAAGAAGAGGACAAGGAAGAATTGTCAAAGTTATAATTACCTGTGGAAATAGTACCTATAACATATCCTAAATGAAGGAGTCTACCAAGGGCAACATGAATGTTATAGCAGATGTAGAAATCAAAAGACATTGAATATGAAAGCATATTGTATTCGAAGAGGAGGAATTATCAAGGCAATATAATTTAGGTCTATTGATATTCCTTTTTACACGGCCTTTAAAGTTGAATCATAATAACTTTAACCAAAAGCTTTCTTTTTGATGGATTTCAAAGATGATCATATCTTCCTTAAAGGAAAAACAAACCTTCCAGTCACAATTGGTGAGTTCCCTAAATAAACCACCAAGATGATTGAGCTCCATATCATAGATAGGCTTGTCGAATATAATGCCATGTCTAAGAAAACTTTACTTTTTGCACCAAGATCCATCTTGTCACTTTACTATATGCACTCATAAATTTCTTAACAAAATAGGCACATGAGAAATCTTAAGGGATCAACAAATGTCAAGACAATGATTCATGACTTCCTTTAAAAGGAAGAACTCAATGCAATAAATGATCATTGAATAAATGGACCTTAGGTTACCAAAAAATGAAACTAGAGCTAAGGTGGTCAAATAAATTTGAGAAATTTAAATCAGGATGTAAAATATAACAAGAACAACATATTAAAATGGTATAATTCTTAATAGAGGAATAAGATGTTTTCATACACTTGGCATCAGACATGAAAGGGATCGAGCCATATATAACAATTTACAAGTACGGGAGACCTAAAGCTAGGTCTACAAAATATAAAAAAAGAAGTCTTTAAAAAAGAGTAATGATAGTGGTGTATGAAAAAGTGGATAAACTTTTAAGAGCAAGGTTTATCAGGGGTTGTATACCCAAATTGGCTTGCAAACATACTTATAATGAAAAAAACCAATAGTAAGTGACACATATGCATTGATTTTACAAACCTAAACAATGTCTGTCCTATAGATAGCTACTCGCTTTTTGAGATAAACCTATAAAGATGTTACAACAAGTCGCAAATAACTGAGTTTTATGGATGTATATTCAAGTTATAACTAGAGTCATATTAATGAGAGTGACAATAAAAAAGGATTTATTATAAAAAAAATTATAAGATGATGTACTTAAACTAAAATATAGGGGTAACTTATTAGAGCATTATTAATTCTATATTCACAAATAAATCAACCAAAATATATAATTGTACTTGAAAGATATGATTGCTAAGGTAAAACAAAGGGGATGTCATTCGATAAACCTATAAGAATTCTTTCATATACTTAAAAAGTTTGGCATGAAGCTAAATATTAAAAAGTGTGTGTTCAGAAAACACATTTCTTAAGGTTTATGATGAGTTAGAGATTAAACCCTAAAAAGATCAAAGTAATAATTAATTTGAAGTCATCATAGACCTCATAAGAAGTGCAAAGTTTTCTAAATCCCAGGTATTGGTAGACTGTATGATTGAATGTATTATCCTTACTAACGAAACTGATTCAGGAGAACCTACTATAAAATCGTTACTTGTTGGACAATAAATGTTAAATGACACATCAATTAGTTGAGTAGACTCTTTACTATTAAAGAATTCATGCAAAAATACTTCAGCTTGTGTCATACAATAGCAAAAAATATACAGATTCAAGTCAAAACACATTCTTAGAAAATATAACAATTTGGTAGGCAAATTATTAAAGTATGGAGTAAAAGGAATAAAGCTCAAAGGCATGTTTTTACAAGTTTGGTTCGAGCACATGTATGAAGAAAAATTTTAGGTATAAATAGAGCAAGAGGCTAAAAATCTCAAATGTTATGTTCGCGTCACGAAATATTTAAAGAGTCTTAAACTTATATAATGGTAAACTTATCTCAAAGTATCAAATTTGCAACATAAAAAACCTATTTTACAAACAAACATTCTTGTAAAAGCATTAGACTTGCAAGTTGAAAAGCTCATAATTCCATGAAAATCACATAGTTCTCGCAAAATGTTAAACCTACTTTCTTCAAATATATCTTGACATAATTTGTCAAAACATTTGATTGGATGGAAAACAACATATTTAATCTCAAAATCAACATAGTATCACTTTTTTAGGAACCTAATAATATTCACAACAAAATAACATATCTACAAGCATCACATATAAAATATTATCCAAAATTTACTTGAAGGATATCATAATTACACCAATAATATTTCAAAACATCATATATGAAGGTTATAGAAAAAGCTTAAAATCATGAAAAAGTTACTAAGTCTTTAATGTTCAAGTTAGCAAATCTACAAAAATTAGTAGTGAGAACTATATTGATAACAAAATGAACATTACATATGAGATTTAAAAGAGTTCTATATACATAATTAAGAAAAGGCTATTACCACTCTGTCCTAAATTGAATATAAGAAACATCATTTCGTAGGCCTAGAAGCAACTTCCTCGCCACCATCTATACTCCCATAACTTAAGATTGATTCATTATCTTTAAGTAGAGCTTCAGAATCACCAAAATATTCTTCAAGTTTAAGACCAATGGTTGAGAATTTTGGAATGTTTGATATTGTCAATTAATCAATTAGTAGGTATGCATGTCCATTATTTACTAATTCCTTGTAGGTTTAAACTCCCCCTATAAAGAAGGAATACATAACACTATCATAATTTTAAAGCCCTCCCCCTATAAATAATCTTCTTAGTTATAGAAGTCTTTGTCTAATAACTTAATTCCCTTCTTTTGTAATTTGATTTTACCATAACCATGATCAAAAACCTTTTATAGAGCTTTAATCTCCTCAAATTATTATTGATCTCTACCCTTCTAACTCATAACCCAGTCCTTTTAAGCTTGATCAAATTGATGACTTAATTGTCAGATCTCCATGTCTGCGTATTTACTATAGACAACCAAAAGAACATGATGCCTATAAAGAAAGTTTTAAGCCTAAAATATAAAGGATGTAAATGGAAACATATGTGATAATGTCCAGATCATGTTCCACTCTGCATCACTGAGATGCTTCTCATTATTGAGAAACATAATCCCTCCCAATAACTTGAAACCTCAAATTATTGATTTGAAAAATAGGATCTCTAACTTTAATAAACTAGTGAGGATAATATGCTTCATTCATTAACTTTAATCGACTAACGGGAATAATATGCACCATCCACTAATAAATCTTTACCTTTTTTGACATAAGGAGTCTCAACTACAATGAACATAAACTCCAAATCAGGGTTGTCCTGGATAAATTTTGACATTGGATTATGTCTAATCTCCAATAGTTTTATTATCTTTTCCTATATATCGACACCTTTGAATTTATTTTATGATGAACACCTTTGTGCCTATCACACTTCCTATGTTCACTCAACTTGCTAAACTTTTCTTTAGCCAATTATTTGACTCTTTGGGAAATATGAGCTAGATCAACATCTACAGAGATAGGTACATCAAGCTATATAGGTCTATAAGTGTATTAATAAGTTAGTAAAACTTATATATTTACTTTCCCAATTATGATTCCCTTTGGTAGGATTTCCATTTTTATTCCCATTCTATGTTTGGTAATGAAGTTATAACATCTTGAATACCTCCTAGCAGGAATCAGTTGGTCCATAAATTTGAATAAATAAACAATTGTTTTAAATTCTCTAAATGAAATACCATGAGGAACTTTGATATCAAGAACCATTAATGAGGCTGCATTTAACCTAAACTCAAACTTTTCTCCTTTAACAACTCAATGCAAAAGTCGTCAAGTAGCAATAGTAGAGCTTATCTAAAATTGGAATGATAAATGCTTATATCATTCGATCTATAGAAGCCCCATTCTCTCATTGACATGTAGTTTCCTAATTCTCACAAGTATGGGATATTGAACTCCGAACTTATCCCATCTAGGTATATCCTACATATAAATTTATAGTTTTCTACCTTAAATTCTTCTTTAAGGCAAAGGATATAATCAAGAGTAATTAGACATTCACCACTGGTGTGAGACTCTGCGGTATTTATGACTAAATGTCTATGCACCTCTAACCTAAGCTCAAATCTATACCTATACCCAAACTTGGCACCTGATCTTACCATTCGATGAACTATTATCAAGAATTGTAAATAAAATAAATTAAAACGTTACCATAAAAAGATGAGATGCCTGCACCAAATGATAATTGGTCAATATAAGTGGCTCAATAACTAATCAACATCTACAAAGATAAGGAAATTGAGTTATACAGGTCTATAAGTCTGTTAATAAGTCAGCAAAACCTATACATTTGTTTTTTTGAAACTCTAACCTCTAACGATAACTTCTTAGTGATGTCCTCCTAAGAAAGGTTCTTACCATACTCAACTAAGACATGTGCTTGAGAAGACTACCAATAACTCGTCCTATCTTTTCCATTAAACCTAAGGTTAGTTCACTCCATATAGACCTGAAATCTCACTCATTACCATCTTTTAAAGAAAGGAAGATAAATTTACTTTCCCAATTATGAGTCCCTTTGGTAGGATTTCCAATTTTATTCCTATTCTATGTTTGGTAATTAAGTTACAACCTCCTGAATACCTCTCAACAAGAATCAGTCGGTCCACAAATTTGAATGAATAAATAATTTTTTAAACTCTTTAAATAAAATGCCACGAGGAACTTTGATATCAACAATTATTAATGAGGTTGCATTAAACCTAAACTCAAACTTTTCTCCCTTAACAACTCAATGAAAAAGTCATCAAGTAGCAATATTAAAGCTCATGTAAAATTTTCATGATAAACACTCGTGTCACTAGATCTATAGAAGCACCATTCTCTTATTAACATGTTGTAAAATCCCGCCTCCTAAAATTGTTAAGAGATTAAACTGTTAGATTGAGTCACATGAGTTATTTCATTTAAGAATTTATGAGGTGCATTTCATTCACATGAATAATATTTGTATACACATATAAATCATGATTTAGAAAACATTGTAAGATAGTATATGCACTCAATTGATATATTCTGGTGTATGGAACTAAAATGAATGTGATATGAATGTGCATTCCCAGTGTTTTGCGTTTTGATTTACCAATAACATGAATTGATGGATTGTAATTAGTGAAATGGGGAATTTATTGCTACAATGGAGTAATTGATGAGGTGATATATAAATCTAGCCTAAAAAAAAGGTTAAAGAGCAAGAAAAATTGACACATTAGAATTTAGGTTAATTAGGCCTAAGAAATGGTGACATGTGGCATTAGGAATAAGTGACAAATGGCTCAGTTAAATGGATTAAAAGTATAATTATGACAAGTGGCCCTTTCATATTATGACAAATGGCACCTTAGACTTGTGAAACGTGGAGCATTAGAGTGGTGACATGTCCTAAAGTAAGTGACACATGGACCAATAGAATAGTAACATATGGACCAATATAAGGATAACATAAGTACCAATAGAATGGTGACATATGGACCAATGGAATGAGTAATATTTGGCTTAGCTAATTGGATGACAAATGGCATGAGTACATAAGTGACAAGTGGCCTAGGAAACCAAATGACAAGTGGATCAAGCATTAGGTGACAATTGGAAGCAAGTGAAGAAGACACATGGCATAGCTCTCCATTTGACAAGTGTCCCACCTCTCCACCACACATTTGTACCCCACAATTTTTTCACTAGAAAGATCATCTTTCTTCATGTTTTTTGTCTTATGTTTCCTCCGTCAATCCCTCACCACCGACTTACTCACAC
>JAOTAY010000189.1:24284772-24306158 GCA_025629805.1 Erythroxylum baracoense
TATATTATTTTGAAATTGATACATTAGGATTAGTAAAGTGATTAATTCATTTTAAGATTAATATAAATATATATATATATGCATAATGTATATATTATGTAAATATGAAAATAAAATAAAAAGTTTAAAAAGCATAAATACATATATGCATAATATACATATGTTGTAAATATGAAAAATAAAATAAAAAAGTTTATTCCTAAAATGAATATATGAAATGCTTGTATTCATAATGGGCTTGTTGAAGTATGATGAATACTGAGATCAGGTACTAAATTCTGAACGATATGATATATAGGATTTGATGCTAAATGATGTTTATGTCTGTTTGAGTGAGCACATCAGTGATGGTTCACTCACTGAATTTGCAAACTCATCAAAATTGCAACGTTAGTTTTCAGGTTCATAGGAGACCTAGCTAGTCTAATTGAAGTAACTGCTGCATTTGGATATGGGTCAGTGTCGATATCAGTTGTGCCTGCAACTATCTTAGTTATGTTGTATCAAGGATTGTTGGCAACAGATCCCCAGTCTTAGTTGCATTTAAATAAGATGCACGTATGAACATTCATTAAGAGTCTGAAATGTTAGAAACAACGAGAAGAATGATGACCCATTAAAGTGAGAGAAAATAAAAAGTTGTTAATACCGTGACATTTCAGATTTAGTAAAGATTGAAAATGGGCTGGAAAACAAAAGGGGGCAGTAAAAGTGTTATATCGATCATTTAATTGGATATTTATTACATAGGTATGGGAGATCTTATATGGTTTGGGATGTTAGACCTAGATGCAATGAATTCGTATTCGTGGTTATATTATCGAATATGGCATCAGTCTTAAGCTGTGGTTGTACACATTTGAATTGATGTAATTGTGAATACATTTTCGTGGATTTGACTGAGAAAACTAGAGTTGCAGGTAGAAATAATAAGATTTAAAGTGTACAAACAAAGTTGAAAGAAAACCAAATTTTCTGTTACTTTGAGAGGTTGAACTTCGAACTGAAATGATTGTTTAACTATCGTGTTAAGAGCTTATGATTTAGTATAAGGTTATATCATTGGATCTAATATCAGAATTTTATGATGGTTATGTATCTCGTATTTCTGAATTGATTGAGAACATACTTATGTAAGATGGAATAAATAATAACTGGGAGATGAAATAAATGATAGAAGTCCTCAAGGTTAAGTTGACCAGTTATTATGAGTGCACATCCGATAAAGTGGTTACCTTGGCAAATGATGCTACTGAGCACATATGTATTACATGCTTGGATATTGTACAGGGAGTGATCAATGACATATTGAATGCTCTTAAGCATTAGTCCCCATAGAAAAAAAAATCTGAGATGAATCAGAGTAATGTAATGGAAGCATGGATTTATGTGCATATATTGAAATGGTAACCACTAAGGATAGGTAACTTTTGTATAGTCATAGGATACGAAAATGTTATCCAGAATCAATTGAGATCTAGGTATCATTATCTTAAGATATTAATTGGTAATCTTTTGAAAATAAATCTCTAGATAAGATGTAATGGTTTTAATGGTACATACCAAGGCATATGAGTAAATGTGCATGCTTACTGCATCATCGAGCTTTAGTATATAAAATATTCTGATTATGTAAGATATGAGAGAAATTGATTTTATTGAAATATTATGCATGGTTGAAAAGCAATGATGAATATAGTTGACTAAGAAAGATTTCATAAACAATACAAGTAACTTTAGAGAGAAATCTTCTTTTTATAAAGACTTTCACCGAATTATATTATATAGACCAAATGTTCCATTTTAGGAATCGATGAATATTGAACGGATAAAAGGTGAATATTGGAGCCGGATAATTATAATACTTAGGGACGAGGAGCCGAACATAATATAGAGATTGTATATATATATTTGTTGTTGTAAAGTATCTGAATTGCGTTACTGAGTCCTTAAATTTGAGATGATGTTAAGGACTTGAAAACCTTGTATAGAGGATCCGACATATTAATATTTTTTGATTTTTATGGGTTAAGTTGTTGGTTAATTTGAAATCCAAAACTGAGAAATGTTAGAAAATATTCGCATTATATGTCATGCAGAATGTATTACTGGAAATGAAACAAATGTGATCTCTGATTTTGTCAAATTGGAAATATGAGTTATGAACATTGATATATTGTTAGATATTGATTGTTTTGTATGAATGGATGTGTCCTGCTTAATGCTGAGATCTTTAACTGCATGAATTGGATGGAATTATCCTACAAAGATAGAGTGTTAAGTTGTTATTGTACAATGATACCTTTACATGTGATGATCAACTATATCTACCTACTATAGATAATCGGAGACCAGAATTGAGATACTTGCCATTCTTGATATTATGAAATATTTAATGATTAGCAAATGTAATTGAGGTAGCTCGTGTTACAAAAAATTAAGGTATGAGAAATGGAATGTAGTTGTATAGAAATTGCATATTAAAAACATTTACGTTAGATTTGCAATCTACATATTCCTTTTCTTATAATTGATTACTCTATAACAGAATTTGGTGGACACTTGCAAAGTTTAGTTTGAAACTTACAAAGTACAGCTTGAGGTTTATTTGAAGAAGAAAATAAGTCCAGAATGTGTAGTTACTGTATGTGTAGTAAAACTTTTAAAAACATTGGCAATGATGTAGAACAAGAGAATATGATTATGAAATTAAGTGGTAGAAGATGTCGAACACCCTTGTATTAGGACAAAGAGGGCCTGAGGAATATTGATGACTCATAATTGATTCAACATACAGTTGATAAGGTGAAAATGATCTACAGTGGAATTAAGGTAGCTTAGGGCTGCCAAAAAAAAGTTATATAGAATAACACCCGTTATCCACACCCACAGAAAATATGCAGGCTTAACACAAAAAGGAAACTTAACAGTCATAAATAAGAAATACAATATGACAATATGAATAATTGGTATTGATGAGCATTTATACTGATGAATTGTACTAATGTGCAATTGTATTGATAATTTGTATGAATGAGTATTAAATCAATATTTGGCTTAAAAACGGGCATTTTTGTTATATGGATACTATATTGAGAAATATAATACCAGCTCAGGAATTTAAGATTGCAAGTAATTTAAGTTTAGGAACTGGTAAAAAAATAATCAGATATCATACTAAACAGTTGAGGAATCGAGTAATTCCTCTAGTAAAAGTTATTGGAGAAATCATTCGAGAGAAGAAGCTATTTAATAGACTAAGGAAAACATGAGACAACATTATCCCCAAATGTTTGATCAGTCAAGTAAGAATTTCGAGGACGAAATTTCTTAAGGGGGAGAGTTGTAATATCCCGCCTCTTAAAATTGTTAAGAGATTAAAATATTAGATTGAGTCACATGAGTTATTTCATTTAAGCATTTACAAGGTGCATTTCATTCACATGCATAATATTCGTATACACATATGAATAATGATTTAGAAAACAGTGTAAGATAATATATACACTCGATTGACATATTCCAGGGTATGGAACGAAAATGAATGTGATATGATTGTGCATTCCCAATTTTTTGCATTTCGATTTACCAATAACATGAATTGATGGATTGTAATTAGTGAAATGGGGAATTTATTGTTACAATTGAGTAATTGATGAGGTGATATGTGCATCTAGTCTAAGAAAAATGTTAAAAAGCAAGACAAATTGATACATGAGAATTTAGGTTGATTAGGCCTATGAAATGGTGACATGTGGCATTAGGAATAAGTGACAAATGGCTAAATTAAATGGATGACAAGTGGCTTGAGTATAATTGCGACAAGTGGCCCTTTAACATTGTGACAAATGATACCTTAGACTTGGGAAATATGGAGTAATAGAATGATGACATGTGTAGCTTTACAAATGATGACATATGTAGCCTTATAATTGGTGACATGTGTAACCTTACAATTGGTGACATGTGTAGCATTATAAGTAGTGACATATGGAGGCTTAAATGAGTTACATGTGGAGCCTAAAGTAAGTGACACATAGACCAATAAAATAGTAACATATGGACTAATAGAAGGATAACATATATACCAATAGAATGGTGACACATGGACCAATGGAATGAGTAACATGTGGCTTAGCTAATTAGATGAAAAATGGCATGAATACATGAGTGACAGGTGGCCTAGGAAACCAAATGACAAGTGGACCAAGCATTAGGTGACAATTGGAAGCATGTGAAGAAGATACATGGCATAGCTCTCCATTTAACAAGTGTCCCACCTCTCCCCCACACATTTATTCCCCACAAATTTTTCACTAGAAAGATCATCTTTCTTCATGTTTTTGGTCTTATGTTTCCTCCTTCAATCCCTCACCACATACTTCCTCACACCACCTCCCAAAACCTTGAGTTCTGTCAACTTTAGTAGTTTACATCTTGTGATTGGAAATCCTTTGTATTCCATCTTACTCTTGGAGTATATTTGAATACTTGAGAGGTTTGATTAGCTTGGCAATTAAGGAGACTTTGGTTGAACAAGTAAGTAATTGATTGCTCTATTATGTTATATGTTAGCATAACATACATGATGATTGATTGGAGATGAAGTGTATGTAAGGTTGATGATGAAGTATGTTGGAATCGGTTAGATGGAGTATTTTCACTGAACATACGTCTGTATTTTGACCATATCTTAATCTTTAGTTATCCAAATAGGATGACTTTTAATTTATATTAAACTAGAGGCATAGTGATACAATTTTAATGCAGGAATTGAATTCGAATTCTATCTCTAAGGGTCTCTAAATTGGGCTTGAAGCTGAGAACTGTGTGCTGTCATGGTATGAGAACGGTCTGTAGTAATTTGGATATGATTTATAGAATACTGAACCAAACTGCATGAATTTAGTGTCATTAGAAACTTAAGACATATAGAAACATTTGTTTAGGAGAAGGTTTTGCCTAAATACCTCTTTTCTAGGTTAAAATGGTCATACAAAACTGAACTAAAAATAGAGTTGGAAAAGCTAGAAAATGAGAATGACTTTTACATAAAATAGGTTTCTTTTATGTGATGTTTGAGACAAAAAGTGATAAGACACTTTCCTATGATGTATTTAGGCTTGAATGAAGTTTGACATGAACCTAGTATGATGCTTGAATAAGTGATTAATGTGTGATTGCTTAGGGTAATAATTGAGGTATAATTAAGGAAATAGATTGAGATTAATAGGATTAAGTAAATGGATAAATTTTGAGGCAAGAGGCATAACTTTCTCTGTGGATGTTGGATTAAAGTCATTTAAGTATTCTTTCGAAGAGGACTCCAAGTCCTACAACTTCTATATAGACTCCATAAAGAGATTTTGTTATCTAAAAGGGTCAAATTTTCAAATTGCTGTAAGTGTCCAGTGAATGTCTGCCCAGCAGATATAATGTCCCTCCAAACAGACATAAGAGGAGCTGGAAAGCTGGAAAACTCGAGAATGTCTGTCCAGCAGACATGAAGACTGCCTAACAGACATTCACTGGCCATTTGGATTGAAATTGCTTTAAAAGATAGTATATATAGGTATAGGTCCGCCCTACGAACGTAAAATCTGCCTAACGGATATAAATTCGTTGAAATTGTGAGAATAACAATATGAAATGAATGAAAGTGATCTTATAATGCTAGAATAACTTTAGTGAATGATTGAGTGATGAAATTAGAATAATCTTGTATAACTGAGGTGTAAACCTAAGTTCAAATTAAGCATATATGAATTAAGATTACGAGATGTGAATTAGGAAAATATACCCAGAATAGTCAATTAAGCATGCATTGAACATGGTATATATACATGTGTATGGTTGAACAATTATACGATTGATCAACTTAGTAATATGTGGATTATGTATGTTTTGTATGATATAGAAGCACTAGTTGATCGAAAACATCCAGACATTGTCAAATCATCAAGGTAATAGCAGTACACTATAAGTCAACTTAGATGTGTCAACTCAATTGTTATGTGTTTTTTCATTTTGAGTTATACGTGTAGTAAGTTGACTTAGATGCATCTCACTATGCTTGAATTGCTCTCGTTCTCGTTTAAATTTTTACATTATAAACTGTTACTGGTTTAATTGTGATAATTTCGGACATCAATCGTCCGAGGAGATCATTATTTTGGACTGTATTGGAAGTGCTCATTGTATATGAATTTCACTGAATAAGTGATGCTTATCATTATTGTTGAATGTCGGACCAAGGTCCGATGATAAATGTGAATGTGAATGGAATAAGTGATACTCAACTAAGTTGAATGTTGAACTCTGATCTGATGATTGTGATAAATGACTGTGCACACCGAATGAAAGTGATTGATAGCACATTATGTGATATAATGCATTTCATGATATGGGCTATAAAAATATGATGAAGTAACTTCTGAATTTGGATATGGGTCAGTGTTGAGATCAGTTATACCTGCAAATATCTTAGTTATATTGTATCAAGGATTATATCTCTCAACTATTGTATAATGGACATGTGAATTTTAAAAATGTAATGACATTTGAGACTGTATATGTTTGTGAATAAAAATGGAACAATACGATTATTGGAATGTTTTATGTTATGTGCGATGAATTAAAAATTAAAAAAAGAATTGATTTAATTATCTTAGTGGTCCATTTTCGTAGAGTATGTTCCCGATTATCCTTTGGTATGTCGGGTATATACTCTATTGGAGTGGTATGTTACACATATGGTTTCTCACAGGTATATGGATATTGAACTCCAAGCTTATCCCATCTAGGTATATCCTACATATAAATTCATATTTTTCTATCTCAACTTCTTCTATAAGGAAAAGGATGGAATCAAGAGTAGCTGGACATTCACCACTAGTATAAGACTACTATTTATGACTAAAGGTTTGTGCACCTCTAACCTAAGCTCAACATTATACCTACACCCAAACCTAGTACTTGATCTTACCATTCGATGAACCATTATCAAGCAAAGAAAATAAATTAAAACGTTACCACAAAAATATGAGATGTCTGCATCGAATGATAACTAGTTAATATAATTGGCTCAATTATTGGTCATTATCTAACGAGATAAGGACATCGAGCTATATAGGTCTATAAGTCTGATAATAAGTCAGCAAAACCTATACATTTGTTTTTTTGAAGCTCCAACCTCCAACAATAATTTCTTAATGATGTCCTCTCGAGAAAGGTTTTTACCAGACTCAACTAAAACAAGTGTCTAAGAAGACTGCAAATAACTAGTCCTATCTTTTCCATTAAACATAAGGATAGTTCCCTCCATATAGACCTGAGATCTCACTCATTACCATCTTTTAAAGAAAGGAAGAGAAATTTGCTTTCCCAATTATGAGTCCCTTTGGTAGGATTTCCAGTTTTATTCCCATTCTATGTTTGGTAATTAAGTTATAACATCCTGAATACCTCTCAGCAAAAATCAGTTAGTCCATAAATTTGAATAAATAAATAATTGTTTTAAATTCTCTAAATGAAATGCCACAAGGAACTTTGATATCAAGAACCATTAATGAGGTTGCATTTAACCTAAACTCAAACTTTTCTCCTTTAACAACTCAATGCAAAAGTCGTCAAGTAGCAATATTAGACCTCATCTAAAATTGTCAGGATAAACACTCATGTTAATAGATCTATAAAAGCACCATTCTCTCATTGACATATAGGTTCCTAATTCTCACAATTATATGGATATTGAACTCCAAATTTATCCCATATAGGTATATCCTACATCTAAATTCATATTTTTCTACCTCAAATTCTTCTATAAGGTAAGGGATGGAATCAATAGTAGATGGACATTCACCACTGGTGTAAGACTCCTCAGTATTTGCGACTAAAGGTCTATGCACCTCTAACCCAAGCTCAACACTTACCTACACCCAAACCTGGTACCTAATCTTACCATTTGATGAACCATTATCAAGCATTATAAAGAAAATAAATTAAAACTTTACCACAAAAAGATGAGATGCCTCCACCAAATGATAACTGATCAATATAATTGGCCCAAAATTGTCTAACAATAATAAGATAAAGAAAGATATAAATGAGCATACAAAAAACTTGAGATTAGTTATGAGGAAGGTGAGCATACTTTAAGACGTCTATTAGTGGCATGAGATAAAATTGTTCGAACATTAGAACTTTAATCGCTTGGACACTCAAGTTTTTTGTCTTATCACAAACCTTTAATTCCACCACATACCAAATTCTACATTCAAACTAATTCATTTTTCCCTTAAGACAAAATTATGGGGAAAACTTTCAAAAAAGGAAAAAAATAATTTTTGACTTTAAGCTAAACCTAAGGTCAAAACTTAAGAAGCAAATGATAGATATAGAAATATATCTAAGGGCTAAAGCCAAAAAAAAAGCCATTATATTACCCCATATAAGATTAAAATAACTATCACAATATCACAAACTCACAAGCTACTATAGAAATAATTAATGTTTTTGAGATTGATGTCATTTCTCACTTACTATTTTATTTTTTAAATATGATATTCCTCTCTAATTGATATAATCTTCGTAGACTTTATATGAAAAAACATTTTGATGCTTACTTTTACATATATTTAGGGGAGATTCTTGAAGAATAAGCAACAGTCAAGATATCATATCTATAAGATCAAATCTAGACCAAAAGAATCTTAGAGTTTTAAATTCCATATTTTTAAATTAAGGAAATTTCATTAATAAACCCATCCAAAGGCATTGATACAACGGATCAATACAATGAAACAATGTTTCCAAAAGTTATACAAGATTAAACCTTAATATTACATCTTGTCTTTAAGTGAGTTTAATAAAGAGGCATAAAGAGTTACAATATAGTTCACTCCAAATTCCATCTTCCTTTCAATGAAGAGTTAATTCCATCATTAACATTATAAACCACTAATTTTTCTCTAATTTAGTAACAAATTCTATGATTTAGTACATGCTTAAATTTTATAATTCCCTTCACGCTAAGTGGAGTACACAATGCAGTTTAGAGATAGGCTTAAGCAAAATTTATCTATCCCTATTTTCCTCTACTATTCATCATTCTATTTTAGTATGCTTTCCCAATCAGTTACAAGACATGTCAGGTTCATGATGTGGCATAACCTAGCCTAAATGTGTTGGTGTAGCTACAGTCAAAGAACAAATAAGGAGTTATTTCAGAGGCTTGACAACATAGGGTGCATAGAAGGTCCGTAGAGTCTAAAATTCTATCTTTAGTTTTCAATTTGTTTATAGCTACAAGTCAAATGAAAAAAGAGGGTTTGGGCATTAAGGATCTAGTTCATACTACATTATACCATTGGATGATTAAGTTTTATAGTATGAAAACCTTAACGTAAGAGGAGTTAGTGAAGCCCCCTATTATTAAGTAACTAGATTAGTTTGTCTGTCCCATTAGGGTTAGCGGAGTAATTTGGAAGATAACTTTACAATCTTTCTGAGCCTCTAAAATTGTTAAGCCACTTGTCCAGTGTATAACTTACATAACCTGAGCATTGAATGGTATCCTTGCGGTTAGTGAGGTCAACTCCTCCTTTAGGATGAGTGGAGTTTGATTAGCCTAATTTTCAAACTAAAACCATGAGTCCGGTCCATTTTCTATATGGATTTTTGATATAAGTGTAAATTATCTTCCTTTTCCTTAGCTTCTATACGAATTTCCAAGAATGTTCTTTTTTTCTACAAACTGCCAGTAGATGTGCTCTTTGAGGTAATACTTATTAACTTATTTTGACTATAGAGCTTCATTGTCACTAAGCAGTCTTCAAGTCCTCTTGGCCACCAACATTAATTAAATCAACTGTAAGGGGATCAATCCAAGTCTACCTTCTTATTTTCTCCAACATAGTTTCTCCCTTTTTTTTGGCACCTTTGAAGTTTTATGCCTTTTCAAATTACATAATTTTTTTAATACACATCTCCATCTCCTTGTTAATTCTTTTATGCAGGAGAAGATGTGTGCTCCAGTGAGTGTGTAGATTCCTTGATAATGAGATAATAAGTTATAATCTTCCAACTTATGAAAGGGGCCTATTCTGCCAGAAGTTAATTCTGTTATTGAAGATCTCCAAAAGTCATAGGCAGTGTTGGTATCTTAGCTATTTAGATACGATAGGGAACTGCTCAATTCCTTCACATTGGAAGAGAAGTATATTATCCTCTTTTGATGATTAAACCTCAAATATGATAGCCTGTAAAAATTGTTAAGAGAATTAAACATTAAGAATAAAAAAGCATGGTCAGCTCCACAAATCATCATAAGATCATTCGTAAAGATGTGAGAGTTTTAATTTATTGCATTTATGATGATATTTAAATCTGAGGTAGAGGTGAGTGTTCTCTTAGATGGATAACACCTCTATGGAAAGAGTGAATAAGTAGGGGGAAAGGGAGTCCCCCTACCTTATTCCTTTGAACCCTTTAAATAATTTGCTAGGAATTCCATTAATCAATACATTGTAGGTATTAGTGGATAAATATGCATTAATCCATCCAGTGAACTTAGTAAGAAAGCCAAACAATTCAATATAAGTAAGAATGAAGCTCTATTGTAATGTGTTGAAAGCTTTAGAGAAATCCACTTTAATTGCACAATTCTTAATAGTCTTGTTAGTCTTATAGTCTTTCATAAGTTATTGCATAATTAGAATGTTGTTAGTGATAGATCTACCAATGATAGAAGCTCCTTGAGTAAAATGGAGGATATGCTTTAATGTCTTCTTTAATTTTCTAATAATGACCTTAGAGATAGTTTTATACACAATGTTGCAATAAGAGATTGGACAAAATTCCTTCAATCTGTTATCATTGGAAGTTTTAGGTATTAACCATAAGTGAGTGGAATTCAAATCTTTCAACATTTTGCTAGTAGTTAAAAATTCTTGAACCACCTTAACAAGTAATTCCCTTATGATAGGTCAAGTGGCTTAAAGAAGTATGCACTAAACATATCTAGACTTCGAGCTTTATTTAGATTAAGACTGAATACCACCTCCTTAATTTCAAAAGAAGAAGATGCTTTAATCTTTTGCATCCTAAGAAAGAGTATTTTGTTTTCCAATAAACCTTTCTATTTCTTGCATGCTTAATGGACTAGATGAGCTTGATCCTATGATGTCTTTATAGTATTTGACCACTATCTCTTCTATTGTGCTTTTATCATTGTACAAATGATCATCTTCATTAAGTGAGCATTAAATTTTGTTTGAATTCATCTTAGCAAGGATAAATTTGTGGAAATATTTGGTATTTGAGTCTCCTTCCTTCAACTAAGAGGTTCTAGGCTTCAACATCAATAAGGAATTGTAATCTTATAATGCATTATTGTACTCATCTAATTTTCTTACTTCTATTAATTTGAGCTCCTTGTTATTAGGGTCTTGGTAGCATTCATCTTGGAATTTCCTTAAGGCATTTTTAACATTTTGTATGTTTAGAACAATTAGGGGACCTCCTAGTGTATAAAAATCTTTTAGTGTGGTTTTTACTAGTTTATGCTTTCTTATAAGTTGAAATGATTTACAACTAGGGATCTTAATTTCCTATGTTTCCCTCACTAATTCCATAAACTCTTCTTTCTTAACAAAAAAATTGAAAAAACTGAAAGGGCTTTAGTACAATTTGAAGTAATAAGATTTTGTAGCTCCATCAAAGAATGATTAGAGCATAGAGGAGGCCCAAAGGGTGCCGATGATCAAAGCATCGTTTATGAGCTTTCAATTCTAATGTATTTTATTTCAAAATAGATTTAGTATTTCTTAACTTCATCTTTATTGTACTGCTAGAGTATGAGCACAACATCACTTATTTGCTTAAATTATAAATGGCTCATTTATTAAGGAAAATCAACATAAATTATATATAAAGAATCCAAATATAGAAAAGAACCTATTCGAACTATTAAGCTTAAAGTCAACAAGTAATGGTCTTATCTAGAGATGAAGAAAACAATGTGTTTTCTCACCAAAATAACAGTCAAGTGGTATCTTCCTTAAAAGGTTGAATATTGATCTAGTCCATAATGAAAATTGCAAGAAAGTAAACATCCAAACTAAACCAAAATCAATTTTTTTAATATTCAGATGCATAACTACATTTATCTACGTTTCAAAAAAATAAACACACTATTTTAAGGGATTTTAGAATTTTTATAAGGGTTTGACACTCTCCATTTAATAGGAGACGGGAGTGATCATGAAAATAGATCTTTAAATTCCAATTCAAAATAACTATTAAAAACATGATTAAAAGATCATTTAATAGCATGATATTTATAATCATAATCAGAAAGCCACTTACGACCTTGAGAGAGTGGTCTCTAAAACACCCATATCAAACTCTAATTGGAAACTCTGATGTTTTTAGTTGAATGGTAGTGATTGAAAGATATTAACTTATGATAAAATTAAAAAGGATTAAGAAGGAAAAGTACTTTCTGGTCTACAGGAGGTGATCATCAATAATCTTAGGTGCAAACTAGGATTAAATAATAATAAAGAATATTATGTTTTTTAGTGATACTCAATGAAAAAACGGTAGGGAAAAATATGTCAATTGACGTAAAAATGGTTGTCAATTATTAATAGGAGAAAATTTTTTCTTATTCTCTCCATTTGACAGAAGACATTCATCATTTTGTTGAAGCTTAAAACTAGAAACTACCACCTTCTTTCTACAGTATATGTTTGTGAGGATTTGTTTGTATATTTTGACATTATCATCTATAATGAGTTATTATTTATATGTTATCTAACGAGCAGGCATATCAATAAGCTATCAAAAAACCATTTTGTGCCATTTTTATTTTTTTTAAGGGGAGCATTGTGGTTTTAGTAAGGCACTTTTGAAATTTTTTAATTATAACAAGACATTATAATTAAAAAATTTTGTTGTAAAATATAATAAAATGTAGGGACTAATATGACCAAACTTGGATAATATTTAGAGTGAAAATTGACGTAATGAAGAGAGAAGAAGAAATTGAAAAAAAATAAGGAAGAAGATTGTCCCAACTTGATTGCTCAACAAATTTGATAACACGTCCATTTAGTCTATACTATATATTGATATGCGAATATCTAACAAAAAAGTACCATAACTAATTTAACATAAGTAATAGCTTCGCTTATACATGGGACTACCATGATTGAGTACATAAACTATCATATGTTAATACAAAATATACCAAGATACATTTAATTCCAACCTTATATATAAATATATCATTATCATTAAAAAAAGTACTAACTACAATTTAAAATAGAAATAACATGAATGAGTATAAAGAATATCATGTCTTAATACAAAATATACTAGAAAACTATAAAAATAATATTCCTATGTACAAAAAATAGCACCATTCATTATAGAAAAATAACATATTCAATTTAAAATCAATATGACTAAGTACAAAGAATACTATTGCCTTAATAAAAAAATATTAGGACGTATACAGCCAATACTATGCTTACGTACAAAAACACATACCATTATTCATTACAGATAAGTAACACATGAACATGAAAATAGGAATATCATTACCGAGGATAAAGAATATCATGTCTCAATACAAAATATACTAAGACATTATACATATAATATTGCGCTTTTGTACAACAATACTATCATTCATTATAGATAAGTAACACATAGACTTTTAAATTGGAATGCAATGACTAAGTTCAAAGAAAATCATTCGTCAATACACACTCTAGTAAGGCACTATATATCCAATACCACGCTTATGTACGAAATTCCGCTCCATCATCCATTAGAGGTAAGTAACACTTACATTTAAAATAGGAATACCATGATTAAATACAAAGAATATCATGCCTTTATATTGAAAAAAGAAAGTACCATCATTCATTTATAGATTAATAAAACATTCACTTATCTAAAATAAAATTTTAAAGAACATGGATTGATTCATTCTTGCATAATTAAATTCGTTACAATTTTTGTTAGAAATGGTTAACTAAACTTATGGTTAACCATATTTATGTTAAAAATTTTTAAAGGAAAAAGGAAGGAAAAGAATTAACACATGCCTATATTCAAAATCATACCAATTATTTTTATTTTTATACACAGTTAACTATATGACCATATATCAACTGTGCTAATGTTGGAATTTTAAACGGTCATTATGAATGACATGAAATGGTACAATGCTATAACACTATGTCATTTTTAAATATTGTTACAAATGGTTAAGTACATTCTTATATGGTCAATCATGTTCATATTTAATATTTTAAAGGGACAATATGAAAGACATGAATTGACAAATGACTATGTATAAAATCATTTTTGTTAATGTTATTCATAACACAATTAATTACATAGTTATATGATCAACTAAAGTTATGTTAGCATTTTAAAAACACATTGTGAAGGAAACGAATTAACATATGCCTATGTATAAAACCCTGTACATTATTTGTATTTTTGGATATGATGAATGTTATTATGAATGATATGGGATGACACACTCTTATATAAGAGACTATTTCCTTTTCGGTATAATTAAACACGATTATGTACATGCTTGTGTGGTTGAAAAATATATATTTTACATGTTATTTAGGGTTAAAGTACTTAATATTTGACACTTTTATATCATGTTTTATATGGATTACATGATTTTTCCATGTTTATTTTATTATATTGTAGGTGATGAGTTTAAGGAGAAAACATATATTTGAGTGTAACTTTCTCCATAATTGTCCAACCTAGGAGAATTTATAGTTAACTGGAACTTAACTAGAAGGGAAACAACTTTATAAAAGACATCAAGAGGCAATTTAAGATGAAATATTTCGAAAAAGTGGACTAATTGGTAGAGAAGACATAACTAGCACTGGGTGTGATAAGGGGATAAGTGTCAATTATGCATTGTATGGAAGTAGTTAAAAAGCAGGATAAGAATAATATTAGAGTGGTACCTGAATAGGTGCCAGACTTATTGTGCTTTTAAAGCAAAAAGTTACAAAATAAAATGACCACTAATTATAACTTGGTGTTAGGCATCAATTACGCACTACTTTATGATGCATAAAATGTCCAAAAAATTGGCACTAATATGGACGATGGGTTGGAAATATTATTGATGCGACTTTGATATTGGTTCTTAGAGCATTGACTGGTATGCCTACTAAAGGCCCTCCTCTAATATATTTGTGATTACCATTAGTGACAAAGCAATTAAAATTCAGAGAGTGTTTGCCTCTATTGGAAAATATTCGAAAGATATTAGGTAGTTGGACTAATAAGGAGCTCTTATTTGATGTTGAAATCCAATTTATCAAACTATAGTCAACTCTATGCATATTTGCTGGAGTGCACATATGTTTCTATCCAAGGACTTAAGCATGACCATTAAGGGGATAATGAGCCGGGCAAAATCAATGCTAGTAAATATAATGCTAAGATCAAACAGTCGGAGGTATATAAACCCTTTCATGGAGGGATTTAATACCACTCCTATAATTGTAACCAATAAGGCTTTGATAACTAAGAGACTTAAAGAGATTTAGTAGATAAAGAATAATTATGAATGAGGTGGATGCATAACTATTTATTGAAGGGGAAAAGTATTTGGGCTCTTAAAAACAAAGCTTCTCACTCTTGGTTCATCACTCAATTACTTAAGCTAAAAAGCTCAATTGAACCTAGTATAAGTTGTAGGATCGAGGATGATACCTTAAAGCCTATTTATTTCCATTTTATTTCTTATTTTTGTCAAATTTAACAAAAAGACTTATTTGTTTAAGCATTTCATCTTTCTTTTAGTTTTGGTTTCTTTCAGTTTTCCAAATTTATGAAAACTACAAATGTGGTTTTTTGTTTTATTTTTTATAATCTAATTTACTATTAACTAAATATATATTATTTAATATATTAATTATTAATAAGAATTATGAATAATTTAATTTATTTAGTTTTTGTAATTAAATTAAATAAATTTAATTTAGTAATTACTAATAAATATAATTAAATTTAGAATATCTTCAAAATATATAAATTTCAAATATATTTTGACTTAATAATTAAAATATGTTTAAAATAAATATTAACTTATAAATAAATATTAATTTATAAATTATTTATTTTAATAAAATAAAATTATTTTTGGTAATTTATTAATAAATATGCTATTATAAATTAAAATAAATTTAACTAATTAAAAATATTATCTTTTAGTTTTATCTAATATAACTAAGTTGGCATTAATAATCAAACAATTTTTGTTTTTATTTAAAAAATAGAAACTAAAAGAAAAAAATTAAAATTAAAAATCACAACAAAAAATAAAAATATAACCAAACAACCCATTAGCTTTTCCATGGTACGAAAGTTGGATAGGAAACGGGCCCTAGTGATAAACTGTCCAAGTCATGAATCAATTTCTAGCTCAAGAAAGGTTAATAAGTGGATTGAAAAAGGTAAATAACATAATTACCCAAGAGAATTGAGCCAATTGGTACCTAATTACTCTCCTAATATTAATATTAAGCTAAGTGATTGTTATACTTAGAATAATCACTTAAA
Organism: Erythroxylum baracoense; assembly: GCA_025629805.1. Lineage (NCBI taxonomy): Eukaryota > Viridiplantae > Streptophyta > Magnoliopsida > Malpighiales > Erythroxylaceae > Erythroxylum > Erythroxylum baracoense. The sequence continues at coordinate 24,301,393 of JAOTAY010000189.1, forward strand.
TGATAAGTTGAATAGTCACTTAATTAAATGATAAATTCACAAATAAAGCTTGTAGGGAGTGGATTAGACTAAGAGGTCAGATTGTGGGTTGGCTCAAACTTATATGGGATAAGAATCTTATACATGCCTAGAGATTCATTTCTTACGTGGTTGACAACTAACAACAGAAATAGCACAATATAGAGATTTTACTTTCTCCAAATGCAAGATCATACACTTGCATTCTATGTGGATTAGAAGGTGAAACTTTGCGGTACTTATTTTTTCATTAATGTAGCTACTCTAATGCCATAATTAAGTGATATAAGAAACTTATGAATTGGAGACCTAGGAAGCTTCTCGGAGATTATCCTATGGCTGCTAGACAACTACAAGATGATCTTTAGAGGTGATCTTATTGCCTATCCAATTTCCTTTAGTTGCATGTAAACTGTCTAGAAATAAAGGAATGTCCGGAGATTCAAACGATAAGACAGACAAGTAGAAACAACATTGAATCAGACTTTTGCTTGCATAAGAGAGCAACTGATTATTTGTAAAGAATCTAAGGAGCTAAGTGGGCATATATGGCGTGCGTGGAGAATAGAATAAAGACTTTAAGTTCACATACAATGATAGAGGCTGGAAGTAAGATATTGCATAGTTGTCTAGAGCGGGAAGAAGCATTCAACATTTAGAAAAACATGTCTCAACTTATTTCCATGCAGGCTGGTGTTTAAGGGAGATATTGGAGTGGGGACTTACAAGTCACATGGAACTGCAAAAGGGAACCCATGTTGGCTCCAAATCATGAGCAATTGGTTACATGCAATTTGGTTCTTGCTGTAACTTTGCAAAGAGCTTCTGATCCAGGTTGAAGTATTGCACGGTAGCCAAGAGTGGAAAAAGTGTTCACAATTTAGAAAATCATACTTCATCTGGATTGCATACATGTTCCACATTACGGATGATAATGGAGAAAGGATTTACAGATATTTGAAGCCACTTAGAGATGCTAAGCTGGGTCCAAATTTTGAGTAATTGGTCACATGCATCTTGGTTCTTGCCATAATCTTGCAAGATGCTTCTGTTTTGTATGAAATGCAAGATGTTAGGCTGAGGACAACGATCACAACTGATCTGATCCAATGTGAATCTTTGGTTTTTGCATGTAGTGCACGTGGCTTTGGATTGTCCTTCACACTTGTCGTTGCCAAATTGATACCATGTTCTCTTCACAAGTATAATTGATACCATGTTCTCTTCACAAGTATAATGTATTATTCAATGGCCAAATATTGTGTTGTGGTGTAATTCTTTCTTGGTTCCAATTCAATGAAAAGCTATGATAATGAGTAATGATGTTGATTTCACCAATGGGAGTAATTGTATTAAAACAAATATGTTTATAATTACATAATTTAAAATTTGATACTAAATACATGATCCATTTAAAATCTATTTTATTTTTTTATGCTTAAAAAACTAAAATTTCATTAATTAAAGTGGATTATAAAACTCAATATTTTAGAGATAATATATTTTGTCAAACAAAAGATTTGACATCTTTTGGCTCTACTTTTGTTTTTCTAATGTAGTTTTTATTTTCTGTTTTTAGTTTTGTTTTTTTCAAATAAAAAGAAAAAAATTTTGGTCGTTAATATCAATGTATTCGTATTTTTATTATTAATGTTAATTACATATTATATAAAATTAAAAGATAAACTATTTTTAATTAATTAAATTTATTTTAATCTCTTATATAATATTTATTAATAAATTATCAATAAAATTATTGTATTTTTAAAATAAAAAATTAAAAATAATTTTATTTTAAATATATTTTAATTATTTAATCAAATTTTATATGCAATTCATATATTGTGAAGATATTTTAAATTTAATTATATTGATCAATAATTATTTAATTAATCATATTTAAAAATTAAATAAATTATTAAATTAAATTATTCATAATTTTATTAATAATTAATTTATTAAATATATAATATTAAATTAAATTATTCATAATTCTTATTAATAATTAATATATCAAATAATTAAATAATATATATCTAGTTGATGCTAAATTAGAGTTTTAAAAAATACTTTTTTTAGTTTTCATAAATTTGAAAGCTAAAACAAAAACTCAAACAAAAATAAAAAATTCAAATAAACTAATTTTTAATTAAATTGAAAACGAAAACAGAAAATCAAAACCAAAATCAGAAGAAAATCATGTTAAACAAAAGAAAATCATAACTAAAACTAAATAAATCCCCCTTTCTCTTAACCCTTTGAATTGTAAATTTAAGTTTTACTTTTTTTGAAAAAAATTCAATTTGTACTAGGTATACCTTCGTAGGAGAAATTAAATTTTTTTACTTAGTTATAGTCACAATCAATTTCTAATTAGTATAATTAATTAAAATATAAACTTTTTACATAAAAATTTTCGAACCTAAAATTAAAAGAAAGTTTTTCTTAATTATATAGGAAAACTAAATATTTAATCAGATATCATTTTTTAAAAAATAAGTATTTTATTGGTCTATTCTATCGACATCTGCGGCATGATGTGATGGGTCTAATCTAATCTAAAGAGTGGTCAATAAAGCAATGCAATTAAATGATTAAGTAATGGTCCAGGTGGGACCTAACCAATTATGCACTGCTACATTATACTCATAAGACATTATAGACGTCCGTATTGATCGTTTCCGCCAGATCCAGCTAGGCTAGCTGTAGCTGGCAGTCCATTATCCAAATCCAATTGCCACTTTTGACAAACATTTGACATATAATATCTATTTTCAGTGAAACGGGAGCCCATAGAATTGATTCAATTTAGGATTATTTAAATATGAGAACGTCAAAATTCGAAAGCACGGTCAACTTTTTTGTCCCTTTGAAACAACAACCTTATCATCATTTGACCGAGAAAAAAGAAAAAAAGCGCTTTATCGTTCTATAAATGGGCACCATCCGGGCTTGGTTTTGCATTAAAAGCAATTGAAGATAAACTATCAGACCAAAGATGCCTTCGTCTTCTATGAATATTTCAATACTAGTCTCCCTATGGTTGTTCTCAATCTTAACCATCATTGCTCAAGCTTCTGTTCCTCCATCTGCTAGATTTCAGTACGTCAATGAAGGAGAATTTGGAGACTACGTTGTCGAATATGGCGGAAGTTACCGTGTTTTGCGTCCATTTGCTCAACCGTTCCAACTATGCTTCTATAACACCACACCCAATGAATTCACTCTTGCAGTGCGTATGGGCACAGTGCGTTCTGAGGGACTAATGAGGTGGGTTTGGGAAGCCAACCGTGGAAACCCCGTCGGTGAGAATGCGACTCTTACTTTTGGAGAGGACGGTAACCTTGTTTTGGCTCATGCTGATGGCCGCATCGCTTGGCAAACCAACACTGCCAACAAAGGAGTGGTAGGCTTCGAGTTACTTTCAAATGGTAATATGGTTCTTTATGACTCCAAACGTAGGTTTGTCTGGCAAAGTTTTAATTCTCCAACTGATACTCTCTTGGTGGGTCAATCTCTAAAGCTCGGAGGGGTAAACAAGCTTGTCAGCCGTGTTTCCCAGAAGGTGAACAAAAATGGTCGATATAGCTTGGTGTTGGAGCCCAATACAGTGTCCATGTACAACACAAGCTCAAAGTCCCAAAAACCACAACTTTACTTTTCATTTTCCAAATTGATAGGAAAGCATCAGGGTTATTTAGGACATATGACCTTTAACGGTGACTTGTCCTTGGGTTTCAACGGCAAAAAAGTTCCTTTGAGATCTCAAAGCTTCAACACAACATTGTCGTATCTTAGGCTTGGAATTGATGGAAACCTCAGGATCTACACGTATGTTTATGACAATGATCCAGATGCCGGGAGAGCTTGGGTGGTCACTTACACTCTCCTATAACCTCAACCATTCGTCATCGTACTCATCTCCATAAGGACCCCGTACAATTATTCTTCAACTTTTCCTCTTCGCTGAAATAAATTTCCGATCAATAACAGGCTGCGCTTGAGAAAAAAGACGTCATCAGTCTCTCCTCTCTCTCCGTGTCCTCTTAAAATGAGTTTGCTGTTTCATTTACCACATCTTTTAACGCATTTGTGTTTCTATTTGGATTTGTACTGAAAATTTTAAATAAATAAATAAATAACAGCCTAAACTTATTAATTATATATTTTTTATAAGTAAATTTTATTTTTATTTGACTCTCTCACTGCCAAAAAGGTTTTCTTCTTCTTTTATATGAAATTCATTATTTATTTAACCCCAAAATCTAAACTTCTCTCCTATAGAAATATTCTAACAAGTAACGGCAAGAACTTCATTGTTAGATGCTAGCAAAGCTTGTTGAAATGGTATCAAAGAATACTAATAATCAAGTAATCAACATAAAAGGGGGCTTTGAATTTATATAAAAAAAAGGGCTTGGAAGTGCTAAAAATAAATATAAAAAAAGGAACAATGAGCAAATCACTTGGTTGCAATCAATGAAAAAAAAAAAGACGGAAGAAGTGAATAAAGCTAAACAGAAAAGACCGGACAATGCACATCAAAACTCAGTACTCCATTGTTGAATTAGAACTCCAATGACAAGTAAAATAATTGTGTTATATAAATACAATCAATACCCAAAAAAAGTATATAACACATATATATATCTGTGTGTGTGTGCGCGCGCGCGTGTGTGTGTGTGTGTGTGTGTGTGTGTGTGTGTGTGTGTGTGTGTGTGTGTGTGTGTGTGTGTGTGTGTGTGTGT
>JAOTAY010000189.1:24306258-24323754 GCA_025629805.1 Erythroxylum baracoense
GTGTGTGTGTGTGTGTGTGTGTGTGTGTGTGTGTGTGTGTGTGTGTGTGTGTGTGTGTGTGTGTGTGTGTGTGTGTGGTAAGAAACTATTATAAATAACATTTTTTAAATACTATTACTAGAAATGGAAACAAAAGTTAAAATAAATCAATAGACTTATCACCTATCAAACTTAAGAAAATATAAACAATAAAAAAAATAAAAACGTCTTAACTAAAAATTTGAGTTTTTAAATATGGAAAGGGTTAGGTATCTATTTTACCCATATAAATAGTTATTTATAGAAATAAAATTGATTTTAAAATTCTAGAGATGTTTCTAAAGTAATTAGTGTTAATTTAAAAAGCATGCTAAAAGATTTAAAAGAACTTGTTGCAAAATGTCCAAAGGTTTATAGTTTGAGTTAAAAGTTTTTTAAAGCTAAAAAAAATAGTAATATTAGTGAACAAAGTACAAGTTACAAACCTTTATAAGGAGCACTTAGTAACAAAGGAACTTTTATCTCTACAACATGGCTAAAACACTAAAATACATTGAAACACCACCCAAATATAGGTGATCAATAACTAGCCCCTTAAAGATAATCTTTTTTGTTCTATTCTAAGGCTATCTAATGTTTGAATTTATCTTCCAGGCCTCTGAAATCCTCAAATAACAATCCCTAGCATCCTTAACTGTTATTAGTTACCCTCTTATCCACTATTTTAGTTCGTCTAGCATTTTATTATCCTTTTGTATCCCTTTGAAACACGTATCATTTCACTTTTTCCATATCTTATATGCAAAGGAACCAAAGGCTAACATATGCAACGTTATGGCCCTTTTTGATGTGTTTCTTAAAGAGCATAGCCAATCTATAAACTCAAGACATCTTAGTCAATCCTTGTCAAGTTGACAACATTTAAGTATTTATCTCTATATCATTTAAGAGAATATACAATTGAAGAATAAGTGAACTAGAGATTTGGAGTCCCCTTTTACAAAGATGGAATCTATTGGTCAAATTTAGGAATTTTAATTTATCTATAGTGTCAAATATGTTCTTACCAACCAACCACAATAGAAATGTAACCATTTGGAAGCTGATTTTTGTTCCAGATTAACCTATACCACTCTATCTTTTGACCCCTCATTTTAAGGACCTTTTTGTATGATCTATTTGTAAATTTACCTTAAGGGTGACCATTACCATTACAAACATATTAGTATGCATTTCTTATGTCCAGTTCATTTCCTAATAGAATATGTATGAGTTCCATTAGGCAGTTACTCCATTGGCTCTTCATAATATATGTTTTCACTTTTAAGTTAAGGTACCTCTCTAAAAGTTTGGTAATAAGTTAAGTATGGCATAAAGGTTTATTTATCAAACTATAAAGAATTTGTCTCCCTATTTCCCACCAAGAATTTAAAACTATTTACTAGCTTGTTCCTTGAGTTATTAGGATATAAATCATAGAAGGAAGGCTTATACTTGATCTCCCATATACTTTTACCCTTCAAGAAGTACAATGAACCCATCTAAAATATATAGATTATTTTCTTCTCTATTTGACTATACTCTTTTGGTCATGAATACTTGGTTGCTAAGGTTTAAAAGAGTTAGATTTAGCACCCCCAACCTTTAGTTTACTAACTTCAAAGTAAGCCACTTTAGCATTATAACTACTGATTTGCCTACTTTTCTATAGGAAAACCTTAAAAGTCTCTCCGATGCCTTAAATAGTTCCTTATATAGGAACACATGCAATGATAAATGCTTATGGTGAGAATTCAACATAGCTTTTGTCAACTAAACTCTATCAATATAAGATAGTAACTTATTACACCAATTTTTTCCAATCTTCTTTATAATACCAATTTTTTCCAATCTTCTTTAGACATTTTTCAAGAGAGACTTTTAATCCCTGAGTTGTAATTTCCTTGTAGATGTTGGTAACCGAAGATATATAAATGGAGTGTATTTAACTTATATACTAGTAATAGATGAAAACCAACTTACATACTATTAGGCATTATTAGTGAGTAACATGCAACTTTTACTATTGTTTAGCCTCAGTCCAAACAGTTGCTTGAATGTGTAAAAGTATGCCATTATGTTACAAATAGACTTTTCATGAGCTTTAGAGAATAGAAGGAGATCATTAGTAAAGGAAAGGAAGAAAAGATCAATCATTTTACATCTATTATGAATTTTAAAACTATGATCTCGAGAAATGTTATGCTTCATTAATCTTGTTACCATGCAACTTTTACTAGTGTTTAGCCTCTGTCCAAACAACTGCTTGAATGTGTGAAAGTATGCCATTAGGTTACAAATAGACTTTATGCAAGGACATGCCTCAAAGTAAAAACATCCATTAAATTCATTTAGACATAGGTCCTTCTCTAGGTTTATCTCAAATCACTCTCTCCACTTCTCTAGCATTGATAGGACCACTCAACATTGTCACTTCTTCCTTAATGAATTGATTTGATATGAAGGAATTTATAATTTGACTCGTGGAACTAGATTGAATTTTTACTCCCAATGAATTCCTAAAGATGGCATATTCTTCACTTTTAAGTTCCTCATGTGAACTGACAACTTCCCTATTATTCTCTAATGACACCCAAGAGGGAGGTGAATTAGGTGAATTCTAGATTTTAATTAAAGTATACTAACTTATAAAAAAATGTCTACAAATTATCACAAATGGAAGAATGAAATAAAAGTAAATGAATTTAATTATGCTTATAAGCAATAAAGTAAAGAGTACGGGAAGAGAAATGCAAATCAATTTATAGTGATTCAAGAAACAATCCTTGCCTATATTCATTCCCAATACTCATATTAGATTTCTACTATAATTCTTCTCTCAAGGCAAATAATACTCTTTGTATAATCTTTTATTTTGTCAAAGAAATTGGAACCCCAAACCATTTTCAAATCTAACCAATACAATGATCACATATCCAAAAATATATTACAACTTAAACTTGTTCACTTAGATACTCTAATAATCACAAAAAGGCTCACACACTTAAAATGAGACAGTAAATGCTCAAATGATTGAAAAATACTTTAAAATGTGTGTGTAGAACACTCAAAAAGCTTCTTAATACTAAAAAAATGAAAAAAAACCTATTTATAGTGTCTTGGGACCTAAAACAACCATTAGAGCCAAGAACTAGCCATTACAATGGTTATATTTAACACATTAATCGATTAATATAGCATACTAATCAATCAGTATGCATTAAAAGCTCCATATTCACTAATTGTTGGAACACTGGTCGACCAGTAAGGATGTTGGTTGACTAATATGTCAGACTGGTCAATTATTATAGCAACTAGTGTTACAACAAATTCTAAATATTTAAATTTTAATTAATCTTATATTGGTCGATCATTAACCCATATAGGTCTACCAAACACCTCAAAAATATGATTATAACTCTTTCAAATATTCAAACTCAATTTGATTAATGCCATTATGATTTAAGACACTCCAAAAAGTTTTCTAAAGATTATTTGAAAGATCAAAAGACTTTTATATTAAAAACAAAAGCTTCAATACCTTTTAATGAATGTACATACACATGATATAAAATGAAATGAAATGTTTATACATGGTAAGCCTTTTTTATTAGAACCTCCCTTAGTTTAACAATCTCCCCTTTTTAATGATAAGAATACATTTATGATATTAAAAAGTAATGTAAGAATTTAATCAGACAAATAACAACCAATATCGAGATAATAATTAGTTTCCCCTTATTTTGTGCATAAAATATAAATCCATATCAAACACAATTCAAGATTGAACAAGAATTAATGAAAATATACATTGTCAAAGAAACATAAATACGTCCATCACATAAAATATATGAAATTACATTTACTCTCCTTGCATTATAGCATGCCCCTCTAATATCACAAGTTTTTCTCCCCCTTTTTGGAAACATAAAAAAGAGTCAACTAATTGAAGTAGGGAAACAAAACTCATTCAAACTGTACATGTCATCAAGTCGATGCATCATGATGTCTTAGAAAATCAATGTCTCCTTACAACATGGTAAACTGATACTCAATGGTTGTGAGACTAACATTTGGTGGGGATCAATGATGTGGTTGAGAGGTGGTGGCCTCATCATCTATAACTAGCTCAATGATGTTGCTTAAGAGAGGCTCATCAAGACTACAATTAGGCAAAGCCTCATAAACTGGAGACCAGCATTGAGGTTGAAAATATTCTCACTAATATGGTCTAGTCATTCGTCCATCAACCAATTGATATCCTATGCAGTTGAGATTAGCAAAGTTGAAGAAGAAATCAAAGTCAATCTCATCACCAGCAGGAGGAATATGGAAGTGCTGGAACATGAGAATAAGAATAAGGGCATATGGAATGTTTTTGTTTCTTCTTTGTGGAAGGACATGGAACATGTTAAGCAAAAGGAAGTGGCCAAGGTGACTACGGTTTCCTAGCATAAGAGTATATTGGAACCATAAATCATTATGTCTTAAGAAGGTACGATGCCCACTAACAGAGACAAAATTATATTTAACAAAAAGATTGTGGAAATAAGGAATAACATTGAAGCCATGAAGATTATTAGGTTTTATGTAGATCTTTGCATCGGGACATTCAAAGATAATCTTGACCTAATCAGGGACAGAGTATAGGCGATTGGCATATTTGGTGCAATAATTATAGTAAAAAGGGTGTCCAGGAATGAGGATGCCTAGGATCTTATTTATGAGATAAGAGGTGAGATGAATGTCAATGCTACTAATGGTGGAGAAGATTTATATGTCACCTTAAATTATTTTGGGAGGAGATTTGTATAAAAAAGCAAACATTGGTGGGATTGATCCTATAAGTGTGGTAAGAAGGGATTCCCTCCTTTGATCAATGAAATAACAAACAAGACCATAATCCTTGAATTATTCTGAACTAAAAAGAGATTTAAAAAGATTTTTATGTAGTTCTTGAGACGCATAATCTTGAAATTTAGAAGAATTGGTATCAAAGTGCTTATCTTAACTATGAGGCATAGGAGGAGGAGGGGTTGGAGATCATGCTCAATCCTAAGATTCCTAGAGGATGTGTAGGTAGCTTTACCTTGTGTAAGATTCCTAGGTGTATAAGTAGGGTTCCCGCTAGTTTTTTTAATTAAGAAAGTTTCAATTTTGAAAAGTAATGTATAAAGAAGAAATTCTCATTTATCATGCAAGCAATATAATCAAAAATTTCAATTCGGATAAAATTAAGCACAATGTAAGATAATTCATAATAAAAAAATATAAATCAATCATAAAATTAATTAAGAAACCTTTAATTTTGAAAAAGTAATTCATAATATGGAAATCCCCAAAATTGATTTAAAGAAGAATACTATAAATTTCAATTTGGAAAAACTTAAAAATAATTCAAATCAATTGAGAGTAAATAAAGCTTAAATTAGTTATGAATTGATCTAGCGATCCTCCAATTTTGAAAATTTCAGTGCAATTTACATCAAATTAGACAATTCCTAATTATGAAACCGTAATTAGCTTTAAATGCTAAATTAACGCAATTTATAGTGTAATAATTGAAATTGAATGCATAAACATGGTGGCAATTGGGATTAGTTATTAATGGAATCATTAATTGAGTAAAGGAAGCATGAAATTGGGAAAATCCCAAATAAGTACTGTTAAGGATGTAGAATGAATGGGGTTTTGGAGGACAATTGTTAGACATTTTAAAGTATGAGGCAATTGTTTGGCGTCAGATAAAGTGCATATATCTCACTAGAGAAGAAGCGTTAATATTGGAGAAGGTTGACATTATAGAGGAAGCTAATATCAGTTACTGTGGAAGCACTATGGAGGGAGGAGCTTGGCACCAGAGATGAAGAACATATACGATGGTAAAGCGGATGTTAGGATTTTCGGAGAATATTTTGTAGAGAGAAAGAGAGGAAAACTGTAAAATGGGAGTGGTACAGAAGAAAGAGGGATTGTTTATGCTTTAAGAAATGTAATTTATTTGTTGACCATATATGTAATTGGTCGACCGGTATGTGTTGTTGGTCAATTAAAGTTGGCGACCAATATAGCTTCAAACTCTCTATAACTTACCAGTTTAAGACATTGGTTGACCAGTTAGTGTATTTAATCGACCAGTATATGTGATCAGATTCTCCAAAAACTCTCAAGAAAGAAAATGAATTATAGATTTAACAATATTTGTTGACACCAAGGAGTACTAGTTGATCAGTCTAATTGTTTAGGGTATTAGTTATGCTACCAAACTGGGAACAAACTCTTAAGAAAGATTTAATCTAGTTGTTTTAAGGGTATTGGTTGACCAATATGGGGTATTAGTCAATCAGTCATTCTGGTGACACAAGCATTAAAGGTTTTAGTGATCAAATTAAAGAGAAGTAATATATATTAACTCAAAAAAATAATTTTAAAGGCATTTATCTAATGGAATTTCCATCAATCATCCTTCCTTCTCTTTTAATTGAACAAAATATATCCTCACTCATAGGTTTAGTAAAAATTTCATCCAATTGGTATTGTGTATCCATGAACTCTAATTTAATATCTCCGTCTTGCACATGATCTTTAATGAAATGATACTTAATTTCTCAAGTTTTTGGTCCTACAATGTTGAATAGGATTCTGTGTGAGGTAAATGACACTAATATTATCACACTTAATTGGTATTTTATTAAGGTCTAATACATAGTCTCTAAGTTATTGTCCAAACCAAAAGATTTGAGCCTGATAATTGTTAGCCACCATGTATTTGGCTTCGTCTATAGATAAAACAATTGAAATTTGTTTCTTAATAAAATAAGAACTAATTCATTTCTTATAACTTGACAATTCCATAATATGCACTTTTATGTAATAGACAATAAAAAAAATTGCATCTACATAACTAATTAAGTCAAAGAATATATTTTTAGGGTACCAAAGTCTTAATAAAATGGTTTGACATAAGTATCTAAGGATGCACTTAAGTTCTAATATATGTGATTCTCTAGGGCGTTTGACATAAGTATCTAAGGATGCACTTAACTTCTAATATATGTGATTCTCTAGGGCTTAATTTAAATCTAACACATAGGCAAACATTAAACATGAAATTAGGCTTACTTGTTGTAAGATAAAGTAAGCTACCAATTATACCTCAATAAAGCTTTACATCCACTAGCTCACCCTTTTCATCTTTATTCAATTTTCTTGTAATGCTTATAGGTGTCCCTAATGGTTTAGCTTAGTCCATTCTAAAGCATTTGAGTAGTTCTTTGGAGTACTTTTCTTGATTTATAAAGATACATTCCTTCATTTGTTTGAATTGGAATCTAAAAAAGAAGTTAAGTTCTCCTATCATGCTGATCTTGAACTCCCCACTTATACTGTTGGAAAATTCTTTACATATATCCTCATTAGTAGCACCAAAAATAATATCATATAAATTTGAACAATTAGGATATCATGCTTGTGCATTTTAATAATAAGTGTAATGTTTGCTTTGCTTTTAGAGAATCCATTTTTTAAAAGAAATACATGTAGCCTATCATATTAAGCTTAAAGTTTACAGGCAATGGTTGGATGCATCATATTTTTAAAAATGGGGATGTTGACCAACATTAATTCTTCTTTAATGAAGCCATTGAAAAAAGAACTTTTAACTTCCTTTTGAAACAATTTGAAATTCACATAAGATGCAAATACAAGCAAGAGCCTAATAGCTTCTAGCTTAACCATTGGAGCAAAGCTTTTCTCAAATTATATGCCCTCCTTTTAATTGTACCCCTTTGTTACGGATGTAGCTTTATTTCTTATAATAATGCTTAACTAATCTAATTTATTTTTAAAGACCCACTTGGTACTTATAGTTTGGTGATCATTAAGTCTAGGTATTAAATTCCACACTTTATTCCTCCCATATTGGTTTAACTCCTCATTTGTAGCTATAACCCAACTTTTATAATTAAGGGCCTCTTCTATTATTTTAGAACTTGAGAAAGGAAACCAATTAGATAAATCTTTAAGATGAGATCTAGTGATTGCCAATTATTAAACATTACCTAAACTTTTATTTAAAGGATGGATCTTCTTTTATTTCCAATCTCTCAGGAGTTCCTCATCCTTCTTATTTCACTCACTTAGTTCAATAATGAGTTCATGAGCAACTTGTTGGTGATCACTTTTGTTTCCTTTAAGGACTAGTAACTTTAGTTCTTTAGATATACGTGTATTATTATCTTTAAGGACTTTTTGGGATATAAGTGGGTTAGATTCAACAAAGACAACTTGGATGGATTCTTCAATAGTAAGGCTCTTCCTATTAAACACCCTATATGCTTTGTTAGTTAAGTAATAACCAAGAAAAATTCATCTATTTTGGAATCAAATTTCCATAAGTTATCTTTAATATTCAAGATATAGCATTTACAACCAAAAACTTTGAAGTAACTGATTTTTGGCTTCTTACCATGTTAAATTTCATAGGGGGTTTTATATAAGGTTGGTCTTATGTAGACTCTATTTGAAATGTGACATATGGTGGCAACTGCCTCTTCAAAAATACTTATGAAGGTCATACTTAATGATCATGGTTTTAGTCATTTCTTATAAGGCCGTATTTTTCCTTTAAATAACTCTAGTTTGCCGAGAGGTTCTTGGAGAAGAAAAATTGTGAAAGATATAATTATCTTAATAAAAGGTTTCAAACATTTCATTTTCACATTCCCTACTATGTTCACTCTTAATAGAAGTAATAGAAAGTTCCTTTTTATTATGCACAATTTTGAAAATTTAACACATGCCCCAAAACATTTATCTTTATTAGCTAAGAATAAAGTCTAAGTGAATCTACTAAAATCATCAATTACTAAAAAGCATAAAATTTACCACCTAAGATAGTAAACCTAATTGGTCCAAACAAATCCATAAGAAGTAATTCTAAAAGTCTAGTATAAGTTATCAATTTTTTACTTTAGAACGAGCTTTTGGTGTGCTTTCCCGTTTGACAAGTTCCACAACTCTTTTCTTTCTAAAATTTGACCTTTGGGAGACCATTTATAAGTTTTTTTAAGATGACCTTGGAGATGAGGTTCATGCTTGCATGTATAAGTCTCTTATACCAAATCCATGCATCTTCACTAGTAGACATCAGACACTTCGTATCTTAGTTAGAGAAAGCATTAAGATCAATTGTATATATGTTTCCTTTTTTTTTCAAAAAATGCAATTCTATTGTCAACTATTCTAGATACAATGCATGATCTCCCTTTAAAGCATACTTTATAGCTTGTGTCACATAATTGGTTCACACTTAACAAGTTATGGTTTAATCCATCAACTAAAAGTACATTATCAATAATTGTGTGGTCTTTCTTACCAAATTTTCGATGTTAATTATCTTACCCTTAGCATTATCTCTAAAAGTGACAAAAGCTCCATCTTTGTCTCTAAGTCGGTCATATGTCTTAATAATCCACCATCTATATACTGTTTGTTCCTCTTTTTCTTAGAACCATACAAAAAAATCCAATAAATATGTTTTAGGTGCCTAAATGAGCTTGGGTCCTTAGTTATTAGTCTTCTTCTTGTTTTCAACCTATTGCTCATTGTATTTTTTTTTTGAAAAGAAGAATTTATCAATGTGTCCATACTTACCATAAAAGTAACATACCATGTTGTATGATTTGATAGTATGGTGATGACCATTATAACTTTGATGTATAAATTCATTTCTTATTCTTTTATGGGCATATGAGTCATAGAAACCTCTTCGTTATGAAAGTGATTTTGAGTGCTCTCTTTGGATAATGAAAATTTCTAGCATAATTTTATATGTGAATTATGTTTCTTTTATTATTGTGAGGCTTGTTTGGTGTGTGGACATGTATAATATAATTGTGCTTGGAGTAAGGCCTAATGTGGTATGAATGGAATTGTATGTCATCATATGTTTTTATATAGAAGTTATACCTATTCTTTCCTTAAAAGTGTTAAATTCTCAATCTAGAGTGTGAATGATATATGAAAGCATGAAGTATGCTCTTAATGTAAGCCTTAGTGAATGTGCCATGTGTGTGCTTGATATGGATGCTCTATATTCATTTGTCATCCTAGGTATTGGTTCTTTATTATGTAAATGCTTTCCTTTGACACGTGGTTTTGGTGTTGTAAGCATTCTTATGACTATATCGAATTCCATGACTATTATTAGAATTATTTTGAACTCTTAACATGTTTTCTAGTTTCTCACTTCCTTTAGTGAACTTGGACAATGAGTCCTTGAGAGAATCAACTTCCTTCTTCAACTCTTCATTCTCATGCTTTTATCTATGGATACACTTTTAGAAGCTTTGATATTATATAATTCACTCTTTATCTTTTCATTTTCACTATGCATACATCTATATTCTTTTAAACTTCTTTGAGTTATATGATAGCTTTTTCTTTTTCATGATTATAATTTCAACTCTTAATAAGTTCGTCACATATCAAATCAATGTCACTATTATCATTGTCATATGATTTAAAGTTAGACAGTACCTCATCGTCATTTGTTTCCATAAAGTAAATATAAGCTACATCCCCTTCAGAATATTCACTTTTAGGTTCTCTTGTATCATTTTAAGTAGAGGATTTGAGTGCCTTCTTTTTTCCTTTGTCCCTTTTTCCTTCTTTCATTTCTTTCAAATTTGTTACTTTCTTTAAGGAGGGCATTAAGACTTCATATGTGTGGGTTTCTTATATTCGAAGCAAATAATATTATTTGATTTACATTTTGAATCCATCTTATCACCTTTTTATTCCTTTCTTCTTTAATTCTTCTTCAAGAATTTCTTAAATTTTCCAATGACTAGAGTAATATCTTCTTTATCACTTTCACTAGGTGATATCTCTTTCTTGTCACTTGATTCTTTCTTTGAGACTTTGATTATTAAATTCTTTTTCTGAGAAAGTGATGGTTCTTCTTATGTCTCTTGGAGCCTAATTTCCTATGTAAGAAAAGATCTGATAAGCTCTAATGGTAGAGTTATTAGGTCTCTAGCTTCTAGTATAACTGTCATTTTAGCTTCCCATGTTTTCGGTAGTGACCTAAGAAACTTTCTCACCATTTCAATGTTAGTGTAGGTCTTTGCAAGACCCTTGAGAGCATTGATAATATCAATAAATCTAGTATACATGCTAGAAATGCTTTTATCATGTTTTATTTGAAACAATTCATATTGGTGATTCGCATGCTAACTTTTCTTTTCTTAAATTCATAATTAACTTTAAATGTTTGCCAAATTTTGTGAGTTATTCCACATATAAATACTCAATTGAATTTATTTCTTTCTAATGTACAAAAAAAATGTGGGCAACTTTACTATTAAAAGAGATTAATCTTTTGTCTTGTGGATCCCATTCTTATCAACATGGGAAGTTTTCCATCATTTATAACTTTATTAGAAATGTATCAACATATTTGGCCATCAAGAAAAATTTCATTCTTGTTTTTCCAATAAAGGAAGTCATTTCTATTAAAGAAAGGGGTTCTATTGTTTAACCTTTTTAGTTAAAGGATGATATAAGTATGCTATTATAACCCTTCCCATAGGATTTAGTTCAAAATAATACCCCTATAGACCCACTCTGATACCACTTATTATTCCCTAATGGCACCTAAAAGTGGGTGAATTGGGTAAATTCAAGATTTTAGTTAGAGTATAATAACTTATAAAATGATGTCTAAAATTTATCATAAACTGAAAAATGAAATAAAAGTAAATGAATTTAATTATACTAGTAAAAAACAAAGTAAAGAGTAGAGGAAGGGAAACATAAATCAAGTTATAGTGGTTAGCTGAACAATTTTTTCTTACTTTTACTCCTAAGACTTGTCTTAGATTTCCACTATAATTCTTCTTTCAAGGTGAAGAATACTCTTTGTGCAATCTTTTATTTTGGCAAAGAGGAACCTCCTTTTTAATCTTACTTCAAGGTAAAGAGGATCCCTGAGCCACTTTTAGATTAACCCAAAAATAGATTACAACTCATACTTGCTCACTTGGATACTTTGATAATCACAAAAAGGCTCACACGATCAAAATGAGACAATGAATGCTCAGATGATTAAAAATAATTAGAAATGTGTATATAGGACATTCTAAAGCTTCTTAGTATTAAAAACAATGATAAAACACCTATTTATAATATTTTAGGATCCAAAATAATCATTGGAGCTAAGAACTAGTGGTTACAATGGCCATATTCAACACACTGGTCAACCAATAAGCTATAACGGTTGACTAATATACATTAAAAGCTCTAGATTCACTAGTCATTGGAACATTGGTCAACTAGTAAAAGACGTTGGTTGATCAATATGATAGACTAGTTAACCAATATATTAACCAGTGTTGTAACAAACTTTAGATACTTAAAATTTAACAGTTTAATCCTATATTGGTCAACTGCTAACCTATATAGGTCGACCAAACACCTCAAAAATATGATTTTAACACCTTCAAATATTCAAAATCAATTTAATTAATGTCATTATGATTAAAGACACTTCAAAAGTTTTTCAAAGATTATTTAAAAGATGAAGAGGCTTTTACATTAAAAATAAAAGCTTTAATACCTCTTAGTGAATATAAAGACTTATGATATGCAATGAAATGAATTATATATGCATGGTGAGCCTTTTATACTACCAAAGAGAATTAAGATGAGCTTACAATAAGGAATACATGAAATAATCTTGATGTATCTTAATCTTCTTTTTGACTTGATCTTGATATTGAAGATAGCAAACATTGTCTTTTCTATCATAATCTTTAGATATAGTAAGATTTTGCTCTCATATTCCATCTCAACAACAACATTAAACTTATTAGTAGTACTTATGTTTTGTTATCATCAAAACCTTGATTAGAACCTCCCTTTGTTCAACATTCCCTATTCCCTAACACTAAGGAGCTAATTTTGTTTGTATTCTTCCTGTCCATATCAGCCTTACAGAAAAAGTTGGTTTCTTTATCTCCTTCCTTAAGATATAAGTATCTAGATGTTTATTTAAGAAGAAAGTTGAAGTTCCTAGTTACTTTAGAGTATGACTCAAAAGAATTGTTCTTCTTATTTAGCCATAGGTTCATGGATTCTTATATACTTCCTTTTAGATTGCCTCTAATGCTGCATTTATAGTTCAGACTTCCATATGGGATCATGCTCTTCTAACTTTCAAATTTGAAGTTCCTCTTTGATAGCATCAAACTTCCTGACACTAACATAAACTTTATGTCATGATATGTGCTTGGATAATCCTCTTTGAACAACCCCTTCAAATCCTTCATTATCTATAAGAAATTACTAAACCTAAAGGAATGTCTCCTTCCACTTATATTAAACAAGCACCTTATGACAATTTACGAGAGCTCTAAGAATAGGGGTTTTATGAAGGTAGACTTACTCTCCTTGAATCTTATTATCCAATCCTCATTCACCAGGGCTTTGTCCAATTTCATACTTATGCTCCATCCTTGGCTATATATATATCTCACATTTTAGGTTAGTCATACCTAATTTCTCCACACATTCTTTTAGATACTCCTTGAAGTTTCTTAAGCATGCAGTGTCTATAACTTTAGACGAATAAAAGGTAATATAAAAACCTCTAAGGATCTTTTAAGGACTCTTATTAATGGCATCAATTCTGATGAGATCATTCTAAAGAATTTTCCTTTGAAACCTAAAGTTGGATCAATACATAAAGTAAATCGCTACCCTTACATTTTCCTATAGTACCCAAACCTCTAAGGGCATTAGCTAATCATTTGCTTGTAATATATTGACCTTTAATAGTTTTGGATTGAAAACAATCACTATCCTGCCATAGCAATGGTACTGGTGAATAGACAAGAATTCCTTATTTTTTCCTAGTGATTTCAGTTTCAAAATATAACCTATTTGAATTTTGTTTCCAAGATCTCTATAAAAGCATATTTAGTTCCCAAAATAAAGTCCTTTGAAGGCTATTGTTCTTTCGGGCATTTGATGCCCCTTACATTCCAAGCCATCACAAATATAGAGAGGAAGATTGAGTGGATCCTTGGATCTTCTTTTCCTCTCTAATTTCCTTATACTTTCTATCACAAACTTCTTACCCTACTTATCCTATTCATCTCCATTTGAGTTACTAGCGTCCTTTTTATCTTTTGATGTTTGAATATTCGCATCTATACTATTTTCAGTCTAATTGTTATTTCCTCCAATGGGTTTTTCATTTTAGTTGCTTCACCCTCTTTAAACAATTCATAATTCTAACTGGCTAGGTTGAGCTCTTAGTTGGTAATGATTGTGCCATTGTCCTCAAGCTAGACCTAACCTACCATTTCATTTTCTTTATTTCCTAAGTTTATATTCCCTTCTCTCACCACCTTGTTCCTACTGTGTATTTATATTTTAATCCTCATATTCCCTTTTTTCTGAATATCCAGGTTCATCAACTCCTCAAAATCGCATATTGAACAAGACCTTATGATAATCAGCGAGAGATCAAAGAACAAGGGCTTTATAAAGGTAGCTTTACTCTTTTTGAATCTTTTCAGTCAATCCTCATTTACTAAGGCCATGTTGTATTGCATTATATATGGAAACACCCCTCGTATTTTAATTTAGTCATACCTAATTTCTCTATAACTTCTTTTAATCCTCTTTGAAGTTTCTTAAGCAAACATTACCTATAACTTTTGATGATTAGAGGGTGCTATTAAAATCTCCATGGATCATCTACGGGTCTTTATTAGTGGCATGTATTCTTATGAGATCATTTAAAAACAAATTTTTATGAAACCCAAAATTGGATCCATACATAGAGTAAATAGCTACCTTTGCATCTTCCTATAACACCCAGAACCCTAAGTGCATCAACTAATTACTTGCTTATAGTATATTGACCTTTACTAGCTTTGGGTTAAAAACAATCACTATGCTACCATGGTGATGGTATTGGTGACTAGATAAGAATTCCTAGTGTTTTCCCAGTGATTTAGTTTCAAATTCCAAGATCCCCATCAAAGCATGATTATTTTTAAAATGAAGTCCTTTAAGGAATATTATTTCTTAAGGCGATTGATTCTTCTTAGGATTTAAGCGACCATAAAAAGTTAAAGGGAGATTGAATAGATCCCTTGGATATTCTTTTCCTCTTTGATTTCCTTTTACTTTCTGCCATAAACTCCTTACCTAACTTGTCAAATTTATCTATATCTAAGCCATTAGCCTCCTTATTATGTTTTGATGATTGAATATTCCCATCCATATTATTTTGAGTCTTAATCCAATAGGCCTTTCATTTTAACTGCTTTACCCTACCTAGGTAATTCATAATTCTGACTGGCTAGGTTGGGCTTTTGGATGATAATGATTGTGCATTGTCCTCAGGCTAGACTTACCTTACCATTTCAATTTCTTTACTTCCTGAGTTCATCTTCGATTCTCTCACCACCTTATTCCGACAGTATATTTCTCTTTTGACCCTCATATTCACTTCTTTTTAATATCCAAGTTCATCATCTCCTCAAAATCCCCATATTGAATTAGCCCCTTATGATAATTAGGGATAGGTCTAAGAACAAGGGCTTTGTGATGGTAGCTTTACTCTTCTTGATAATCTTTTCAACCAATCCTTATTTACTAAGGCCATATCTAGTTTCTTACTTAAGCTCCATCCTTGGTTTTACTTATTGCACCATATATAAAAACACCCCTTGAATTTTAGGTTAGTCACATCTAATTTATCCACACATTCTTTTAGACCCTCTTTGAAGTTTCTTAAGCAAACATTGCTTGTAACTTTCAATGAATAAAGGGTACTATTAAAATCTCTGAGGATCATTTAAGGATCCTTATTAGGGGGATGAATTCTTACGAGATCATCCAAAATTATTTGCCTTTGAAACCCAAACTTGGATCCATACACAAAGCAAATAGCTACCCTTACTATTTCTTATAGAAACTAGAGCCCAAAGTGAATCAACTAATCACTTGTTTATATGATATTAACCGTTACTAGCTTTGGGTTGAAAACAATCACTATCTTACTAAAGCGATGGCACTAGTGAAAACAAGAATTTCCAATGTTTCCTAGTAATTTTAGCTTCAAAATATATTCATATTTACGTTTTGTTTCCAATATTCCCATTAAAGCATGTTTATTTTCCAAAATGAAGTCCTTTAACGACTATTGTTTATTGGGCTAGTTTATTCTCCTCATATTCCAAGCCACCATAAAAATTTAAAGAGAGATTGAGTGGATCCCTTAGATCTTCTTTTCATTGATGATTTCCTTGTACTTTATATCTTAAACTCCTTACCTGACTTGTTTAATTTATCTCCATCCATGTTACTAACCTCTTTATTATGTTTTGATGTTTGAATATTCCTATCCATACTATTTTTAGTCTCAATTGTTATTTCCTCCAATGGGTTTTTCATTGTAGTTGCTTCACCCTCCTTAAGCAATCATAATTCTAACTGTCTAGGTTGAGCTCTTAATTGGTAATAAAACCCCTGTATTCACTTATGTCTAAATATCCAAAGTTCATCAAGTCCTCATAATCCCCTTTAATAAACCTCATACTTATTGATCACCACCACTTACCTTATTGTTTAAGTGTAGGTTTTCACTGGTATGAAACCCTGGTAAAATCCTCAAAATAAAGTTTCATCTTATCTAAATCTCATTCGGGTATGGTAATTAGTAAATTATTATATGGTAAATTATCACTTATTTTGATATTAAGACACACTTTAGCATATCTGATTCTTTTCCTCATTGTAATAGTGTCTTATCAAGTTTCCAGATAAATCAAGTTTCCAATGAAACTACTAAAGTACTAAGTCCTTTAGTAGATTAGTGCTCTAAAGGCATGCTAAGAAAATTATTCCAGATAAGAATATGCTCATGTTTGATAGCTTTGAAGCTTATAGCTAGCCTCTAGCTTTAAAGGAATATAGGAAAATTATGGATGTGGCAAGGCCTTGATCCAAAGATCTCTTTAACCCCCAATGTTGAGGAGAATCTAAATAATATAAGATTTTCTTTTGATAACATTACCCTCCTGAAGTCCTCTCCCTATCTAACTACTATGAGCCCAATCATTAATTGCTGGGAAAAGAGGTATCTTCCAATGAAAAAACCCTCTAGTGTTGAAGACAAACATCTAAAACCTTGTTTTATAATTTTCACTCCTGGATAGATAAAAAGACGAACCATGGATTTATTAGGAGGACAATAGCTCAAAGGGTTCACTAGAACTTTATTTAACAACATGTTTCCAATTTAGGGATGGGTTAATGGAGAAGGGAATGGGAACCTTATTCTTCTCCTATAATGGTTCATATTGTAACATCCCGGTTCCATAGAACGGGTCGGACCAGAGAAACGGGTCCAAGTGTGGTAAATCAACACATCTCATGCTCATGCATTTGTGAACAGTG
>JAOTAY010000189.1:24338500-24356148 GCA_025629805.1 Erythroxylum baracoense
GTATGCACAATGTCCGTCGGAGAATTTAGCTACGGCCGAATCTCCGACGTTTTCGACCGTCGGTTTATTCCGTCTGTAATTTGGTATACCGACGGTATATTTGGTTTTTTCGTCGGTAATTTCCGTCTGTAATTCACTGTTTTCTTGTAGTGATGTGTTTAGTAATACATGCATTTGAGTTTAAGGTTGTTTTCTTCCATACAAAATCCTAGATGAGTACTCCACATCGTATTCTTGGAAACGTGTTTGGTTAACCAGTCAAGTGGTATTTGCATGCATACAAGAACTTGCTAGCTAAACATTAATGGTTGAATCTGTCCTTATCATACAAAATAACAAGTAAAGCCACTGCTGCAACAGGTGACGACTTAGCTATCTATAATACTTTTGCTGAATTCAGTGGAGCAAAATTTGTCTTCTATACATATTTTGGTTATCAAGAAGGGACTTAACTTGTAGCCTGTCTATATCAAAATTGGTCAGTCTATATAAAAAACGAAGTGCGTAAATCGTAGAAAACCAGTATACAGAAGTTCATCCACTATACTGCTGAATGTAGATAGAATTGATCATTGTTGAACATATAAATGGTTTACAAGTCGGTAAGGACTAATGGCTATAGCAGTTGTTGTAAAAGCGATAGCTACATAGCCATCCTGTTGCTATTTGTATAAAAAATTACTTCTTTTTATTTTCGAAACAATCAATCCATTAGTTCTTGGCATATGGTAATCACACACACACACACACACACACACACACACACACATATATATATATATATACATACATACACTATGATAGTCTTAACAGAAATCTAAGTCAAGGAATTTAGCTCTTTAATTATTTCAACAAAGGTGCAAACCTTTTAAATTGTAATTAATAGCCAAGAAAAAGTTAGCCTCAGTAACAAAAGATTATATGTAAAGATTATAAATTATTAACTGAAATTTTTTAAAGATATTTTTATTGATCAGTAGATTTGACATATAAATGCTAATATTGATTTTGTGATTTAAAGAGTTAATTAATGACAAAATAAAAGAAAAGTGATTTGGAGATTGACGATTTCACTTATTTAAAACCATGCATATATGTACTTGTACAAAATTATATATCATCAAGCTTTTAAAGTACTACAATTATAATAATCTGACGACTTCCCTTTCTTCATTTCTCAAATATGCGGATTCCAATATCATCAAGGCTTGAAGTTAAGAATCCACTATACTTGTTCATTTCATCTCTACCACTTTGCATCAACAGCAGTGACATATCTGAACTATTTTCTGCACCAAAGTTTGAAACTCTATGGCCATTATATCAGTCTTCTTGACTTAACTGCGAAGCCACAAACTTGTCAAAAGCTCTCCAATCTATTACTTTCTTATTGCCTTCTATGGTTTGCTCTTCTTCTTCAGCATTGCCGTTGTTGTTATTAGCATATTCTGGTGAAACATACATTGAGCTTGTTGCCCTCTTTATTAATAGCAGTGATGGGCTCTCTAACTGGGGAAGTTGTACAAAACCATTTGTATTCATGAAACTTAAGTTATCCGCTTCTATCTCTTGCTTACATAAGAAATTGTGAGCTAAGAAGCTCTGAGGTTGCCTCGAGATGTAATCAATGGGATCAATCACTGAACTAACCCCACTTGATTCATCATAAAAATAACTCGAGTCCCAACCTTCAATGGCTTTGGCTTGGCCGTTAGTTCGTTTCTTGAATGCTCGACAAACTACCCATCCTTCTTCCTGCAAATTAAATTTCAACGAGTAACGGATGAAAAGTAAGAAATTTGTTTTAAAGTTTTTCTTGCATCGATGAACTTGACAATTAGACCCAGGTGTGTGTTGCTCCAAAAAGTTGAATCTTCTTTTTCATTTATTACCAATCTTCTTCTTTTTCTTTCCCTTTTGTAGGTTCAATTTTTTTGTTTAGGAAAGAGAAGTAGTGGATTCCAAAAGCTGCCGCACAAGGAAAGGAAATGGAATATTTCTTTTTACAAAAAGAAACACAAAGAAAAGAGCACCAATGCTACAAATGAGAATGGTGAAAAGTTATTCTTATGCTTTGGAACCATTTGACTTGTAAGGAGTGGAAGTGATCTTGTGCTCAATGACTCTATGCATGGAAACATAGAGGTGGACTAGAAAAAACGTAAAATAAATTGTTCAAATTGACTTCTATGTAAAGCCTTTTGTCTTTTGGAACTTAATTACAGTTAGAGAGAGAGAGGGGGTGTCCTTGAACCGACAAGACCCAATTCTGTTGACAATTAAACCTATGGAGGTTTTATAACATGAAAAGAGACACCATGAGGAATTGATTAAAGCTAATTATCTTTTCCCGTTAAGAAAGAGAGGCTTTTGTTGAGTGCAGAAAGGGAAGAAGGAGAACTAATGAGCAAAATTACTGTAGAACTTTTTATACATGAATTGATAGTAATGAATTCTAAATTCTCTTTAGAGAGTCTCCTATCCTATATGTACGTTAAGAAGCTTCCACCTATATATTAGGTGATAAAAGAGACTCTTCTTAACTCTCAAGGTTCATGAAGCCATTAAACAAGTTTCAAATTATGAATTACATTTCACTTCACCTTTAGAGATTACGAAAAGAGATTGAAGTAAAGGTTAACAGCAAAGGATGAGATATGCTTGCCTGTGGAGGACCATTCTCATCAGATTCAAGCCTATATTCATGCACAATCCAATCAGTTTTCTGTCCATTTGGAGCTCTTCCTTGGTAGAAGACAAGAGTTTTTCTCATTCCAATCAGCTTTGTCTTGTCGTAAATTGCCTTGTCTCTCCCAGTTGCCTTCCAAAACCCTGCCATAGTAGCTCTGTTGGTCCTTGTCCCCGTCGGATACTTCTTATCCTTGTGGTTGAAGAAATACCATTCATTTTGTTCTTCGTACCCAATCTGGCAAGTCCCTATAAATCACAATATGACTATATAATTTATCTCATATGACCTAAGTTGTTAGTTGGCATTGGCTTTGTTTCAAGTGAAGTTTAAGGAAATGGATTCACTAGTATGTAAATCTCTACAATTATAGGAAAAACCTTAACTCGATCCTTTATTAAACCCTAAAAATATGAACCTCATCTAAACAAAGTGATATTTCTGTATCATTGAGAACCGTAGAAAGGAAATGAAGCAACATGTAAAGCAAAATACCTTGTAGATCCCATGGTTCAATTCGGTAGAGATCTACATCTCTAATAACATCAAGATCGATCTTTTGTGATGCAACTTTCTTCCTCAGATAGTACCCCACAAGTTCTTCATCTGTGGGGTGAAACCGGAACCCTGGTGGAACACAAGACTCCATTGACTCCATCAAAACACCTTGTACTGTAACAAATTCACCAGCTTCACCATTATTAAATGCCCCTTCAATTCATCATCTTTAAATCATAACCATGCTAATGAACTTACTGTAATGGAATGGAAGACCAGACAATAAAGCTAAAAAGGGAAAGTTGTAGAATTGACAGCTATATAGAAGGAAAAAAATTGTTAATAAATAATGAAGAAACTCTCATATTAAGAAGATGACAAATGTTATCAGCTATAATCATCAACTTATTTGGTGGCGAGCAACACTCACACCGTATTATCTATGCAAGGAAAAATAAATGCATGTTATAAAACAAAAACACCCTCCCTTGAGAAAGAATGACTTTTTATGAAGATAGAAGACAAAAAAAGATGTAAAAGGGAAAGGAATTCAGAAATTATAAGAGTATGTTTTTGATAAAAGCCAAGTGATTATAATTAGTTCAAGAGCTTATTACTTATTAGGGCCTCTACTTTTGCAGGGTCTTAAGAAACGGACAACTAGAGGTTTGTGCTAATGAAGTTGTCTTGTGTTGGTGAATGATAGAAATGATTCAACAAGAACGGTGTTTCCATTGCGACAAAAAGAGTAAACATTGATTAACTAATAAACTACTGACATTTAACAGAACCCAATTCAAAGAAAAGAAAAGGGATAGAAACAAAAGAAACTTTTTGGAAACGAGTCATTTTATAAACTGATGACATTAGAGAGGAGACATGAAGCAATAAGAGGCATTAAGGTATGGGGTGTGTGTTTTATATTTGGTTTAAAAAGCAGAATTGGAAAATGGTGGAAAAAGAGGATGACGTTATCACAATTTGAGAACGCGCTTCTCGAAAGAGAAACGCTTAGGGTGTGCAAAAAGAGAGACACCCTTCCATTAGATCAAGCTTGCAAAGAGACCAAGTTGATACTAAAAAGAAAAAAGAAAAGCACTCTTGATGGAGGTACTTGCTGCGTCTATGTCTTTGTTGCTGAAACAGGCTCTGCCACGTTTTCTCCTTGTCGAGAATTTCCATGGCACAAACTGATCTCTTTTCTTTCCTTTTTGTTCCTCAATAGCTAGGCTCTCCGATAAAATGCAGACTCAAAGACGAATGTAGGAAATAGATACATAAAACCTATCATTGTAAGGATTTTCTGTCAAGGATTTAGTGTTTTAGTGACACTGTCAAGATTGATTTCTTCAGATTATCTTGTCAAATTTTTAGTGACTTGGTGCTTCTCACAGAGACTAAAAGTGATAGATAGAGAGAGATCAAACAACCCTTTTGGAAGTACAGTGTGGCAAAGGGAGGAAGAGGAAGGAACAACGATAGATTTCAGGAGACTTAATGAGTTTTGAAACTTTACCTATACATATACGATAACAAAGAAATCAACTTTCTAACAACCTTTTACCAAAATCTATATAATTATTTTCCATGTTCATTAAACCGACCCATCAATTCAAGGAATAGCCCAAGTTAAGTGAAGTTGGGACGAAGAGGGATTGCGACACAAATCAAGCTCTATGGCAAAGGATGTGCTACCTTAGATATAGACAAAGATTAGAAAGCTGTGGAAAAACTGATGTAAAAAGAGTTAAGTTTCGAACCTCATTTGTCAAAAGGATAAAATAATTATGGTTTCTACCATATAGAACTTGAAAGGTTTAATTTGCACTACTAATAGCAATAAGCAAAAAATAAGATGGTCTACATATTCAAGTACTACAAAGGGCTTACCTTATCTGAGAGAGTTAAGTAGTAGTAGTAATGGTGTGTAATATTAATGGTATAACTGGTTGAAGACAGAAGGAATGAAGAAGAAGAAGAAAAAAGGAATGAAGAAGAAGAAGGTGAAATGAGAAGGGGGATTCGCTTTAGAGGAAGAAAAAGAAATGTGAATGGAAGAAGAAATATAGGAGAGGCGAAGGGTGGACCGCTGAATTCCACGTGGGGGTTTCTCTTTTATTCTCTTCCGTCACTTACCCTACTTTCTACACTAAGTCACCAACCTCCTCTTTCTACTTCTCCCTGTAAATATAAGCCATTTTATCCTCTCTCTCCTCTTCATTATCTTCCGCTCATCTAACATTGGAGGAAACAAATTATTTTGATCATAGAAATAACCCTAAGAAAGATATGTAGATTGATATAAAAATATACAAGAGACCAACGTTACTAATAGGCTCATTCTTTTGGTGTATATGAATTTAGGATTTTTAAAAATTAAAAAATTGTATTAGAAAAAGAAATTTCTGAAAGGCCTACATCTTATAGTCAGTGAAAGATCCATAAGAGCTGGAGTTACAGAAATAGAATCCATAAGCCAAAAATGTTTAGTGATTTTGTTTTTTAAATGAAGTTTTTTTTAATTATGTGATTAAACAATTTCGTTTCATTAATCTTTACCATTTATGTTAATTTTGATTGATATGTATTAATAGTTAAAGTTTCTGAAACATGTAGCAACTCATGTTAATAAAAATAACAGAAATACTAACATCTAGTGAAAATTAAAAAAAGTGTAAATTTAAGCATTTAATTGTCATTTTTAAAGTTCATACTATAATTATAAAATTGAGTTAACTTTGAATTTTTTTAATGAACCCCTAGGCTTTCTTAACGTGATATACAACTACAAGTTGACTGTAGAGAATAGCAATTACTCACTGAACAGGGAAGAAATTGATTTATATTTAAAAAGTGAAAATAGAAAGAAAAATAAAGTCATCAACTTCAAATTTTCACGAGGAAGTGGCCAATTTCTATTTGTCTCACATTTCGGTTTCAAACTTTCAGATACACTCTGCCACACTAGCAATACATTACATAACAACGTTCCACCATGTGTTAACTCTGCCCTAACAAGCTGAGCTATTTTGCTACTTCCCAGGTCGCATAGCTCATTACCGGCTTCACTTATTGCTTGTTGAAAATTCACACAGTTACCCTCACATCAACAGTCCTACTCTCACCAATTTTCGATGGTAAAAAATATTTTTACTAATAAAAAGAGAATGCAGAATACATGAAGTAAAGGTTGAAAGTGAAATTTCATCACTAATTTAGATGAAGTTTTGTAAAGTCAAAAATAAAATCTGACTGGACAAAACCAGTCAACTTAATTCATATTCCTGGGTACTTTAGTCATTTCAGCTGTTGATTGTGGCTAGCAAATGATTTCTCGACAAGTGTTTACGAAGGAAAGAGTTTGTTAGGCATAACAAGTAAAAACTACGTGTAGGCGATCATTAGCAAAGTTTTGTTCTAACACTTTACGTAGAAGATAAAAAAAGCAGAAGACAAGTGTACATTCTAAGGCCAGCCCTCTGAATATGGGGACCCCATCCCCACTCTCGCCTTCAATCCTCTCAATTTAGGAAATTAACTATTGATCATAAATTATCCAAATTTGGTAGTATTTAACTGCACAAGTTCAAGGTTATAAACTCATTTCAACCACACAAATATGTAAACGTAACACAACATATTCCTATACAGTCCAAGGATTAATTTATTTATAGTGCATCGTTATACTAATGACTAACATGTGAACCATAGTTTTCAACTAAAAAGTATGCAACTATGAATTAATGTAATAATTACAAATAATAAAGATTTTATTATAAATAATACTAATATAATTATCATAAATTATAGTAATAAATAATTGTAACCACAATTTCACTGTTATCACTATATTATAATGTACAATTTAAAATAAAAATAAAAATACTATAAATTGATAATATGTAATATCATTTATTTTTAATGTTTCTAGTGAATTTCAACTTCAACTTCAACTTTAACACCAATCTCTTGACTTACTGTCATTACTAGACTCATTTTAATTATTTTAACTAAAAATTTATAATTTAAATTGAGAATATATTATTTTGAACTTGTTTTGTTTAATTAATTCTAGAGTTCAATTGAAGCTGAACATTGACAGCCGTTCTTGGCTGGACAGAAATGAAAGATATAAATCACTATCGAAAGAGCCCAAATTAAGGAAGGCAAGTGGAGAATCAACCGACATGGATTGATTTGATGTTAATAATATTAATGGCTTTCAAAGCTTGTGGTCGGTTTGAGACATCGTTCAAAATTGGACAGTCAAGGTATGGAATCCCACTTTGACGGTAGTGAATGTTTAGCTCAGTCTCCTACAACTTATGTTTCGATATAGTTCACTTTTGTAGTCTCGTAAGTAAATGACAACAGTGGAGTATCTTTGTATATGGATGAGGACAAATAAACTAAGAACCTCCATAGTCCATACCTTATGTCGGTGAGAATAATCATTATCAGAGTACAAATGAAGTCCCGAAATACTTATGAATTACGTTCTTTTCATAATTGCTACACAGTATGATGCAACAAATCCATCCAAAAGGGTTTGAGATAATCCCATAAGAATTTCAGAACTGCAACTTGTAGGATTTAATTTTGCAATTGCAGTGGATTTATTGATATAGCATGGAAAAGACTTGAAATTAGATGTCACGAGGTAAGCAGAGAAGTCGGAATGATTTCAGGTTGGTCTGATGTTCTTCTTCTATGTATGTACGTATTTTGTTAGATGTAGTATGTTCCTTTACTTGATCTCTTTTATAAGTAGTTTATATTACATCATTGAGTGTATTTCTCTCCTCTTATTATTAATTCTATTAACAGCTTTTCAGTAATTATTTTTTGTTTGCTGATTGTTCTACAGGTTGTTATATTACAATTTAGGCGTCAGTCTATTGCCCCACCTAGTTATTGAGTTGTTCATGAGTTTCTAAACTGAGATTATTTGATGCATTCAAACTTATTTTAATAAAAAAGGGGTAAAATAACCATCAAATTAAGTGCCGTGGATTAAGTCTTGTGCAGTCGAAATTCAGCACATATACCTACCTAGCTCCTTCCCTCAAGAACTGCAAAATCTGATAGTTTTTGATAATAAGTTCATCTAAAGCAACCACCTATATATGAAAATAAAGAACGAGAAGTTAATTTCTTCTCCAATATCACAATGTCAGCAGACCCTATACTGTGGTGGTCACTGAACATCAATGATCACTGCTTAATAAATCAGCAACAGCAACTTGGAAGCAAGAAAAGGTTAAAGGACGAAGGATAGAAAACGAGAAGAGAAGGCCAGAAAATTATCAATCTATGACTACGAGACACAATTTCATTGGACTGAGAATGGGATAATAAGATTCTCCAACTGAATGTATATATTATTGATACTCTTTCATAGTTTTAAGTAAACAATAGTTCATGCATGAGTCTGAGGCTAAAGAATTAAGAAAGCTTTATCGACTTTGCATAAAAATTATACCAGATATTGGAATCAAGCTATGGTGTACGAGTCTGTGGGAACTATTTGGTTCTTCAATTAATTTCTTCTTTTATACGTTATGGAGTGCTCTTGCCTGTTATCTTTTGCAAAATATAGTTAGTTTTTAGTTATATACGTATAAGAATAGAGACTAAGGATCTTAGTAAGTGAAAACTAAACAAAGAAAAGGATGAAGTAAGCAAACAATTTCTAATCAAAATTCAGAATTGCAAAATGCATTTGAAAGGAATTACAACATATTCACCTGATCTAATCCTTATACTCTTCCGCACCAACCCCAGAAGATATTTTTAGCGTGCAGGTTTTGACAGATTCAACGCTTCCTTAGAAAAAGTTCTGACTTCTGTTTTGGCAGCAATGAATACTACGTTTTGTCGTTTTGATTCACGTTACAAGTAAGGAGGGAGGTCAATAGTGGAGATATGAAGATGTAAAGGAGCTGATGAAGCTGGGTGGTGAATGGCTAGAGATGGATGTGGACACTTATAGTATTACACGTAGGACGGTGGTGGTCGGCCTGGGCCACCAATCATACGGTGGACCGAATCATTGAAGTTGGGCCCCCCAAGTCGGTCGTTCCCCACCACCCCCTTTGTCAAAGCTGGGGCGGTGAGGGCTAAACGTCAAGCTTCCTCACTGAGCATGTTAAAATATTACGGAGGAATTGCACTTGCACCCAAATAAAAAATAATAATAGTTACTGAGGAAGAAAAATTGAATAGATGTCAAAATATAAGAGAGGCAATATAAAATGTGGAGACAGATAGCTAGAGCGTTAGCGTAACTAGCAAAAGGAGATCCTTGGGGGGTCCTAGCAGGATCTTAAACTCCTTTGGACACCGACCCTCCTCCAAACTCTACCTTCCTCTCTCCCATTTCTCAATCCTTTTGAACCACACCTTACACCTTGGAAATTATGTTAAGAGGAATTCCAATTTATTGTTGATGGCAGTCGGTCAAAAGAAATAAACTTGCAGTATGCATGTATATATTAGGAATTTGAATATGAATTACTTGTGATTAATTCCAGCTTAAGTGCTACTATAAAAGACTGTAGCTAACCTTAATAACAATATCAATAGTCACCAAAACTATAAAATTGTAACCCTAACAAGTCACAGCGTACATATGCGTGTGAGGGAGTAGATATGTGCATTCCACATTAATCCAAACTTACTGATCTTATTGCTAATTAATAACATGTATTTGTGTCCTTTTATTTTGAACCCCCAAAATTGTGTCTCTTCAATCAAAAGTTCTAACAATTCTCTTCAACTTCACTCCTGTCCATGTCCACTTCTGCTGAAGTTGGAACCCTGTCTCTATTTGTCTCTTTATATTAAGGTGTGAAACACAAGCTTCTTTCAAAGGGACATCGACTATCATTGCACCCTCGTACGTACTAACTCTAACCGAAAAGAAGTTTAAAAATAATACTTTCCAAACCTTCTAATGTATTTCACTAAGAAGACTATGATTGAAAACAACAAAATTTGGACCAATTGGAAAGTCTTTCTTTTTGTGCTCTTACTCGATTGATGGAATAAATTAAAAATTGTTCTTACTAGTAATGTGTCATTATCCATGGCATGATTATTGATCATCATGTTCTCTAAGAGTGTATATCTCCCTTTGGCTCTATATGTATGATTTCATATATTTGAAAGAAACAAATTATATATGATTAAAAACATGCACAATCAATTCCTCAAATAGTTACCAACCGCATCAACTAGTAACTAGAGATATTCATTTATGAATAATTGTT
Source organism: Erythroxylum baracoense (assembly GCA_025629805.1). NCBI lineage: Eukaryota > Viridiplantae > Streptophyta > Magnoliopsida > Malpighiales > Erythroxylaceae > Erythroxylum > Erythroxylum baracoense. The sequence goes on from JAOTAY010000189.1 coordinate 24,348,959, forward strand.
AGAAAATATCTAGTTAGAAAAGAAGGTGTCTTTTTAGTAGAACTATATGATGCTATTGAAGCTGGAGTACCAAAGAACACGTTGAGGATGAAGTTGTTGGGAAACTAGGACGAGATTAGATCCCGACCGCAACGGAATAATTACAAATTTTTTTCACAAATTAGTTTCCCGAAAACTAAGGTCAATTTTATAAAATGATTAATACATAAATAATAATAAAGAGTAAATTTAAATTCATACCTTATTCTAAAGTTGAGCATGTTCTTGTCGTATCTCTCAAATCATTTCTGAAATCAATCTGTCTTAACTACTGTAGTCGCCCAAATGTTTGACTTCTAACGGTATCCACAAAATAGGTTGAAAGAACTCTGTAACTCCTACAGAGAGGGTTGAGCAAGAAGTGCTAACTTTATTAAAGCTTAAGTCTATTTATAATAAGTTTTTGACATTTTAGTAAGTTAATTGAAATTAAATTTTAATTTCAATTAAACTTTAATTAAAATTACAATTAATTCTAGTTAAATACTAATTTTTCCCAAATAAGATCTAATATCTCATATTAATCCTTATTTATTAAATATCATAAAGTTTCTCAAACTTTACATTTAAGTCCAACTTGATTAAAATATCTTTGCTTTCTTCAACTCATTCTTTATGTAAGACTCATTAGATTCTCAGATATGTTGACAATGATTATAAATTATAATTCTAATTCATATTTAGAATTAAATAAATTAAAACTCTTTTTAATTTATCTTTAATTCTCCAATTAAACAACTTATAATCATATATCAGGATTGACTTCCAGCAACACATTATGACCACCCAAATATTTAGGAATGTCAAAATGATTTCAACTAACCTTTTCGTACATGATTTTTTCGTATAATTCAATTATTTCATCATATAATATTCCAATTAGACATAGAGCATGAAATTAATTTCTACTCTTTTTGAGTCCAATCATATTAATTCTTCACCATTAGCTATCGATCCAATTAATGATATTTGAAAAATATTTACAAAATGTCATTCTAACTTGGCCAAGGATTTCTCGAATCAATACTAATCGAAAACAACAGACATTCTCCTTAATTACTTTAGGGTAATGAATCTTATCTTAATCACACAACTACCTCCATATAGTTCATGTTACATCCAATAACTGTTGACTGAAAGATCCACGATTAAGTAGGTTATAAATAGTATCAAAATATAGCAATCCCTATATATGATAACTTTGGATATCTCAAGTCAAAGGATCACTTGTACAATCATCACAATGAGAATTTCGTAGATATACAAGTAATGTTCCAAATGGATTTCTTCTATTAGGTCTGTTCAGTGAACTTGTTCTCTAACAAGTGCCCACACATTTGTTTAAGTATCTATCTCCATACTTTAGTCTATGAAATCGACTACTTCCTTCTTAAAGAAAAACAAAATATGTGCTAGTCTTTTTACTTTCTATTAATATCCAAACTTAATAGAACAATAACTAAGAACATCTAAGGATAATATATAAATGCAATATGAATCTCATAATAATTGAAGTTGCAATGTATAATTATCTCATAGACTTTATCATATACATCTAAACATGTACAAGATAAAAAATGCCTTTAAATGATATTGTCACTAAACTATAACGAAACCGATTAGCTGTAGGATATAAACTAAAAATCTCTTACTTGCACTAAGCCAATCGTTTAAGTACCATATATTATATCACCATATGATGATTATACTACTGCTGGGTTAATGGCTTAACGAGAGAATTCTACAAGATTCCTTATAGTGAACATTTGTTTAAATCTTACAACTTCCATCTTAATTATCATCATAATTAAGAAAAATTGCCTAAATACATCCTTGGATCTTTGATGAGACCTTTGCTCCTTTTGCATACCCAATGGCTCTAATGTTCCACAGTACATTACCGTCTCGAACAATGAAAGGAACTATATTAAGTTCACTAAAGAACTTATTGATCCAATTAATCATTTAAAGTAAATGAAAATGTATTATGGCTTAATTAGCAATGATTGCTACATTGGAACTTTTCCAATCTTAAATGATATTATTCTAAGTAAATAGAACTTAATTAGGATTTACGTCTAAAGTAAATATCCTTATCTCCTTGAACTCAAATATCAACTCATATATAGAGTAATAGATATCTTTAATGCTTCACAAATATTTGATATCTCAAATACTAAACAACTTTAGTACATTATCTATGTACTTGGACTTAGAATAGGTGAACATTGTCTAATCTATATCTATAGATCTAATTCTCAGAATTAAGTTGTTACCTTTTCTTATCCAATAAGAGTTTTTCTTGGAAAATTATATTTTCAACAATTGAACGTTAGAATTGTTGTTCTCTATGAGCAACATGTCTCTATATACTCCTACTATAGAGGATAACTATATTCCCACTGACCTTTTTGTAGACATGATAAATTCATAATCATCTAAAAAAACTTTTTGAATTTATCATGAAAGTAAATCTTTCAATGTCTTGTAGCCTTTCAACTATACATCAAATGCATTAGTAAAGGCAATAGTTCCAATTGGATATTCTGTCATCAGAATTGAACTTTTCAAATTTCATCTTATTCTCACTACTTATTATGATAACCATTATCTTATAAGTATACATTGAAACAAATAATTTGTTCAATAGGTTTGTAAAATTATATCCAATCTTTTAGATATCTTATAATCTTTCATTACTCAATTTAGTTCTAAACTTAATGAATAATACATGCTTCAGCTAAGCATCACATCCTTAAATCATTAACTTTGACTCTTTCAAAGACTTGGCATTTTATATCTAATATGGATCTTATTAATTGATTCAATTGGAACTTTAAAGATAAGCCATTGTACTAGGCATAGTTATAGAAGAAATAATATTGCATCATACAATATCTCATAATGTATTTTTCTCCTTACATAAATCCATACTCTTATGAATTTAGTTGTAAAGGTATTCACCAGAGAATTTCATTCCTTATAGATAACCAAAAATTTAAAACTCACCATAATGATCTTATCGAAATGTTTCGACATTCTTAATGTTTAATTTCTATTTAGATTTAACACAATTTGAACTTTTCAAAAATTTTAAATCATTATTTCATTAAATACATATGACTATATTACATAAAGTTATTAGTAATTTAATGAAATATAAGTATTATCCTTTCATAAATTGTTATTCCATCCAATATATCACATGTATAAATTTAACAATTTATTACCATCATCATCTTTTACCAAAGGTTGATTTGGTTATTGTTCAACTTGACAAGTTTCATAAGTTTCATACTATTCATAATCAAAAAGATACACATATCCTTTTATATAACTTTATGATTCTCGTTATGTTGATTTAACCAACATGGTATAAAAGGATAGTTTTGGTTACCCAACTTTGTATTTTTGCCACTTATGTTAAGCGTAAGTCTCCTTTAATCTAATACGTACAAACTATTTGTATACAATTGGATTAACTACTTTTACATATCAATCTATTTCTTATCATGCTTTGAACATTGTAATAATGTTAAATCTAAATTCAGTATCAAATACTCATAAGTATGAACTAGAAATACATATGATCTCTATCATATCTCGTATAGGCAAGAAAAGTCATGCAAACATTTTCTTCTAATGGTAATTACTATCATACTGCGGCAAAGTCTTTAATTGTAGTATATAATTATGTTTTTAATACGCTAAATTAAGTGGAACAATTCTAATAAGGTACTATACCTTTCAATGCTACTTTATGCACCCTCTTGCATCTTACTATTATGGTGTTGACATATATCTTACATGTTGTCATCAAAGTTTATGAGGTATTAGTCAACTCAAAATGTCATTACATTTTGTCATCTATATGATTTTGACATATCTCTAAAACTTTGTCAATAAATTCTCAATAGGGATTATAGCAAAATTGCATAATGGGCAAACAATTTTCTATCTAACTTTGAGAACTCTTCTTAAACATAACCTATGTCCAAGAAATTAGGTTCATTAATTTAGTATCAACCATGCTAAACAAGGTAAATTCCACTCCAAACTAAATATAAATGTAACAAAAAGCAAGTAATTAATTATACACTATGACTACCAAATAAGATTAAGACTTTAATTATGGATTTGGTTACTACTACTATTTTATTCCAAATAATAACCCTCACTACTATTCGGGAAGATTACTCTAATCTTTCTAGTAGGCTATGATCCCTTTCAAATATGGTTGATCTTGAGTTTGCTCAATAAACCAACTAAACTTAAATTAGGTAGATAACAACTTTATCAATCACATCTTATAAGACTCCTAGATCCGTTAAATGACAACTCTAACCCAAACATATCTTATATTTTATTCCTAGCTCTACCTCTAAATTCATGTGATCATGAGTTTATTCATCCAAATCACACAAATTTAGTTAAGTAGAACTCATTATCATAAGACTAAACATATTCGGGTTATAATAGCCTTAAGTTTGCTCAACAAGCCAACTATAAATAGAACTCTAGTTTATTCTTATAACAATGGAAGGCTACAACTGATAGTTATGATTTGCATGATGTTTTAGGGTTCAATTAGTTAAGTATTTAATGTTAATTTGAGTGTTTAGTGTGTATTTATGTTTTAATTGTGTTAGTTTATGTGTTTTATTGTTTTTTATGGGTTAATATGAACCTTTGAGCTTAAATGTTATATTTTTGAGGCAATTTGAAGTGTTTGTTAGTGTTTTAGGGTAAATGGCGAAGAATAGAGAAGTTTCGAAGAGTTTCAGGCCAAAAACATAGCCCACGATCATGGCAAAGAGGCGAGCTAAAAGGAACCAGGCCACGATCATGCATTTTGGGCCATGATCACTACAAAGAGGGGTTAGGCGCTGACCATGATCATGGTAGGCAGGGCCATGATCGTGGCCTGTGTCGGTCTGACACAAAAACTTGAGTCTCGTAAGACGTTTTGAACCGTTTCAACCCCGAATTAACCCTAGGGCCTCCAAAGTATAAATACATCATTAAGGGACAGATGAAGCAGTCTAGAAAAAGCTTGTTGCATCAGTTGAAATCCGAAACCCTAGAGAGTTTATCGAGAGATTGAGGAAGGAGACGAAGGAAGAGATATAAAGAAGAAGCTTCATGCGAATTACTTCTCGGAACAGAAGATTTCTCGCTATCGCTACCTCTGCTATTTTGTTCCCGACATATTTTTGGTTATTTCAATTTTATTGATGTATAAAGTTGAGATAGTTGTTGAGAATAGGTTGTGTTGAATATTGATTTTTTGTCTATACTCACCTTTGGGACTTTTGTCTTTGATATTAATGAAATTCGATTTATTGTGTTTTTATTAAATTAATTGTGATTCAATTTCTGTTCTTAATAATTCGGTAATAAACTAAGAGGGTGAACCGAGTGAATATCATCAGATTAGGTTAACGAGAGTTAGGTAATTTGATAGATAAAGAATTGAATCAAACCATTAAATTTATGTAGCGAGAGATCGTGCATAGATTTTCGGTAGGTTTTTAGACAATTTCAGAAATAATTTAGGTTTTGGGTCAATTGTGAACCAAGAGATCATAATTTCATAATTTGAATTAGGGATTATAAATTAGGGCTAAAGATTATAACTCAAGAGAGAGTAATTCACCCTAGGACCGTCTAGACCCAGTAATTTGATTATTTGCATAATTAATTAGAGTTTCATTAAGGTGGGATAAAACCCCATTTCTCTTAATTGGTAGTTCCTAGGTTGATTTTCGATTGGGTTATGCAAACTATTATCCTGTTTATATTTTTTAATTTTAATTCTCGTAATTGATTGTTTTATTGATTGATTTTTATTTTGAATTGTTGCGATTTAGTTCAGTCTTAGATTTTAGGACTAGATTAACCATCCTAGTAGGATCAATACCTTAGGTACTACGCGAATGACCCGTGCATTTGCGAAAATATCGAGGTTAAAAATATTAAAACTTTTTTATAGCGTAATACCCCGATCAAGTTTTTGGCGCCGTTGCCGGGGAGGTGATTAGCTTAGTTCTTTAGTCTAAGGCTTTCACTTTCGTTTATTTTTTAAAAAATATTTGGAAAATGTTTGGAGCGTAAAGTAGAGACACATCGTGACATCTTAGAGTGAGAATGAGACATCCGAAGAGTTAAATGCTAAGAAGAGATAAAAAGAATGATCATGGAGGATGTATATTATAGGGAGCAAAGGACTCTTGTAGAATTCAATGAGCCTCAATTTGGATGGAGAAATCATCATCCTTATATGAACCCTTACACATCGGGGTATTGGTCTAACAATGTAGAGAATCATTTAGGACATCTAGACCTAGTTGAATTTCAATATGATGAATCCAATTCATGGGATTCCAAGCTGGAAAAATCATGGACAAGCTTACAAATATGGAAGAGAACCAGAAGAGATTGGAAAAGAAGCTTGAGCAAGTAATAGAAGATCATGCATCTTCTATTCACAATCTAGAGGTTCGAATAGGCCAACTTTCCAGGGAATTTTGTAACCAAAGTATGGAAAACTGTCTGTGCTGCATGAAAGTAGATTCAATAGAGCTATGTCAGGCTATCAAACTTAGGAATGAGGTAGAGTTAGAAGAACCAGTGAGAAATCAAGTTAATCTTGACCTTATAGAAGACCAAGAACTCAAGAAAAAGGATGAAGGAAAGGATAGAAACCCCTCATACTATCTGCCAGATCTTAGCACACCACGTTTGAACATCAAAAAAACTAGGATAGATGTCCATGCAAACCCTACCCTTTGGATTGATGATGATGATGAGACATTCAACATGAACGATGTATTAAAGAATACAAAGGTTAGTGGCTCATTCAGGATAATTGATGTGTTTGAATCTTCTAAAGAATAAGAGAACGAAGAACAGATGACAACAGACATTGAGTTTGAAGAAAGTATGGAAGTCTCTGTTCGAGAAGCAGAAGAAGCTGAGGAAACGAAGGTGATTAAGGAAGAAGAAGAGCAATTCACCTTCGTACAGGATAAACTGTTGGATTCAATGGAAGATTCATGGAGTTTCGTTATTCCCTATTTTATTGACAGTTTGTTAATGAGAAGGACATTAATGAAATTAATTGGTTTTCTTAACCTTATCAATATTGTCTT
>JAOTAY010000189.1:24362929-24387692 GCA_025629805.1 Erythroxylum baracoense
GTGGGGTGGAGGCCAGGTCGGGTTAAAGAAGATGAATCACCGATAGAATTGACATGCCGTCGGTGTTCCGTCGGTGATTTATTAATCACCTCGTCGTCTTAAACCAAACGATGATGTTTTATTTATTAAACAGCCGAAATTTACTGACGGACTTTATATTCCGTTGGTATTTAAATTTTCTAATTATTTCACCGCTTGTTTTTACCGCTATATTTTGTGACGGAAACAAAAATTCCGTCGGGAAAGTTATTTAATGTATACCGACGGAACAAATTACGTCGGTATATAACAGGAGCTAAACTACTTTTATCGACGGTATTTATTCTGTCGGGAACTGTCCGAAGCTACTTAATTGTGGGAGTCATTCCCGCAATAATTGCCGACGGTTGTGGCCAACCCGTCGGTAAAAAATATTTGGATTTACCGACGGACAGTATTCCGTCGGTAAATATTGTTCACCAGTCCAAACATACCGACGGAAGATTGTCCGTCGGTATATATCCGAAGCAATTGAAATGCGGGAAGCATTCTCGCAATTTTTGCCGATGCCAAAGGTTGTGTCGTCGCTATATGTCATCGGAGATTTTGCGCGAAATTCATTCCCTCCAGTATTGCCGACGGTAATATATTTTCGTCACTATATATGAACATTACAATACATTTACCGACGGTTTGTTGGTTTCCGTTGGTAAATAGCTACGTTTTTTCCGTCGGGAAATGTCCGTCGCTAATTCATGATTTTCTTGTAGTGTCTAATTATTTTAGGGTGATGAATTCTATCTTGATCACACAACGTCCTCCATAATATTCATGCTACATCCAATGACTACCGATTGAATGACTCATAATTAAGTAGGTCATAAGTAGTATCAAAACATAGTAATCCCTATATAAGATAACTTTGGAGACCTCAAATCAAAGAATCACTTATACATTTATCACAATGAGAATTCCATAGACATATAAGTAATGTTCCAAATGAATTTCTCATATCGAGTTTGTTCAGTGAACTTTTTCTCTAAAAAACACTCACACATTTGTTTAAATATCTACATAGTTTAGTTTATGAGATTGCTCATTTCCTTTATAAGGAAAAATAAAACTTGTGCTAGTATTTTTATATTTTATTAATGTCCAGTCTTAATAGAATAATGACTAAGAACATTTAGATATAGTACGTAAATGCAATGTGAATTTTATAATTGTAATATTATTATAATTTTATTTGCAATGTATAATTATCTAGTAGACTTTATCATATATATCTAAATATATATAAGATAAAAAATACCTTTAAATTATATTGACACTAAGTTATAACAAAACTGAGTGACTGTAGGGCATAAACTACTAGAAACACCAAAGAACAAGTTTGAGGAAATTAATAATAAAAAAAGTACATTCGCAAAGAACCACGGAAGTAGGAAAAATGGATAGTACGGGTTAAAATGATGCCAGGGCTATATGGAAGACAAATGTCGACTTCAAAAGGGTTAAAACGTTCTTGTCATCCAAAGCAAAATCAACCGCGAGCATGTATATATGTTTTATTATGTGCCAAAACTTCACTGGCCAGTCGCCTAAAAAGCAAAAGATTACAATCAAAAGATGTTGATAGTTAAGTAGTTTACTTTGAACAGGAACTCAGTAGGTAGCCATGAGCACACGAGAACAACATGTATCCCACTGGGGAAGAGACAAATTGGGAACAGGGAGATACGTGACATAATTGGCACAGCGGATGAGCTATGGTGCTGCAACATTAATGGCTGATCGATAACGATGATCAATGGTGAGTTTTCGGGCATGGGTTGGCTCCGACTCTGCCATCTGTTCATCTTTCTGAGGTTTCAGCATGAGGAGGGGTCCAATCCACACAATTATAACGCGTTGGAATCGACTAGCTAGATTTCTTTGCCTGTATTCCACAAACATAGATGTCTATTTTAGGTTTGTAGATGTACTACGCACTTTTTCCTTTAATTGAGACATTTCTGTTCGTGCATTAGATTTTTGTCAAAAAGGTATAAGAGAATTCTTATTGCATTAGCATTTTTCTTTATGAGCTTTCAAGTCAAGGAACTTTCACGGTAAATGCATGATGATTGACACTAAGGCACAGTATCTGCATTTATGGCAGTAATGTCCAAATGTTCAGATGCTCTTCTTACTGTAAGTTTTAATGTTAACACTTGACAGGCTGTGAGATATTAATCAAAGGATTATTATATAAATGTGACAGATTTCGATGAAAGTAATTGTAATTTTAGAAATACACATTAATTTATTAATATTAATTTTTAACCTAATAAATGTCGAATTATAAAATTAAATTTAAAATTAAAAATAAAGATAGTTAATTATCATAAACTTCAGTTATTTTGAACTACCTGCATATTAAATATTTACAATATTAAAATTATACATATAGTTAACATATATAACGATAATCTCAATTCTTAATATACTATAGTTACTTTAAAATTTATGTATATTCAGTATAAATAATAAATTTTTATTTATAAAATTAAAATCAATTTGCAAATATATAAGACGATTAATTTAGTGTATCTTAATTATTTAAGATAGGTGCACATTATGTGATATTTTATATGAGAAGTGGGTGTAAAACTTATATTATACAAGAAATAAAGGGTGAAAGTCTTCATAAATCAATGAAAAAGACTACTAGTCAATTTCTAACTAACTAGCTTTGGGCTTGTAATTCTCTCAAACTTGAATAGAAATTGTTGTTGCGATAGTCCCTACATCGATTATTCGAAATGGTACCAAAACAAATCTCAACTAGTACAATATTAGATTAGGATGATGAGGACAGAGAGTGATGTTGGTGATAGGGTTGATGGCAAGTGGCGTCTCCTAACATCAAGAGTCTAAAGAAGAAATATTGTTACATATATCCCATATGAGAGGTGGGTGTTAAATCTCGTAACAAAAATTAGTGTTGAACAATGGAGACATCAAGAATTCAGGGAAGAGACATTATGACATCCCATAAGAGTATGGATGACAATAGTCTGAGTTAACTTCCTCTCTTGCACTCATTTAACAAAGTAATGTCATTTTTTAAACTTAACAAAAGACGTCATTTTTATTAATAATTATAGGCTGTTTCAAGTAAGGCTAGACCTTGAAGCATAAGCTCGAATTTGGTTTAAAACTTAAAGGGAATTAATTGTTTAACTCTAAACTTATATAATCCGAAACATAACCAAATTATATTTTGCTCGTTAACTTTAGTTCTGGCTGGTACATACTACTTTACCTTTCTTAAAAGAAGGTGGATATCAAACCTTGTATCGAAAAGGAAAGAAGAGATGAAAGTTTTTATAAACATATAGAAAAGACTACTTTCCAACTTCTACCTAGTTATTTTCAGGTCTGTGGAACCAAATTATAATTATTGTTGAATCAGTTTGGATTTCGGTTATTCCTTATTAAGTTATACAATATATATTCATTAAAAATATATATTAATTCAATCAATGTTTTCATGAAATTAAATGCCTAATTATAAAATTAAAATTAATTCACAAATATTAAAAATATTTAGTTATTAGTAAACTTTAATTATGCTGAAATATGTACACTTTTAAGTATTTATAATATCAAAGTTATACATTTAGTTCACATATATCAAAATATTATTAATTCTTAATGTACTTTAATAATTTTAAAGTTTATTTACGTTAGATATCAAATGGTAATGTTTCTATTGACAAAATCAAAATCCATTCATAAATATCAAGGATGAAGATGGTTAATTATTAATGAATTTTAATTATTTAAAAATATGAACAAATTAAGTATTTTGAAATTATACATTTAGCAATTCTAAATACTTGAAAGATCATTATGTATATATATGCATGCAAATATATTAGATGCGAAAGTAAATTCAAATGTATCAAAATATAATCAATTATTGATTGTATTATATTTAAAAACATGCATATATAGTACAATATGGTGAAAGAAACTATTATTTACAAGTTAATATATGCTATAAAAATTAATGTATATATAAAATTATTTTTAAAGGTAAAAAAGTCAACCTCCCTTACAGTTTTACAAATTTTACAAAAATGCCTATAGTTTTAAAATCTTGTGGGAACCTCTTATGTTTTATGACAATTCGAGAATAAATTATTTCTTATCTTTCTCCATTAATTTTTGTTGAGTTGGTAGTTATAAGAAAGGTGGTAATGCCAAATAAGTAGAGGGAGTTCATGTTATTAATAAACTAAAAATCCATAACCTAACTCGAATACTCAAAATTTTGATCTAATTAAAATTTTCTAACTTGTTTTGCTCCTCCCACTTCCCTAATCCAATTAATCAAACTTCAGTAATTTTATTTCATAATTTTGTTTTCATTTCTCTCAATAAACCAAAAACTTCAATAATAATGTACTAATTGCAATCTCCATTATTCTAACCATATCTTCGGTTTCTCCAAATCCTCACCAACCTTCCTTTGTCACTATCATCCATTCAAAAGCATGGAAAATTCACTGCATTTCTTTCTCATTGTTAGAATAGTTAGAGGTATAATTTATTTCATTTAAGTAATACACAGCCACATAACTCCTTTTACATTTCTAAGAGAGTGGTAGTTGAGGATGAAAACACTCTATATGGTGTTCACCTTTTGACACAAAACTACCTTTGTGTTGTTGATGGGCTTGAGATATTAGTGGCAATTAAAGAAGTGGTTAAAAATTATTATTGTTTCTATTATTTTATAAATGAAATAGTTCAAGAAGACCCTGAATTCCAATTAGGGTAGGAAGAGTTGGCCATAGAGACAAGAAAAAAATGAACCTTGGTGGCCTAAGATGTAGAATTGTGAAGAATTGGTAAAATCATGCACCATTATCATATGGATTGCCTTTACCCTTTATGTATCAGTAAATTTAAGGGCAAAAGGGTCATTTTTACCCTAATGTTTATAATAATTGATAAATTTAATCCTAAGGATTTAGAGTGTACAAATAAAACCCTAACATTTGGAAAAAGTTTAAATATAACCCTAAAATAATGGAAAAACTGACAACTATTTAATTAACCATAATTTTTTATCATCAAACTTCATCTCTTAATCTCCCTCTATATTATAATCTCCATTTCAAACAAAACATAATAACTTATTAGTCGTATAAATTCCTTCGATAATGTTGGTGCCATCTTCTCACAGGCTTTGAGACCAGACACAAAACATCCATAACCTAGAAGCCAACCAAAACCCTATCCCCTAACCCCAACTCCACCACTCTTAAAATATTGCTTTCCGACAAGGAGAACACTGGCTCCATTGCTCAAGTGCAGAGACGTATGATCCACTTAGTGTCCTATGTTGATAAGAAGACTGCTATGACTAATGGTAGAACTAGGAAAATGCGACGATCAGCTTCGACGGTGCCTAGAGGTTAGAACTTAAGCTTCTCAAAGTTTATTAAGGTTCTTAAGGATTTTAGGATTTCTGGAGGTGAGAGTGATAATTGGTTAGTATTCAATTGATGGAAGAGGCTTGGGGATAAGATTGTTAGGAACTATAAATAGAGTGAAAAGTGTCAGATTAAGGTTTTGAACACGACTTGCGACAATGTGGCTACTAGTGTAAATCTTGATAATTCATACGGAGAGAAGTCTGGGTCCAGATTAGAATTTGATTACTTGTGTGAATATAATGAAGAATCTAATACATCTAAGGTTTCAGAGAACTCAAAAGGAAATGGCCTGATTGAAGGAGTTGGGAATAAGGTTAGTGTTAAATATTTGAGTAAGCTTCATGAAAGCATACTGGAAGGAAAAGTGAAGAGGATTGCATCATATATCAAAAAAGGCAAAAGAAATGTTTGATATGAAAAAACCTGAAGCATCCAAGTTGGTTTTTTTAAGGGATTCAAAAGACAATGGGATATGATATTGATTTAAAGGGTCTGAGAGTCGATAGTGGATAGGTAAAAATTAATAAATTTTTTATATTTTATTTTTAAAAATGGCCCCACATTATCACATCAGCTTTAATGTGGTAGGGTAGGGCTTATAAAAGCAATAAACTAATATTAAAAACTACCAGGTCATCGCTGACCTGGCAGAAAATTGACAACATCATATAGCCATCAATTTTCCATTATTTTGGAGTTATATTTAAATGTTTTCTAAATGTTAGGATTTTATTTGTATACTCTAAAACTTTATGATTAAATTTGTCGATTGATGTAAACATTAGGGTAAAAAAATCATCCTTTTGCCTAAATTTCAGACAATTCCTTTATGTTGGATACTTTTTGAACCATTCAACCATAAGCTACATGTTCATACTTGAAGAAGGGTGGCGTGAATATAAAGATCTAAGATTTCCATACTGTAAGCCTCACTACATCCTCGAGGTGATAGACATAACCTAAAAAAAATCCTTTATTTTTGAAGTTTCTCCAAGGCCTTATCCCTAATTATTCAAGCAATAACTGATTAGCATATGAAAGTGATATTCCTTTATATTCTAAGTCTCTGCAAATCATTGGCTCATTATGTCCTCTAGTTGATAGATACAACCTTTGACATGAATCTTCCTTTAAGTTATAAATCTCACTGTCTTCTTAAAGATGAATACATAGCCTTTGGCACAGTCATGACTTTTAACCATATGGCTATGTTTAGTTAGATGTAAAGTTTTTAATAGAATAGCTTATAATGGAATCGAATGTAAATGGTTCTAATATTAGAAAATTATTGTTTGGGAGGGATAGAAGGGTTCATAAGGTAATATAGTGAAATGTTGTTTGGAAGAAGGGTTTATAATGTAATATAATGTAAAGCTGTTTATCATTTTACATTCCATCCTAAACCCCCCCAAATCGAAAGTTTTTCATTTTTACTGTTTATGATGGAATGGGATGTAATATGACCATCCTCTTCCATCCCATCCCATTCCATTCCATTATAAACCCTCCTCCCAAATAATGGAATAATATTACATTCCATTTCATTCTATTAATAAACCCCCAACCAAACATAGCCTAAATCTCACTATTTCCTCTCTGATTTGCATATGGTTTTTTATATGGTTGGCTCAGGTTATGTTACTTATTGCACTTGATTCTTTTAAAGCATTGGCTATACATGGGCATGGGCCAAATCATATTCCTCTAAGATTTGTGAATTTCTTCATATTTTTCATGGAATTGAAAACTAAGTAAATAAAGGTAATTTAGCATCAAAAATCAAGTAAAATATGTAAGAAAATATATGCATACTTCATGCACATCAAATATCCCCTCACTTAAGCTTTTGTTTATTCTTAAGCAAATAAATTCCATCACTCTTAACTTAAACATGCAATAATTTTAGGAAAGTATTCAAGAATTATAAAATAATCTAGAATATCTATCATTTATTTAATTGCATTGTTCATCAATCAGTTAGGCATTTAGATAGTTGTGTTAAGTTATAAATCAGTCAAATTTAATCCAATAATCTTTCAAAGGTAACTTAATATATACAACTCAATCTAATGCAAAAAAGAAATAAACAAGTGTGATGCTTACTCGATTAAAAATTTTAATAAATCAAATTGATATAAAATATACACTAGATTTTGAGTTAACGAAAGATCTTTTTAAAACTTGTTTGAAAAGTCACCTCAACCTTTGACGTGAAAGTAAATATCGTCTTATGAATGCTTTCACTACATGATGAGGTTACCATTTCAAATGACAATTATCAGCGCTCTTTAGCTTCAACATTTTCACTTAGGTTAAAGTTAACAATGTGAATTTGTTTATGCTTAATTATCCATATAATTTTGTTTTTATTTATGGGATACTAAAATATTTTGAAAGAATACACTCATAACTCAATGATGTGCCTAAATTACATAAAAAATATGATCATACAAATAAAGTATTTGTTGTCATGATTATTATAAAAAAGAACTAACTTATTTATCAATGCTCGCAACCATTACCCTACACTAATCAAATTACAAAATAACCAAAATTTGTATTATCCTAATTAATCTTCTTTTATTAGCAAAATTTTTTTAGAACTATTCTATTTGAAGCTAATTACAATAAAATCGATAAGCAAAACAAATAGTACCTATCAATATACAAAATATAAATATGAAAATAAACATTAAGGATAATAAATAAAAATGTATAAACTTCTCTAGCCTTTGTTAGTCATTCGTTATCTAAGGTATTTATGATTATTATTTAGAATTTATTTATACTTTTAGAATAAATATAATTAAATAATAATAATAATAATAAAATGTAAAAAAGAACGTAACATTAACTTTAATAAAATAAAATAGTGAAAAAATAAATAACATAAATAAAATTGAAATATAAATAGTTAGGGTGTATAAAAGAAATGATACACGAGTAAAAATTTACTATCATAGGAGAAAATAAAAGGAAAAGCAAAAGCTTAAGTTATATTAGGCTTATCATCAAGATCACTATCCTCCTTCAAAATTGTTAAGGATTAGGGAGGCTACTCAAAGTACCCCATATGCTAAAAGTAAGTAAATAGTTGCTACTTTATATATTGCAATTGTTATTCCTACTTTTCCAGTTTCTTTTGTATCCTTTGCAACATGGAGTTATAGTCTCATTGATTTTTTTCTTAGATCAATAATGGTCCTGTAAATTTCTCCCATAATAGTTAATATGATGTGGATTGGATCTCTATGCTCCTCTGTTGTCTTCTTATAAGAGTTGCCTTCACTACTAGATATGAATTCGCACCCTCCTACCCCTCAACTATATTTTCTCTCTCTCTTGACCAAAATATAGGCTTTATAAACCTTCTTATTTAACATCATATATCTCAATATCTCTAGGATGGTGAAAGCTATGGGACAACGAGTGGTTAACCCCATAAGAGTTTAAAATTTCCTAGAGATTTCTTTAAACTATTTAAATAAGTATCGATACGAAAGAGCTTTCTTTTTTCTTATCTCCTCTAAGTACTTAGAAAAAAATAGCCTGAATTACAATGTCACTATTAAATTAAATACCATAAATAGAACATGTCAGTAAGGGTCACCATACCATTGCTCTCCCCCTCTTGAAAATGGTATATAAAATAATCTTATGCAAGTATCTAAGGGTTAGGAGATATGATATGAGCGAGCTTTCTCTTAAACATATCATATGTGCTCATTTTCCTAAAATTAAGCTTCAAAATTCTTAAAGGATATAATTGCTGAGCTTATCAAGGAATTCCGTTAAAGAACTCATATATTCTTCTGATGTTATATACTTAGGTGTATAATATCCACATTAGAAGTTAAAGTCATTAAATACATCTCTATCAAATTTTCGCCAAGATATTAATGATAAGATCTCTATAGGAGTTTTCGATAATGTGTAAAAATATCTTCTACCCTGAGTTCTTTATCATTCTCCTCACTTTTGATGTTAAATCTATTATCTCTAAAGTAACTCAACCTATACTCCTATTGGATTTAAAATGTTGAGTTCAATGATATGTATACTTTCTCTAAAAATGTGGCTCCTCGAATATGAGCATTAATTGATCATTTTAAAATATGTCTCACACTTGAGCTCAGCTACTTGATGCACCTTTAATGGCTCTAATCTTCACTCTTCTACTTTTGGGTGATTGTGTGCTCATCTTTATTGTTAGATTTAATGTTTTAACAATGAAAACAATCAATAAGAACGATAGGAAAACAAAAGTCCCCAAAAATTTTCCTTAAAGCCCTAATTTGTGAAAAGGGTTTGGAATGAAGAAGTGGATAAATTATTAGAGTATCCCATATTGACTAAACATGAAAATGTTAAAGGGCTTATAAGTAGTAATGGTCAACTATCCAAATGACTAGTTCCAGTCATTTTGACAATAGTTAACCTAAGCCTAATTCTTGTTAATGGACTCTACAATTTGTCTATATTAAAAATTCTAATGTGGAATCAGAGAAGGTTTGCTCTGGATTATTAATTTCCTGGTTGTCCATTTGGATGTCTAGTTCTAGCAGCCTGATCCAATTACCATTTTGTTTATTTCAAGTGACAACTGGTTATGGTCTATAAAAATCATTTTAAAGACCATATCATCAAAATTTTAAAAGTCAAAAGATTATTATAGGCCCTATCTACATAAATCTTAATAAAAATGATACAGAATGCCAAAAATATAGTGGGTTTGATTTAAGAATGTGATTTCCTTTCAAATAGGTGTTTAGAGGATTTGCGAGAGGATTAAAGAAATTTATGTAAATAGGGCCTACAACAACCTCTTGACTTTTAAAATTTTGATGATATAGTCTATAAAACAATTATGGCATAAACCGTAGGGATTTTAGGGTTTGAAAATTTTAGGATACAATATGGGACACAGGCTTTGTCTAAACTTTTAGCTTTCCATTTTTGTATTTCTTAGCTATTTTTATCTTCAATCTTCCTCAAACTTCCTCTTTATTTTCAAATATGTCTTCCATTGTAGTCTTAACTATAAAACATTTGAAACAATGCACAACACTAAATACAAAAGAAAACTAAAACAAAATATAACATTATTTATTAACCTAGTAAATGTAAATATAAACCAAATAGCAAATAAAAATCCAAATTATTGGTCTTTGATGCCAAAGATAAATCATAACAAGCTTACAACGAAATGAAATAATGATTGGGTTACCTTCCACTATAAGAAAGTAGCCTTTTGGATATGTTTCTTTTGGAGACGATTTCAAAATTATAGCTGAAATTCACCCTTTTGGCTACATTTTTTCAAAATCGTAGCTTGTTGTATTAAAGAGCTAATGCACAAGTTTTTATTACCTTCTATTTTTGTTGTTTTTTCTACGAATATATTTACATAGCAAAATGTTTTTAGCTACAAAATGATTTTCGTAGTTAAAAGACAGATTGTATAATTTTAGTTAAAAGCATTTGGCTATGAAAATATATTCACAGCGAAATGCATTTGGTTAAAAATGTATTTTCATAGCAAAATGCTATTAGCTACGAAGTGATTTTCATAACTAAAAGAAACATATTTTATAATTTTAGTTAAAAACATTTGGCTACAAAAATATATTCGTATCTGAACGTTTTCATGTTTCTTGTTCTTCTTTTGGCTATAAAATGATTTTTGTAGCTAAAAGACACAGATTCTATAATTTTAGTTAAAAACAACCATATTTTCTAAAAGATAAAGATTCTAAAATTTCAATTTAAAATATTTGACTACAAAAATATATTCGTAGTCAAAATAAGTTTTGGCTACGAATATATTTTCATAGCTGAATGTTTTTGTGTTAGCCCTAGGTCTCGGTTACAATATTTCCTTATGACAGTATGCTAGGGTTGGGTGATTAAAAAAAATAAATAGAAGTCACAATTAACATCTAATAATAAAAGAAGTCACGGTTTGGAGTAAAACAAATAAATGAACCCTCAATAATAAATGAAGTCATGGTGGTGACTTAATAAAGGGTGTTAATAATAATAAAAAGGAAAAAGTCACGATTGTGGCTTAAAAATTCACGATCGTGCAAGAGAAGTCATGGCTGTGCTTCTCAATGGGAGAGAGATGCTCGTGATCGTGCGCAAGCACGATCGTGCATGAAGGGTTGGGGGCCTTCCCTTTTAAAAATGAGGGTCAAACACGATTGTGCATATGCACGATCATGCAACCCTATTAAACAAAGGGTTGGTCACGATCGTGCATATGCAGGATTGTGCACCCCAGATGCACACACATACTTGTAAAACTCATATATCTTAATTATGATGTCCAAAAATTACAAACTTTAGGTCATTAGAAAGCTATGAGAATAAGTTGTTCATGAGGACAACTTTGTCTAATTCTACCTATATCAATATAGTTTATTCGTGGAAGTCAGGATACAATTTCTATCCCCCTTTTTCTCTACTGCCTATTATACATTTTCATAAAACCAAAAGACTCAAATCCAACAAGCACAAGTCATACATACAAAACGCCTAACATAACAAACTCCTAACACAACCATTTATTTAAGAACAATCTATCCAAAAGCCATCAAACAACTTACAAATTTATTCCCAATCGAAATTAACAACTTAACAGAGTAGAAAATTTGAACATGTACAAAGTAAACTTCATCAACTCTTTTGTTCATTTCTCAAACAAAACAGAGTGTGTAAGTTGCTTTAATTACATATCAATGGTCTCAACAGTAGCATAATACAAAACAAATAAGAATGCTTATGCTTGATATGCTTCTGAGCTACCAAAAGTATCTGAACTAACTTAGTTACAAAAATAGATTTTCTTAGAGTTTGCTGATTCAATGATCTACTTGTTCTGCACCTAAGGAGTGGAAATAATGGGGTGAGCTGCGAATCTTAGTGGTTAATACGTTTACAGTCATTAGTGATGAACCATACATACAACCAAGCATAGACATATTTTTATATTACATTTGAATCAAATAATAAGATTATCCACAGTTCAAGCTTATAAACAAACATGGCATCTCATAAATCAAATCATGTAATTTTCAATCATCAAAACATAGCATTCAATAACATCATATGCTTAACAATTCAAAGCAAAATGCACACATATAATGGCTTGAGAGAATCCTATGGAATGAAATAGAAAAACTGAAGTTTACACCATGAACAAAATGAGTCTGATTCTTAGGAGCTCATATGCCATAAACGGGTAGCTAAGGCTTTAAGTCAACATGCACGTGATTAACGAAATGGGATCTCTCTTATCCACACATAAGCAAATTTCGATGCCCACACATTTCATTACATATTCATTCTTTCTTGTTTTTTGCACTTTTCTGTTTTTCATAAAATGCAATAAAATCTTTCAGGCATAACAAGTTAACAAATCACAATGTATTTTTCCCACATTCACAACAATTCAAAGTCTAGCGAATAAGCATACATACAAGAAAATAAATCAGCCCATCATCATAGCAACTATAAATATATTACCCACCTAATTAATATTAACTCTAACTCAAGTTCACCTTTCCTCTTGCTCTTGGCTTTGATTTTCTTGATTCCCTTCAAATAAACAAACTTTCATTCAAACTAATATACTATAGAAAATCCCTAAAGCTCTAATATCCAAAAAGTAAGTTTAGACTTAACCTACTCATGACTTATCTAAGTTAGAATACCTAAACAAATCTAGTTAAAATTCATGAAAAATAAGAATAGGTTTCTTCTCTCCTTTCTCCCTTCATTTTCAACACATAAAACTCATTCTTACTAGTTTCTTCTTCTACCAAAGCAAAAAGAATATATAGAAAATACCTAAAAACTTAGCTGAATCTTTTCCTTCCTCTTCTTTCTCCTTTCTCTTTCTTTCCTTCTTCTTCTTTTCCATTTCAGTTTGCACTCCTCTTCTTCTAGTTTCTTCTAGGTTTTCTTTCTTTCTTCCTTACTTTTCCAGCACGTCTCTCTCACATTCTTCATTTACTTCTTCGCTTACTAATTTAAGACAAGTTTAGTCTTTCCAGGCTTCCCTTCATATTTAACTTAATGCCAACTACTCCTTAACTTAATTCTAACATTTTGATTTAATCCATGCAAACACATATAAATAAAATATATTCATAACTAAACTCCAAAAATTTCTAATTTAATAAATTCTAATTTCTAAAAAAAAGTTTGGGGTCTAACATTTTAACTATGAAATACTTTTCATAGCTAAAAGGGGCTACAAATATCATTCTTGATCAGTTCCACCCATTTCTTCTTAAGCCTTCCTTTTTTTTTCCCCTTATAGTCCCTAAATATTATTTTCTCACATCTTCTCATTGAAGTATTGAGGTGTCTCCTTTTAACATGTCTGAACTACCTAAGCCTTGTCCCTCTCAATTTTTCATTAATACCAACCATTAGATTCTTGACCTTATCTTTTTTGTTAAGGTTACACATCCAACAAAATATCCTCATCTCCATCACCACAAGCTTATTACTATGTATTTTTTTGAAGGGCCAATTAATACACCGCCCCATATAACATGGTTGACCTAATCGCTAAGCAATAGAATTTACCTTTGAGCTTGAGTGGTATCTTCTTGTCATATAAAACTCTTGATGCACTTCCCCATTTAAGTACCTTAACTTGATACGATGGACTATATCTTCATCGATCTCTCCTTTGCTTGGATGATAGACCCTAGGTACTTAAAACACTTTTCCTATGATATAACTTCTGATCCAATCTTTACCTACACATCAGTAGCCACCTGATGGCTCGAAAAGTTACACTCTAAGTATTCAATCTTAGACCTATTGACCTGCGAGCCATAACGCTAATCAAAATAAAATAATTAGACTACTACTGTAGTAGTGGTGAGTTTAGGTCGATCCCATAGGGAGTGTTCGGTTAGCTTTTGAGATGAAATTAATTGATGTTTAGGAAAAATAGGGGGTTTGGATTTGGAACAAGAAAATAAAATAAAACTAACCAATAAAAACAAATTAAAGAAAATATAAGAAAATTCGTAAAATTGGAGGATTCGGTAGCGGTCCGGCTCTTTGGTTCAATCTCGGCCTACACCCTAATTAATCATATTTTATTGATTTGTTGTTCTCTAACCTCTCCTAGAAACTATTAATCGTGGGTTAATAATTAACCCAAGTTTTCCCTTAGGTTTTGTTTAATTAAGATACAATCATTAATTAATCCTAACCACCGAATAACCTAAGATACGATCTCTAGATTTAATTAGGCAGTAGCAATATGAATTAGAAAAACCAATTAATTAGGGCAACAACCACATACGATGCGTCATTTAACCTAGGTCATGTTATCCTTAATGATTACAAATCATTAGTCGCTTCACATGAATTTCAACATAACAATTACAGATTATATCAAAATTCTAGCAATGGGTATGCAATCAAACGACTCAATGAACGCATTAAAATCATTATCATTCAATACCCAATCCAATAAACACAAGATAACACAATCAATTCCTAATGAGAGAAAGAAACAACAAAAATAATAAAAAATTTCTTAACCCGGGCCGTCAGCGTCGATGTCGTCTCCGAACTGGCATAGGGACATTTAGCTTTCCATGGGTCTCCCAAATAAGTACTTCAACCCCATAAAAATCATCCCCAACCAAAAACCCTTTTAGTCCTACACTATTGCCGCAAGCTTCCCTACTCTCTACTATTCATGATTTGACAAATAAAAACTTTGGACCCTGCTACTATTCACCTACCTTTTATTTCTGCCACCTCTGCTTTTCTTTTCTTTAAAGCCACTCCAGTTGCGCTACTCTCTCTTCACCCCCTCACTGTAGCTTGATGGGATGAATAAACTTCAATGTCCTAGCTACTGTTCATCTAATTTAAAACCTCATGCGCCTCTTTTTTGCCAAAATGTCTGCGTTATGAATAAAACCTTTATGTGTTAAATGCTACTGTTCATCTAATTTAAAACCTCAGGCGCCTCTTTTTTGCCAAAACGTCTGCGTTACGAATAAAACCTTTATGTGTTAAACGCTAGCGTTGAATGCTAGCGTTAATGCATACAACGCTAGCTTTAAACGCTAGCTTCCTTCTGCTTTGGGTTATGCTATTGTCGTTTCATGCTTGTTGCTGCTGCCGCTTTGGTAATTTATCCCAGCAATTGTCTTTTATTATTCTTTTTGTATTTTGATTTTTCTTATCTTCTTCTTATCTTTTAATTTTCTTCTTCTTGCTCTATGAAGACAAGCGAGTATTGATCTTCGAAAAATGGCCAAAATGCAGTGCTTTCGACTTACTTTAATTTCTTTGTTTCCAAATTGTACCTAAAATCATATATGAATTAAAGCGAGTGTTTTAAGCATTTTCGTATCATTAATTGCTAAGTGTAAATGATTAAATGTATCAATACTTAAACACATATCACCTACCCACTTAAAAACCCTTTGACTATAACGTATCCCTCCAACATTTTAGCTTGACATTTGACACCCTGTCTTGTCCGATCTACTAAGACAATATCATCAGCAAACAACATACACCAAGGCACATCTCCTTGAATATTCTTGGTAAGCTCATGCATCATTACTGCGAACAAAAAAGGGCTCATTGCAGAGACTTGGTGTAGCCCAATACCAATAGAAAAATTTTAAATATCTACTCATATCATCCATACTCTAGTCATTGCCCCTTCATACATATCCCTAATCACCTGTACATAGGGTATAGGAACTCTCTTAACCACTAAATATCTTTGCATTATTTCCCTAATAACCCTATCATATGCTTTCTCTAAATCAATAAAAGCTATGTGTAGATTTCTCTATCTTTCCTTGTAATACTCCATTAATCTTTTGAGGAGATATAAAGCTTTTATTAAGGACCTTCTTAGTATGAAGTCAAACTGGTTCTCCTAAATAGGAGTAGCCTTTTGTTAATTTTTTCTCAATTACCTTCCCTTACAACTTCATGGTATAACTAAGTAGTTTGATACCTCTATAGTTGTTATAATGTTGGATGTCCCCTTTATACTTGTATAAAGGAATTAACATACTTAGTCTCCATTTATTTGGCATTTTGATAGACTTAAGGATTACATTAAAAAGCTTGAATAGGTAAGTAAGACCCTCTACGCCTAGGCTCTTCAACACCTCTATGAGTATCTTATTTGGTCCTACTACCTTTTCACTCTTCGTCTCCCTAAAAGATTTTTTAATTTCTTCCCTTGTGATCTGCTTGCAACAAGACAAGTTATGAAACCTCTCGGACTTGCTAAGGTCACCTAAAGAGATGTTCTCCTCTATTCCTTTATTAAAAAGGCCACAAAAGTACCTTTGCCATCTACTCTTGATGGAATTTTAATCCATGAGTTGCTTTCCTACTTCATCTCTTATACATAAAACTTGATCTACGTCTCTCATTTTCCATTCCCTAGGTTTCGCCAATTGAAAAATGTCCTTTTCTACCTTTCTAGTATCCAATCTACTGTACAAATTCTCGTAAGCTCTGCTTTTAGCCGTTGATAATGTCTTTTTTGCCTCTTTTTTTGCTAGTTTTTACCTTTCTCTATTAGCTACTCTCTCTCTCTGTGGTACTATCCAATAATGCTTTATAGGCACACTTCTTGGCCTTCACCTTCTCCTATACATCTTTATTCCAATGCCAAGATTCCATCTTACATACCCTAGGCCCTTTAGAAACCCCCAAGATCTCTTTGGCAGTATTCCTTAAAGGAGTTTCTACTTCGTCCCACATCCAATTAACATCTTATTCCAATTTTCATTCATCTCTATATCTTACTTTATCCTTAAATTGTTCCACCATGTCCCTTTTAAATTCCACTATCTGACTCTAATACACCTTCTAAGACTTCTCTTCTTCCTCTATCCCTTAATGACAATATCCAAAACTAACAGTGTATAACAAGTTGACAATCCTTGCAGCTAAGTCGATCGCTCCACCTTACAAGGAAATAGTCAATTTGAGTTTTCATACTTTTGCTCTTAGAAGTCACTAAATTCTTCTTTAATAAAGAATTGCCTATCTTTAAATCTAATGTTACCACTATATCCAATAAAGTAATCCCACTATTATTCCTATCTCTGTACCCGAAACTCCCATGAGTCCGTGGATACTCATCAAAGGCTACCCCTATGTAACCATTAAAGTCTCCTGCTATGATAATTTTCTCATCAGTAGGGATCTGCTGAATCACCCATCTAGCTCCTCCTAGAATTAATGTTTAAGTTGTTCATCCAAACCTACTCGAGGTGCATAAGCACACACCATATTGAGAACAACACCACTCACTATAATCTTTATGGTCATAATCCAATCATTCGTCCTTTCTACCTCCACAATATGATTTATAAGTTCCTTAACAACTAAGATACTTACCCCATTCTATCATCTTGAACACCCTAAGTACCATAATTTGAACCCATTAATCTCTTTCCTTTTAGCCCTCGTCCACTTTGTCTCTTAGACGCACTCTATGTGAACCTTATATTTGTATAAAATCTTCATTAATTCTAGAGACTTCCACTTAAAGGTCCCAAAGTTCCAAGAACCTGTCTGTAGTCTATCAATATCTTTCTTACTCTTAGGGCTTGTTGAGTTAGAGGGTTAGTAATGGAACGGAATGGAACGTAACACACTTCCATTGTTTGGTTAAGGGTTTCATAATGGAACGAAACGGAATGGGATAGAAGCGGAGGGTTTCATGTTATGTTCCATTCCATCCTAAATAGTGAAAATAAGAAACCTTCGATTTGGAGGATTTAGGATGAAACGTAAACTAATAAATACATACTACCTAATATACCCTCAAAATTTTTCTTAATACTAATTATTTCTTCTAACCTAAACCCTTCTATATAATTAATAATAATTTTATATTATTTCTGCTTACTCTAATAATAATATTTTTATATTATTAATAAAAATTATATATAATTAATAATAAAATTTTTATTAATGAAAATAGAAAATATATAAAAAATTATTATGTAATTGTTTATAAATTAAATATAATTTATTATTAATTATATCAAAATATTATTATTAATTATTTAATAATTTTTAGTTTATTATATATGATTTATATTTAAATTTAAATTTAAATTTTTATGTATATAGAAATATATAAATACAATTAAAGAATAATTTTTTATATATTTTCTATTTTAATTAATAAAAATTTTATTTCATTTTATTATTAATTGTATATTTTTGATTATTAATTATATACAATTTATTAATAATTATATAAAATTATTATTATTAATATTAATTATTTAATAAACTTTTTCTATTATATGTGATTTATATTTAAAAATTATTTATTTATATTTTTGTTTATATTGAAATATAATATATTTTCTATTTTCATTAATAAAATTTTCATTGAGATTTTTTATTTTATCATTAATATATACAATTTATTATGAATTATATAAAAATATTATTATTAATTATTTAACAAATTTTATTTTATTATATCTAATTTATATTTAAAAATTATTTATTTATATTTTTATTTATATAGAAATATATATAAACAATTACAAAATAATTTTTTATATTTTTCTATTTTCATTAATAAAAAATTAATAATAATATTTTTATATAATTAATAATAAAACAATAAACTTTTATTATTTTAAAATAAAAAATGTAAAAAATTATTTCTCACGGTTGTGCTTGATTTTTTAATTGGACATGATTTCTGTTTTAAAATCATAACGTTAAATGTCTTGCAACAACCATTTTAATATCATGGGTATAATAGCCATTTATTATACATTTCATTCCATTACATCTATCTTCCAAACAATGTTTCACTATATTACATTATGAGCCCTTCTATCCCTCCCAAATAACTTTTCACTATGTTACATTCCATTCTATTATAAACCATTCCCGTATGTTCCATTCTATCCCTTTTGTTCTATTAATTACGTCCAACCAAACACGGCCTTAAACTCGAAACTCACCAAAGAACTAGCCCTTGGTCTATTATTAGTATGCAATGCCACCATTCCTAACCCAGTGCCCTCCATAAACTAAAAAAAATGAATCCCAAAAGTCCCTAATGACTCCAACAAAATTCAAGAGAGGGCAGCGATTACGAAGAATAATTGTTAGTGTAAGTAAACAATATAAATAATTTTAGGAATAAGATTCAACCCTATCAGCCAAATTTGTTCTTAAAACGTTGAAAAATTAGAATAAGAATAAAAAGATTGAAAAAGGATCAACCACAAAAGGTAGGACTACCACAGTTATAGACACCCTAAATAAAGAAATAGTAGAGTAGATAAAAGTGTTAATCCACTAAGCCTAACTAATAGACCACTAGGAAAAAGAAACTAGCAAAAATAAACATGAAGAAGGGAAGTAACCAATATATGTATAGATGTTACCGTTTGAAGGACATAACACAATAGAGCAAGCTAGAATAAAAAACGCAGATCACCAAAATGAAGATATTCAAAATTATCCTACCATGAAAAGAGATCTCTTTTTCGTAGTTTCTACAATAATCTCCACTATATATCACAAACGCATAAAGATGGAAACATGCTTGTCAATAAGAGCACAAAAATAGTTGGTCATTATCAAACAAAAATATTTATTAAATTGTTGAATTTTAATTAAACAAACTAAATATAGTAAAGGATTAATGTAATCAGTAAACTAAAGAAAACAACGTAAATAACTAAGAGAAAGGATTAATAAAACAAAATTTAGGGTTTTAGGGTTTTTTATATGAAATTCTAATTATCAAATAAGTTTGATTATCTAGGTTGAAATAATAATTAACCTAGAGTATTATACCTGCTATCAATACATAGAAATATTTTTAATTAGGCAACTACTATCTCTTAATGCAAAAGTAAACCTAATTAAATTTATTAAACATAGTTATTCTATATGGTTATTACTAAAGTCTAGGACATTGTCATTCTTTAGTGCTAAAGTATTTATTCTCTTAATACAATGGATTCTATTTCACTTGTCAATCCTTCATATAATCCTTAAAATTAAATATATGATGACCAATTGTAAATCCAACATTAAGAACAAAATAATCAAATAATCAAATTATGTATAGATAATTAAAAAATCCTTATAAGCTACATCCTTAACCCTAACTAGAGTCTTTAGTCAGTAAACATCATTAAAACAAAATACAAAAAAATTTCTCAATATAGAAGAATGAAGTAGAAGAAAATAATAAGAGAATATTTCATAAGCTCTTCCAATCCTTACTCTCAATCTTCCTTTAATGCAAAAAAATTATGAAAAAAAGAAATCTCTTAAAAATCTACTAGAAGTCTACTAAAAGATACTTAGGTTAATTCTTATACAAGGATTTATAGTTAGGTTACTAAAGGAGATTCCTAGATTAGTTGAACTTCAAAAATCACACACCCTTATATTTTATATTAAAGAACCAACATCTAACTAACATCAACATTGGTGCTAGTCTTATTCTAGAACTCTTACCCATCATGAATCAATATGTAACTGGGGCCTGACACCAAGTTGTAAATAGTATTGGTTTTATACTTTTTTTCTATGTAAAATCAAGATGAGTCCAACGGTGATCTTAGATCAACTTCAACATTGGTCTTTTCTATTTCTTAAGTTCCCAAATTTTCTCGAAGTATAGGCACCTGTTATCTTAATAAGTTTGTAACACCCCCTATATGGAACCTATAAGCACTCACACATATGGCACCCAAAATTCCTATACATACATTCATGGCATATAATTCTGTTCAATATTGTACATGTACATATTACAAAATTTCATATCCCATAACAATATCATTTAAAATTAGTATTACATCATTACATTGATATGGTAATCTAAAAGAGATATTACACTCAACTTAAATATTTAATTACAAATTGTTAAGAAACTACAATTTCCTTCATTACATATACAAACATTACTTAATCAAAAGACACATACAAATATACTTTTACTTCCAACGGTTGGCCTTGGTCCTTGCAAATGATCCCTATTCCTTACTCTTATTACTTGGACCTACATGGATTAACACCCATGCTAAACTTGAAAGCTTAGTGGGGAAACGCTTAGTTTGGATGCTACTCGCAACAATCATCCACCAAGCACACACACATTCATGACTATCATAAACTCATGTAAACAATGATGACATAATTAAGAAAAGTACATAATGCAAATATGCTTTAATATATTATCCATATATTGAAATGCACATTTATAAGCCAAATATTGATGTTCAAAGCTCATCAGTACAAATTATTCATATTGTCATATTGTATCTCTTATTTATGACTGTTAAATTTCCTTTCTGTGGTAAGCCTGCATATTTCTTGTGGGCGTGGATAACGAGAGTTATAGATATTCAAAGATAACAAATTGTAGATACCCAAAGGCATCGAACTATTGATACCTAAAGGTATCGAACTGTGAATACTCGAAGGTATCGAACTGTGGAGATAATATAGTCTCAAAATATAGACACCACTTGTTAAGCTGTAGCAGCCGTATTGTAATCCTATATGCATGCCTGTCTATCCATCACCAATACCTTGAAATAGGCACTGTAATATATTCCTTTAATCATTTACCAATTTCATGATTAATATATTGACAAGTCATATAATATTCATTTGAAATCATAAAATCTGTATGTAAACTTGTATGGTCATACTAAGCAACAAATATGCATATAAATAATCTATATATATATATATATATGTAAATTTTCTTTAGCATGCATTCTGTTCAATCTTAAATTTCAATGTTTAATCACCCCCATTTCAAATATGGTAAGTTATATTTAATTTTTTTGTTGGTTTATATCCTACAGCTAATCGCTTTAGTTGTAGTTTAGTGATAATTATTTAAAGGTATTTTTTATCTTGTACATGTTTAGATGTATATAATAAAGTCCATGGGATAATTGTACATTGTAAATAAAATCATTATGAGATTATAATTATGAGATTCATATTGCATTTATGTATTATCCCTGAATTGTTCCTAGTAATTATTCTATTAAGATTGGACATTAATAGAACATAAAAAGAGTAGCACATTTTGTTTTTCCTTGTAAAGAAAGTAGTCGATTTTATAGGCTAAAGTATAGAGATACTTAAACAAACATGTGGGAGCTCATTAGAGAACAAGTTCACTGAACAAACATAATATGAGAAATCTATTTAGAATATTACTTGTATGTCTATGGAATTTTTATTGTGATAATTGTATAAGTGATCCTTTGACTTGAGATCACCAAAGTTATCTTATATGGGGATTGCTATATTTTGATACTACTTATGATCCATTTAATCATAGGTCATTTAATCGGTAGTCATTAGATGTAGCATAAACTATATAGATGTAGTTGAGTGATCAAGATAGGATTCATCACCCTAAAGTAATTAGGGAAAATGTTTCATTGTTCTCAATTAGTATTGATTTAGGAAATCCTTGGCCAAGGTAGAATGACGTTTTGTAAATAGTTTACAAATGTCATTAATTAAATTGATAGCTAATGGTGGAGAACTAATATGATTGGACTCAAAATAAAGTAGACATTAATTTCATGTTTATGTCTAATCGAAACATTATATGATGTAAAGATTGAATTATACAAAAAAATATGCACAGAAAGGTTAGTCAAAACCACTTTGACATTCCTAAATATTTAGGTGTTCATAACGCATTGCTAGACGCCAATCTTGATCTATGATTATAAATTTTTTAATTAGAGAGTTAAACATGAATTAAAAGGAGTTTTAATTTATCTAATTCTAATTATGAATTAGAATTATAATTTATAATCATTGCCAATATATTTGGGAACCTAATGGGTCTTGTTGGATCCTGATTTTTGTTAGGATTTATTTTATTAAATTATCAATCATGAAAATAAGTTAGAATTTATAAATTAGAAAATTTTTGGAGTTTAATATGGTCTATTATTATTTTCTTATGTTTGCATGAATGAAAAGTATAGAATTAAAATGAAGATAAGGAGATAGTAGGAATTATATTTAATAAGGAAGGGTAAGATTGGAAAGTTAAAATTTTTGTCTTAAACTAATAAAACAAAGAAGAGAAGAAAGAGTCGTGAGAGTTGAGAAATAAAAAGAAAGTGAGAGTCGTGGAAGGAACTAGAAGGAGAGAAGGAGAAACAGAAGCATAGGAAAGGGAAGAAGAAGGAAAGAAAGAAAAAGGAGAAAGAAGAAGGAAAAAGTTAAGGTGAGTTTTTAGGTATTCTTTACTTATTCTTTTTGTTTTGATAAATGAAGGAAGTAGAGAAAATAGGTTTTATATGATGAAAAAGAAGAGATAAAGGAGAGGAATAAGAGAACTATGTTATTAGATTTCTTTTATGAAGTTCTTCTAGTTAGAGAAATCAAGAATAGATCAAGCTTAAGCTCATTCATGGATATTTAGGTTTAAGGAAAGCTTCATTCGTGTGTGTTGATTAAATGAAAATATATGTGCTTGAAGGGAATCAAGCTAGTCGAATTCAAGAGAAAGGAGGAGAGCAAGTTTGAGCTTGGAAGTATCAAGTAAAATAGGTGGGTAATATGTTTATAGTTTTGTGATGATAAGCAAAGATATCTATATGTATGAATGCTATAAATGTTGTTTTGATTCATTATGAATGTGGGAAAAATATTCTCTAAATTTAGTTCATGTTTGTTTGTAAGAATTGTGTCACTTTATGTTAAGGAAAAACATAAACTTAAGAAGCATGAAAAATATGATTTTGATATGTATGCATATGAAATCTGCTTATGTAGGAAAGAGAGATACCATTTCGTTTGTAACTTGCATGTTGACTTAAAGCCTTCTCCCGGCTGCCCGCCTGTGACATATGAGCTCCAAAAATGGACTCATTTTGTTCATTGTGTAAACTTAGGTTTCGTCATTTCGTTCTATGGGATTCTCTCTAGCCATTTTGTTCGTGCATTGCATTTTAAATTGTTGGACATGGAGCATATTTGAATGATATTTTGTGATGATTGAATGAAAAATATGAGCTGAATTGTGTGGTAATGTGTTCAGATATTTGTGAAAGTCTTAAATTTTGACTGTGATCTGCTAAGTCTAGCATGTGGTTTACAAATATGTGATATATAAATATGCAATACTATATATATATATATATATAAAGTAAAACACATAAAAGGATTATGTAGAAGTTTACCAAAATTATATTTACCTAGTAAAGAAGATAATTTAATAT
>JAOTAY010000189.1:24387792-24404571 GCA_025629805.1 Erythroxylum baracoense
GCCATTTCTGCCCAGCCCGTGGCCCGGCCCATGGGCTGGTCAACCCGGGCCGAAAGAGTTGACTTCGGGCCGGGCCGGGCCTTTTTTGACATCCCTAATTTGAGCTATTATTCTAGCAAATAGTATACTGATGTAAAGACATTCAAAATTTTGTTAAAACTATCTTTATTAATGTTCTTTTTCACCCTTTGAGGATATAGAATTAGAGACATATAAGGTGTTACCTAGGGCTTGATTCTTTATTTATGACCAACACCTATTAAGTATAGAATTAATATTTACTTTTTTAGTGTTCCCATCTACTTTTATCTCTAAATCCAAGTGTCATATGAAGATAAGACTAGCACTGATCTACTACTATTTCCCTCTTTCTCGAGCTGCTACTCAATTTTTCCTTACTTCCTCACTTCCCTGTCTTTAGCAACATTAAACTCAAATGTCATTCCTCTCCTTAATATAATGGAACACAATAAGTCCCAAGGGGTTTATGTTAATGTTAATGTTACTCGAAAGCTTACCTTGAACTTTTTCACACACCACTTTAGCTAGTTGACTCATTTGTATCTTCATATTATGAATTGAGGCAGAATTAAATTGAACCATCTTTTTAAGTTGATCAACCTTATCCATTTTTATTCCTATAGTGTACATAAACTATTTAAGCATTTTATCTAAACCATTGCTTTGACGTACCTAGATTCCTATTGGTCTACTTACTCCATTTTCTCCATACGCCTCTCATGAAAAGTTGGATGATTCCTCCACTTCAGATTATACATGTTCAAGAAAAGCTCATTCCTTATTGCCTCCTTTCCATTATAGGTAACCATATAATTTGCTTCCTCATTATAACTAGAAGTTAGTTCGATAAAAGCATAAGTTCTCCAAATGTGAATAAATAATTAGCTAGTGGTAACAATTATGATCAAAATCTAAAGAATTTAGAAATTAAAAAAAACTTTGAAATTGAATCAAACTATAATTTAAATGTTGAAAGCAACGCTAGTAGTGAACCAAAGTGTCAATTCACTTACAAATATATAGGAATTTAGATTGGGAACTATGAATTAGGATTTATTAGTCAAATTTAGGTTAATTAGGGTTAATTCGGACTATATTAGTTAAATATGATTATTTTTAATAAAAATTATTGTATATAATCAAAAATTAAGGATAATTGATTTAATATTAATTTAAGTTTAATTAAATTGTGTAGGTCTCACTATGCCACATATCTTTCACATGGAATAGGAGAACCATATAGACCTTAAAATATAAAAAATAGTACCACATCAATGTTAATGTGGCATATAATTGACGAAGACATAACATTGTTAAAGGTTTTATCATTTTAAGGTTCAAATTGGATGTTTTAGAAATGTTAGATTTTGTATTGAACACTCTAAAATATTAAGTTCTGACTTGTATTTTTGTACAAACGTTAGTTGAAAATACACTTTTTATAAATTGATTCATTTAGTTTTGAAAATGTTGAAGTTCTTTTTATCATATATAAAAAGAACTTCAACATTTTCAAAACTAAATGAATCAATTCCTTAGCTAATAGAACCCATAACCTCGTCAGGTTTCTATCAGTTAAGTGTTAACATGTTATTATTGTATATTTTATCTTTTTGATTACTTGCTTGAGTTTGTCTTATAGAGCTTCAATATATTTTGTTTACTTTATTTTAATATAAATTAGTATAAATTAATTAATCAATCACTCTTATGTATGAATAGATAATAATAATATGATAGTTATATATAGTAGTTATATTTTTTCTTGTAGAATTGACTTACTTATCACATTATTATTAAAAAATGATTGGTCCATTTTGATATAGTCTTAACTAGGATAGTAGAGAAAACATTAATGGGAATCATATGCTGGTTTGTATAGTTTTATCTAAAGTAATAAAAGGAACTTATAGAGGTATTTAGGGATTTAAAACTAAACATGGAGTTATAGTTTGGTTGCTAATGTTTTTGTCTAAAGTTATGGTCCTATTAGTGTTATCGTAGAGCCCACATGGCACTGTTGGGCCTCACTCTCCAAACTTAACCAAAAATTTCATCACCATCTACTATTCTCAACCCCAATTCAACTATCTTCATTATAATATGTCTTTTTCATGTTCAGTTAAGTTTTGATGTTAGCTTATGCCTTTACTCTCTAGATTTTATGCATTCCAATACCATTCCTTATGGGTTTCATATGAAAGTTTGATTTTTCTCAGATATTTACAGTAAATAAAAGATATGAAAATTAGTAATTCACCTTCCCTATTTGTAAATATAATTAAGCAATAAACTTAACTTGGCATTAATGAATATATACGTATACAATGAAGACATACTTGGTTTTTTAATTTACTAGAAGCCTTAATCAAGCCCCTAACATCCTCTTGGCTTTTTCTCTCTAAAGAAGAATATGTTTGCTTATTCCTCTTATATGTTGAATATCCTTCACTTTTCTTATAGAATCCATCAACTCCATCATTCCCAATTTGACCATAGGACCAATTATTCACTACTTTAGTTTTCAAGCATCAACCTACCCCATTTGTTCTATAACTATTACTTGTTCCCTCTTCTAAAATCATTTTGTACCATAGTAAAATTTACCCAAAAAAGATGGAAATAGAGACTTTAAATTCAAATTTCTACATAAAAATTTAATTTAGACCTAAATATTTGGTAACTTTATAAAAAGAACCTCTAATATTATCAAAGTGTTCTGTTTGAACATCCTAACTGAAAGAATGGACTCATTGATACTGCCCCTTAACCCAATGGTTTTGATAAACATCTAAAGTACACAAGTTGCTAACTTGAGAAGAAACCATATTGTCCAAGTTCACCCCCTCCTCTTTCTGATAAATGTCTTTAAATTCCACATCCATTAGAGTAACAAAATCAATCACAACAAATCTTAATACAAATTTAAAAGTATGAGACAACTACTAGTGACATTATTCATCTCATATTCCATGAATATAATGCATGCTAGCCGATCACCAACAGATAAAGGATTTAAATTAATGATAAAGAATGGGAAAAAAGCTAAGAAACTCGTAATAGTATGTATCCTTTGTTCCTAAAATTTGATAAGTTTAGAGTATAAAGCTTTATCAACAATAGAGTTATAGACAATGAGGCCATAGGTGAGATGTTCATTATGTTGGTTAAAGTTCAAACTTAAAAGAGTTAAAAGATAGTGAACTGATAAAAATGTAGAAAACAAAAGCCTTTGAGTTGAAATGCCTTAGAGAATCAATTTACTTATTGAAGTACTTAACATGCCTTTAAATAGGCATTATATAGCAATAACCTAATTAAATTATTGGAAACAATATGATAGTATAAACTAATATGATAATTGATAAGTGTAAATTGCATCGTGTTTTAGGGCTTAGTTTGATATGTATTTAATTGTTAAATCAATCTTTTAGGGGTCGTTTGGTTCCAGATCTATTTTTTGTTTTTGTTTTTAGTTTATGTTTCCTGTTTTTGGTTTCTATTCTTTTTCTTAAAAAAAACTTGTTTGGTTGAGATTTGTAATATAAAAATTGAAAACAAAAACCTGTTTGGATCAAATTTGTACTAAAAATTAAAAATAAAAACATATTTGATTTTATCATCGTGTTATTATTATTTTTGTAATTATACTCTTATGTGTAATAATTATAATATAATACATTATATTTTTAAATTAATTAATTATTAATATAACTTAATATTATATATTAATATGTATTAATGTTGTACCTCTTGACAAAATATTTCATAAAACTGATAATAAGGTAAAAATTCTGAACCCACTTCATTATAAAATGACATCCTACAGTCTAGAGATGATCACACAACACTTCGTACTAACTCTTCTCATTTCTCTTTACCATTCACCGGCCAAACTTCCACCATTTCCACCTCCACCTTTTGTCCCACCTTCCCCAAAACCTTCCAACTGTCTGCTTGCAAAAACAGAAATAGAAGCAGAAACATCCCTCTAGTTTTATGCAAAACCGGGGATGATGATCATTTGCTAAGCCTAAACTCTGTAACTAGAAGAGACGTCCTCATTGGTCTTGGAGGTCTCTCCGTTGCAAGTACCCTTTCTGACCCTTCTGCCTTTGCTCTTCCGATCCCCTCACCAGACCTCACAAATTGTGGCCCAGCGGACTTACCTAAGGGTGGCGAACCGGTGAATTGTTTCCCTCCTATTATTACCAGGATCATTGACTTCAAGCTCCCAGCTACTCCAACCCAAATCCGTATAAGGCCTACTGCACACAAACTTAATGGTGCATACATAGCCAAATTCTTAAAAGCCTTGGAACTTATGAAGTCTTTACCGGAAGATGACCTATGTAGCTTCAAGCAATAAGCTTATGTCCATTGTGCTTATTGCAATGGTGCTTATCACCAAGAAGGGCGTCCAGATTTAGACCCTATCCAAATCCACAATTCATGGCTCTTCTTCCCATTTCATAGGTTTTATCTCTATTTCTCCAAGAAAATCCTTGGAAACTAATAAATGACCAAACTTTTACTATGCCCTTTTGGAACTGGGATGCACTTATTGGCTGCAAATGCCAGCAGTCTATACTCCTTCTGGGTTTCCATTGTACTACACGTCGAAACAAGAATCACTTACCACCAACTTTGCTTTATCTTGATTACAGTTTAGAGAAGACCCCACTAACGGAGAAGATATGGCCATTTCTACTCAACCGATAGAGATCCTGTGTTCTGCGCTCATCACTCCAATGTTGATCGAATGTGGAACATATAGAAGAAGCTAAAGAAAAGAAACAAAGACATACATGAAAACTGTTGTGAAATATTAAGGAAACGTAGTTTTCCGTTTCCGTAAATTGGTTGTAGTTTTTTATTTTTGAAAACAGCGTAATACAACAGCGATGAACCAAATGTGTTTTAATAGGAAGTTTTATTTTTTATAAAAACCACAATAAGAAACGGGAGAAAAAACAAAAATAAACACCTCCTTAGTATGTGCTTAGGTTAGAATTGTGCTATTTTGTTAATTATTTATGTTTTAAATGTTTTATGGGTTAGTACAAGTCTTTAAGCTTAAATATTATGTTTTTGAGTTACCTTCAAGTGTTTGTTAGTGTTTCAGGGTCAGCATCGAAGAATGGAGAAGTTTCAGAGACATTCGAGTCGAAACAACAACCCACGATCGTGACAGAAGTACCAGAGTTGGCCCACGATCATGGCCCACATTCCACGATCTGACAGAAGCCTAAGACATGGCTCACGATCGTGGTCTACATACCACGATTATGATAGAAGGCTCAGATGTTGCCTGCATCGGGCAGACACGTAGACAGTCAAAAATGCCACATTTCGAGGGATTTTTTGGACCTTTCTGACCCTAAAAAATGGTAAGGTTGCTTAGATCACAAAGGATATTTAAAGAACAAGACAAAGAGGCTGAGGGGGAGCTTTTGCATCAACCACTTTTGAGAAACCCTAGAGAGAAATCATCGAGAGATCGAGAAAGAGAAGAAGGAAGAGAGAAAAGGAGAAGAAGCTAACTCGACGTACTTCTCGGATTAGGAGTTTCCCGACGTCACTGCCTCCCATCATCCGTTCAGATTGTATTTCTAGTTTATTTTCAGTTTTATTATTTTATAGAATTGGAATAACAGTTGGATGATAGGATTTTTTGAATGTTGAAGATATTCTAAACTCACCTTCGGTGTTTTATCTTTGAATTAATGAAATTTGATTGTTTATGTGTTTATTGGATTGGTTATGATTTAATTCTACGATTGCATAATTCAATGATAAAATAAGAGGGTGAATCAAATGAAAAATAATTAAATTGGGCTAACGAAAGTTAGATGATTTAATAGAAATTAGAATTAAATCAAATCAGTAAATTGTGTGAAGAGAGATCTTTCTTAGGTTTCTGATAGATTATTAGAGAATTTCAGAACTAATTAGGATTTTGGATAGGTTGTAAATTGAGAAATTGTGACCTTTATAATCTGATTAGGGTTTATGATTTAGGAATAATGGTTATAACTCGAGAGAGATTAATCAACCCTAGGGTCATCCAAAACCAACAATCCAGTAATTCATAATCAGTTAGGTTAGCATTAAGGATAGGTAAAATTTCCTTTCTCTCAATTGGTAATTTCTTTAGGTTAATTCTTGGGTGTGTTGCAATTTCTTAGTAATAGTATTTCTGTGATTGATTCTTAATTTGATTTGATTGATTGAATTAATTTCTCATTTTTAGTTTCGTGCAATTTAAATTTTTGTATTGTTTTCTAGCCTTAGATTTTAGGATTAGATTATCCCTCCTCATAGGATCGATACCATAGGTACTATGCTAACGAACCGTACGCTTGTAGATTATCAAGGGTTATTTATTAAAACTTACACACATCAAACACTCGATCAAAAATATATAAACTATAAAACATAGAATTAAGAAATTAAAAAAACCAACTGACTAAAGATCAAGTTTAAGAAATATTTAACAGTTGTTAAATTTGGATCATTTTCCAAAACTCCCCCTTGATTCAAAGTTGTAAACACCAAGTTATAGTCTAAACTATTCATGTTCGTTTTAAGGAAGGGACTTTGTGATCATATCAGCCACTTGCTCTTTTGTATTGCAATACTTCAAAGTGATTGAATCATTTAACATAAGGTCTTGAATAAAATGAACTTAAATATCAATCTTCTTTGTTCTTCAATAGTAGGCTAATTTTTGTCACTGCAATTATTACCTTTTTCATAATAAATTTTAGTTGCTCCCTTTTACTCTTGATTGAAAATTGGACGATTTCGTCTTAACGAACTTAGTTAACAAACTGATGAAGTTGCATTTGCATATTTAACTTTTGATGTAGAAAACAATATTGAGGTTTGTTTTTTGAACTCCAGTAGATGACACCTAATCCAAGACTAAAATGATAACTTATGGTGCTCCTCCTATCATCCCAATATTAAATCTAGTTACTATTAGTGTAACCAAACAATTTAAATTTTGAAATATGAATATACCACAAACTAAAGTTAATTGTTCCTATAATATATAATAGTACACATTTTACATCTCTATAGTGATGCTTTATTGGACAATGCATAAAGCTTGAAATAACTCCCACTAAAGATACAACATCAGGTTGCCTATAAGTTAAATAAATTAATCTACCAATTAGATTTTTTAATTTTGATGCATTTTTTAGTTCAGTACCATCATCAACCTACATGTTCCAATTGAAATTTATAGGTGTAATTACAATCTTACAATTCAAAATGTTAAGGTTTTTAAGATATTAGTAGCATTTTTTGTGATATAAATACTTAATATTTATCTTAAGTAACCTATCACACCAAAAAATATTGTAGTACACCTAAATTAGATATGCTAAACTTCTTCTTCACATAAACTTTAAACTCATAAGTAAGAGAAGAAGAACTTTTATATAACATAACATCCATCTAAAGAAAAATAATGAGACAATCACCATTACCTTGTCTTATTCACATATAGTTTGGCTTATTCTCACTTTTTTCAAAGTCATTATGAATAAAAAAAGAATTTGTTTTGCTCTGTAGAGTTTGCTTCAACCCATACACAACCTATAAAATTTTTCTTTACTGCTACCGTGAATCCTTCAATCTGGACAACTTACACTTCCTGTTATAACTCACCATCTAAAAAAGATAATTGAATGTCAATTTGATATATATGCCACAATGTTTTTGTAGTCAATGCTAAAATAATCTTATCATATCAAAGTGAGCAATAGGAGAAAATGTCTATTTGAAGTCAATACCCTATTATTATGAATACCCCTTCGCCACCAATCGAGACTTGTTCTTTTGACTACCTCCACCTAAATGGTAATTTATTTTGAACACCTATTTTAGGTCAATTTCTTTCGTTCCATCCATCAAATCTATCAACTCCTAAGTCTGATTTCTTTATAAGATGTAATTTCTTCTTTCATATAACTTTTTCATTCTTTTATTTCTACTATTGCATTAAAATTTTATAGGTCAATGACATACAACAATTGTGTATAATCATAGATGTCCTTTAATGATCCAAATTTTCTTAAAGGAGTATAATTGTCTAACAAATTTCCATTGATAATGTTTAAGAAGATGAGATTGGTGATATTGTAGGAGACAAACTTAAAGAAGAGTGTGGATGAACTTCAATTTAAGGATCTTCATTTTCAATTGGAATTTCAAATGGAACACCATATTCATTCTCTTGTTAAGTTCAACTCCCTTTTTCATTTAAAATAAAAATCCTACTATCAATCACTTTGCAATTAACAAGATTATATAGCCTCCATTGTTTAAATTGTGAGAAATAAGTAACAAAAATTATTGATTTTCATCAAGTTTGCTATAAATATGATAATCAATCAAGTCATAGGCAATATAACTAGATTTTTTTAATTGATTACCTATGGTTTTCCTACCATACTAAGCCTTATATAGTGTTTTGTCTAAAACAACCTTATTGGTGATCAATTTAACAAATAATAGTAGTAGCAACTCCTTCTACCTAAGGATTGTTCAGTAGATTCATTGCTTTCAACAAGCTTATGGCTATCTCAAGAACAAGTCGGTTCTTTTTTTTAATAACACCATTTTTCTTCGGTACATATGGAACAATCAACTCTATATACAATCTTTGCTCTTCACAAAATTGAATAAATTCATGAGATAAAAATTCACCTTGTCTATTAATCTAAATCATTTTGATGCATCTTCCACAATGCTTCTTAACTAATGCCTTAAACTTCTTAAAGATCATGAATGTTTATGACTTGTATTATAAAAAATAGACCTAACTATATGGCTATAATCATTTATGACAATAAAAATATCTACTCCCACCAAATAATTTTACTTGCACAGGATCTCACATGTTAGCATATATGATCTCAAGATAACTAGATGCTCTTCTTAACTAACCTAAATGAGGTGGCTTTTTCCATTATGTCACATATATGTACCCTTCACATATATCTAAAGAATCGATTCTAGGTAACCCTAAACCATTTCCTTTTGACTTAAAAATTTTAAAACTTTTACATTTAAATGCATCTATAGTAAGTTTCATAATCAAGAATCATTAGTTTCTTTGACAATAAGAGCATGATTTTCAATATTAGAAAATTCAATTGGGAATAATTTGTTTGATGTAATTATAAAATTAATTATAAATGGATTTGACTTCTAATCTCTAATCACACAAAAAGACATCATCAAACAAAATTGAATGCCCACTAGTAATAAGTTGTCCAATACTGAATTAGTTTTGATATAAACTAGGAATAAAATAGATATTATAAATGAGCTTTACATTATTATGACCACTATGCATAGCTATAGAATCTTTACCTTCAACTTGTATTTGTTTGTCATTTTTTAGTCTCACCTTAATTTTGTATGACTCCTCAAGCTCCTTAAGAAATGACTTTATCCATGTTATATGATTAAATCACTCACTCACTATAAACCAAATAATGTTAAAATTTGTTGTTTAATCATGATAGCCCACGAGTAATTTGATCTCTTCCTCCTCTTATTCTATATAAGTTGCTTGCTTTGATAACTTCCAACATTTAGCTTTTATATGCCCAAATTGCTTGCAGTAATTACATTGAGCAAATATTTCTTTACATTTTAATTAACTCTATTTGATTTGTACGTAAATCACCTTGTCCTCCTCCATAACCACCTCTTGAATGAAATCCTCCTCTACCATATCCTCTACCAAGTTCTTTACTAGTTTCTACTTTTATTCCTTAATTTTTTTATTAGACCTCTCACCTTTAAGGGTGGTATTTATGCTCAGCTAGACTTGAAACCCTACTCAAGTTGACAAAGCTTCGGGGAAAACTCAAAGTTTTTTTATAAATTTTAGGTTTCAATCAAACTCGAGCTTAGGCTCTACAATTAGGCTTAACACAAAACCTAAATGCATCAAGTATAAATGGCATTGTTTAGGGGGGAAACTACATAGTTTTTAAAATGACATTAAATAAAATTTTAAAAAAATTAATTAGACTTGGCATTTGGGCTGTTCAAGACTGATCAAGCTTGAGCTCGTGTTATGAATCTCGTGCTCATCTAGTCTGACACATTTTATCCATATTCACATTTTAGATGAAATATTTTTCCTTTTTTTACTTTGTTATATTGAACCTTGATTCATAAGATTGCAAAGATCCCATCATTTCATAAAATCATATATTATTAAGTGTTTGGACTTTTCAATAGCTGTAACTATGTAATTAAATTTTGTGTCAACCTCCTTAACATTTTGTAACTATGGTCTAATCAATTAATTTATTCTCTATAAGACTTCATTTGATAGGAAATTATAGACATTTGAGAAAAGAAATCTTAGATTAATTCTCCATCATTCATATGTAATGTTTTATAATCACACAAAGAGACTATAGTTTCACCATAATTACGCTTAAGGAACCTTACAATGTTGTTTGCAAAGTCTTCCAAGCATCTTTTGAAATAGATCTTGTCACAATTTTTGAGAAAAACGACTCATGAACAACTTATTGAATGAAGAATAATGCTTTAGAGTCCTTTTTTTTCTCCCTTAACCTAGCCCCTTCATCTAGATCAAGATGCCCATTTTTAACTAAGTCCTACAAATTTTGATACTTGAACAAAGTATTTATTTTGATACTCCAAAATTCAAAGCATTCACCTTTGAAGATAGGAATTTTTCATTAAGAAATGCTCGTAGCATTGCCATTGGTTTCCATGAGTTTTACACCCAATTATAAAAGATCTTGACTCTGATACCATAATGTTAGTTAGAGTGTAAACTTAAAGAGTTAAAAACTATAGAATTGATAAAGAAATGTAGAAAACATAAGTCTTTGAGTTAAAATTTGTAGAGAATCGACTTACTTATTGAAGTACTTAACATGCCTTTAAATAGGCATTATATAGAAATAACTTGACTAAATTATTGGTTAAAATAAACTATAAAATATAGAATTAAGGAACTAAAAAACCAATTGACTAAAGATCAAATTTAAGAAATATTTGATAACTTTCAAATTTGAAACATTTTCCAACAAACTACTATTGTTTAAGCGAACGTTGTCAAGAAGCTTGATGTTGCTTAAATTTAAGGTACCAAAGATGAAGTCGATTGATGTAGTGGTTAAGAATATGTCCAAAAGAAGGACAAAGCAATGCGGTAATTAAACGACAACATTTATTGAGTATTGCTTTGTATAGCCTCTTATCACTCTTTAGATCAAGTGTCGACAAGGTCACAAAGAAAAGGATATAATTATCTTTTAATTGATTTTATCAAAACCATCAAACATAGTGTTAGTGGCCTCTTTTTTTGATTAAGATGTCAAGTAAAACCCACAAAAGATAATTAAAAAATACCAAGTAATCTAAATTAGATAAAAACCCATATGAGAATTTAGAGGTTAATTAATTTGGGATTTAAATAGAATTTAAAACATTATAGTTCCTTTTTAGTACTATCAAACGCTTAAATCTAAGTTAAACTTTTGTACAAATATTTTGGATAAAATTTCCCCTTTTTCCAAAGAAAGACTATTGATTTCAATTTTGAATAACTTACTTAGATTTTATTCAAACACTCAAATTCATAGGCAAAAATAAAATAAAATGAAATGTCATATATATAGATCAAGTTAGATTTTATTAAAATACCCAAATTTAGACGAAGATGATAGAGATGAATTAGATACGTGATGAAGATAATGGAATTAGGGGTATAGTTGAAGGTGATAAAGTTTTCAAGTTTAGTTTAGAGAATGGTCCCATAAGTGCCATACGGGCTCTAGGTTGGCACTAATGAGATTGATAAAAAGGGGGAAAAAATAAAACTATATATGTCAAGATTTAACTAACAAAAACTTGATAAGTTAAGGGTTCCATCAATTGGGTGTTTGATCCAACTAGTAAAAGTTAAGTAACCTATATTTAAATAAAAATATTAAGGTCTAAAAGGAATTTTCCAATAAAAAATATAAAGCTACCTTACTGACAATATAAGGAATATCAAAATGATGAGGCTCAATAAAATAGGTTAGAAATGTTAAAATAGTTTCCATTATTAATTAATTCTATAGGTATATTGCTTATATAGTAAGAAAAACTATAATTATAAAAGTTCA
The DNA here is from genome assembly GCA_025629805.1 of Erythroxylum baracoense. Classification (NCBI taxonomy): domain Eukaryota; kingdom Viridiplantae; phylum Streptophyta; class Magnoliopsida; order Malpighiales; family Erythroxylaceae; genus Erythroxylum; species Erythroxylum baracoense. The sequence continues at coordinate 24,399,999 of JAOTAY010000189.1, forward strand.
AATACAATAATTTTTATACATTCCCTTTTTAATTTGATTCGAAATATCAATTGTATAGATGATTAGTTTGATTGATTTATGATGACTATAAAAATTGTTAAGTAAATATTTTCTTTTTATGAATTGAAAGAACAAATTTGCTCAAATATATAAATTGGGCCTTGTTTAGCAAACAAATCTAGCACTCTCAATATAATTACATCCCAATTTTATGAAATATCTTAAACTGAATTTTATGTATAGAACCAAATAAAAGTTATTATAAGAAAAGGAAACTAATTAGAATAAAGAAAAAAAGGGAAATAGTCAATCACTTGAAAGTAAGCTACCTTAACCATCTTCTAAAGTGAGCTATAAAGGTAGACTATTATACATTCAACCATGCTATAGTGATCTCTAAAGCAATCTTCATCTAATCATAAGTAGGCCTGGAAATTGGGTCAGGCCTTAGGTTCGGACTGCCCAAGCCTAATCCAGCCAAAAGCCCGAAAGGGCATAGGTAAAATGACGTCATTTTGCAAAAAAGGTGGTTTTGAATTTTTTAAAAATAAAAATAAAAAATCAAGCTAGACCGGCCTTCCCCTAGGGCCCTAGCCCTGGCTTGGCAACCCTAGGCCTAGGCCTAGGCCAGACCTTGTCATTGCCATCCCTAATCTTGAGGCAAACAATCAATTTCTAGCTTTACTCCTTCCTCCCAATTTGATATTCTTTTGTCCACATGTATTCCTTTCTTTTCTTGTAGTTTTAACTTATCTTCTGCTTAAGTCTACGATTTTTTTATTATAATTTTTTATTTTTTTCTTATTTTTAGTTTATATTTTTAGTTAAAAAATAAAATTATTTGATTGACATTTATAATGAAAAATTAAAAATGAAAACAAGTTCAGTTTTATCATCATATTTTATTTATTCTTATTATGTTATTAGATGCTAATACTAAACTTTAACTTAGCACTTCTTAACATATCAAATTCCATTCTTAAATTAACTAATTATCATAATTATTAAAAATAAAAAGGTACAGATATTTATTATAATTAAAGAAATGTATGCAACAATTGTACATAATAAAGTTTCAATATGCAAAAAATTACATTAACTTATTCTAGTTAAATAATTATATAAACAACAATTAGACTAACTCATTCTAATTAAATAATTGAAGATGTTTATCATGCTACAATGAGTTAAAGTATAATAATAATATCACTTCTAGAAAGAATTATCAATTAATTAGAGCTTTTATTGATATAATTATTCTACATTTGTCTAGAAATTTTTTCCGCTTTTGTGACATACTTAAAAGTGATATCGCACTCCACTTGAGAATTTAAGTTTTTATTTACAGTTTTCATAATTTATTCTTCATTTTCAGCATAACTGTCAAATAATTTATTGATTTGTCCATACATTTCAATAAAATTAAGTATCACTCAATAAACAATAACAATATATTTTTTCTTCTTCATATCATAAATAGGCATGTCTAAAAGTATACCTATTCAAAAATGAATAAGACCACAATTCCAAGAAATCATATCTTTTATGAATCTTGCTTTTTGAAGGCAAATACATCTTCCAATAACATTTCTCAATGAAGATCTATAGTTAAACAATTCTTATGCGCCTTAAAGTCTACTTCTTCCTTTATAATCCTATAAAAATGATATTTTTCATCGTAATATGATGAAAGAAATTTAGGCATATTAGTGTAACCTAATTCAACTAAATAGAACTTATATAAACATTTAAAGAACATAATAATAACAAAAGGATAATAAAATCAATCATAAATAATATTTTATTTAAAATAATATAATATCTTATAGAGACGTAGGAAATTGGCTCATTAGATTTGTTTTGTTTCTAAAAGAACCCGATATTCATTTGCATTACTTTGTTATCCAACTATTATATTTATAGAGCACATGTTAAATAAGAAATAACTCGTAACATTTTGGATTGGATCATTTTTCTCCTATATAGTATTTATTCATCTATTAGAATATGTACATCAATATGTGTACCATCTATTGGTCCTATACAATCCTACAAAATAAAAATATATTATTAAAACAATTAATTAAATAAAAAGGTATAATAAAAATAAGAATATACAGTATTCGAATGTACATGAACATAAGGATAGTATTTTGAATTATGTTGAGTATCAAGAGCTGTATTGATAAAAGATAGTGAAGTAATGACTTTTTACAAGACGTTTAATAGCATATAAAACTTAGTAAAATACTTTGAAATTGTCTGGGTTGATTTTTGAAAGAACTCTACATTGAATTTAGTTTTTTCACTATTCATCATTTTTTTAAAAAAATTATAACTTGCTCCTTGACAATTAAGTGACTAATTAACTTCAAGTTTTATAAACTTTTTAAATCATCATATAAGCTCAAAAATATTGTCTTTCTCATTCTTGAGTTTTTATAAATCCTTAGAGGAATCTCATTCAAAAGTTTCAATACCTAATCATGGCCTAATAAAGTAGATATTCTACATGGTTGCTTATGCAAATGAAAATCTTTGTACTCTTTCACAACTTAAAAAATCAATATTGTCTTGATCGTTTTGATATTTAAATCTAATTAAAAAATATGATAATGAGGCTATGTATATACAATATTAACATTAATAATTGTAAAGATTAAATTAATGCTAAAACTATTCTCGAAGACCAAAAAAATAACATAAATATAATAAATTCATATTAAACGTTCTGTCAAAGGATCCATATAAAATATATACTTAAAATGTTCAAACCATATAATATTCTTAATATTAAAAGAGCCTAAAAAGATATAATCTAATTTAACTTCCTTACAATTGTTATGTTCATAAGATTTCCCTATAAATTGGAGAATTATGTAAAACATTTATTGTTTTTCCATATTGCATACCCTCAATACCCAGTTCATATAAAGAATTCAAACATTTCTTCATTGTATTAATATTTTGATTGATTGGTGAAACTTCAAATCTATTATCTCTAATTGATTATGTCAGCAAATCATTCTTTCTATTTGACTTTTCACTAATTATAACCAAGATATTTTCTAAAATGCTAGGGTATATAATTTTTGCCTTTTTCTAGGAGGTTTTTTTTAAAAAGAGAACTTGCAACTTGATCTTTTTTTTGTTAAAGGAAGAAACTTTATCTACCTCAATTCTAAGTTTAATGGAGATTTAGTTTATATATGTGTACTCAAACTAGTTATAGTAATATCTCCAAAAAAATGACAAAATGTGAAAATTCTCCTTATCCTTTCTTCTTGAATTTGTAAGCTATTTTATACATCTATAATGATGAAATATTTTACATTGCCAAGAAATATAATATAATATATTAATAAGAAAATCGATATTTTACCTTAAATAGATTGTCCCAATAAGCATTTGTAACGTTAGTTTATTAACAAAGGAGTTATAAATGATTCTAATTTCTTGAGTAAATTATTGAAATCATTCAATTTAACCTCAATTTACTATACTTGTTTTCAATTGGACTTCAATATATTCTATTGGTTTTTGTTTAAAGGCATGTATTAATATTCTTCCAATTAAATTTGAAAAAGGTAGTAGTGAGATTAAACACACCATTATATATTCATCTTTTTCATTTATCTTCACATTATCATTCAACTCATTCAAATTATTCAAAGTTTCTATCACTAAAAGTAATTAAATAGTAGTAACAATGAAAAGAAAAGTATCTTATGCAATAATCGAAAAATATATATAAAATCTAAGGGTAAATGAGTATTAAGTAAATAGTCTATTTTTCTAAATGCTATAAGCATTCACAGTATATACACACATTAACTTCTACATAAATTAATTTTTGTTTTTTCAATCAAATGACAAATTCTTCTGCTTGTATTTCAAAGTTTGATGAAATGTATTTTTTTTAGGTATAATGTTATGTTAAATATGTAATTTCTGAAAAATACTTCAACTACAAGAATAAAGTAAGCATAGTGAATTGTAATCCTCATTATTGTGAATAATAAGTTGCAACTTATTGGACTTTTTTGATGAGATGGATTATCAAAACATATATCTATTTTTTAAGGAAATCTATCATTACTATTATTATTGATAAATATCCGTCATTTTAAGCTTTAAGTCCTCGAATTCAAATAAGAAGATATTGTAGACAATAAGGTAGCATAGAGGAATAGTTGTTATTTGGTTGCCAATGACAAGATCTGTATAAGCTACAGAGGAGATATTACTTCTTTTTATAAATTTAATAATAGAGTACACATTATGGCAAAGTTGCGAATATCCTACCGGACTTGGTACTGGATTGAGTTCTAGTATAATACTGTATCGGTACCGGTCAATATTGGGTACCGTTTCAGGTAATTTTTTAAATTTATGAAATAGTCCCTAAAATTTTTTAAAATTTACAAAATAGTTCATTGGTATATTGTACAATTGTATACTGTATATTTTACAAGTTTACATCAGCCATGTGTTTCAAAAATCATAATAATAAATAATAATCACAATTAATATGAAATAATAATAATTTTTAAATATTTCACATATAAATAAT
>JAOTAY010000189.1:24415751-24451292 GCA_025629805.1 Erythroxylum baracoense
TATTTGATCCCTAAAGTTTCTTAAACTTTATAATTAAGTCCAACTTAATTAAATTGTTTTTTCACAAATTTCTCTTTAATATGTGACCCATTAGATTCCTAATATATTAGCAATAATTATAATTTATAATTATAATTCATAATTAGAATTAGAAAAATTGCGTTCCTATTGAAATCCTTTGAAAACTTTTTCCAAATTGTCAACCACAAGCTATTCACTTGTCCGGCTTCTGATGTTATCTATAGAACAACTTCTCATCACTTTGAGAGGAAGAATGTTAAAGTGCTAGTTCATTTTTTCTTTTCTTCCTATTAATAGAAAAATCATTAAGGTGGTTTTGTAATTTTATTAAAATTAAATTCCTTAATTATAATTAAAGACATACTCTAATTATAATTAACTTAATTTTAATAAAATCAAATATCTTATATTTGATCCCTAAAGTTTCTTAAACTTTATAATTAAGTCCAACTTAATTAAATTGTTTTTTCACAAATTTCTCTTTGATATGTGACCCATTAGATTCCTAATATATTAGCAATGATTATAATTTATAATTATAATTCATAATTAGAATTAGATAAATTAAAACTCTTTTTTATTTATCTTTAATTCTGTAATTAAATAATTTATAATCATAGATCAAGATTGACGTCTAGCAACGTGTCATGACCACCCAAATATCAGGAATGTCAATATGGTTTGACTTAACTTTTCCATGCATAGTTATGATGTATAATTTAATCCTTTCGTCATCTAATATTCCAATTGGATAAAGTATGGATATAGTGTCCACTCTTTTGGTCCAATCATATTTGCTTTTGCTAATTAGTAATTGATTTATAATTGAAAATTGAAAAAAATGTCAATTCACTCTGGCAAGAGAATTCTATAAATCATTACTAATCAAGAACAATAGATATTCTCTTTAATTACTTTAGAGTGGCGAATCCTTTATTGACTTATTCAACTATCTCTATATAGTTCATACTACATCCAAGTACTACCGATTGAATTATCCTAGGACAATTAATAAATAGTATCAAAATACAATAATTCCCACACGAGATACCTTGGTAATATCAAGTCTAAAGAACAATTATACGTACATCATTATGAGGACAGGCGTACCATTGGTAGAAGCGCGGCAATTTTATTAGAGTAGAAACTCAAATACCGACGGATAAGCAATTCCGTCGGTAAACTAGGTTTGCTGCTGATATTTTTCGACGGTAAGATCAACTACTGTCAGTATGCGCCGCCAAGAATACTGATGGCATATTATTACCGTCGGTAACATTTGTTCATAAAATATTTACCAACGGTAGACGGTCGTCCATGGGTAAAGTTACCGACAGAAACGCTATTCCGTCGGTGTATCGTCCCTTCCTTATTGACACGACGATGTCTGTTAACAATTTACCGACAAAAAAGAATGTCCGTCGGTATATTGCTCGAAGATATAGCGACAGTATGTTATGCCGTCGGTAACTGGAAGCTAAATACCGACAGTTCATCCACCGTCGGTAAATGGCGAAGCAATTAAATTGCGGGAACGATTCCTGCATTTTTTTCCGTCACCGAGACTTTTAGCATCGCTATTTTCTATCCGAGATTTTTGCGCGAAATTTTTTCCTACAGTATTTTCGACGGATTTTGTTTCCGTCGGTAAAGCATTCTATTTTTCGACAGAGTTATGACTTTCCGTCGGTAATTATCGATGGCTTTTGTTCCGTCGAAAATATTTCGACGCTATTCCGCAATTTTCTTGTAGTGCCCCTAACGAGTAGAGATGTTGTTTGACAAATTTTTACAGATACAACAATAAATTAACTTTAAAGTTGAGTCTAGTTGATTACATCAATAAATGACAATGATATAATTATTTTTTTGGATTCCAAGTGACATGAGAGTCAGTAAAGGTAAATAAGTCCCCAATGTCTGGATTCTGGATAAGGGTCCTTACACGTTTGAAGGCACCAATTGAAATAGTAATAGTTCTTCCCTCAAGTGTAGGGTTTTTCATACCCTCTTGTAACAGCGTTTCCACTATAGCTAAATTTGTAGAGGATACAGTGAATGAGTCGCTAGATTTAATATGGAAGACAAGTTCTCCAGATGAATTGCCAATACGATTTACCTAAAACAAAATCAGTATAGAACTTAAATATTGTCAAATTAGTAAACCATTAAACGAACCGAAATTGGAGTGACATGCATACATGAATGACCAGCCAAAGTCTGTGGAATTGACAAATTTTCCAAAACAACTGATTTCCTTAATCCTTTACAAACTATTGTGACATCGCTCCCGCCTCTATGGGCATACATGTAATCTTAGAGATTTAAGAAGTTTAAAACAACATGTAGTATATACCATCAAATATTAATATATATAATTGCTTCATAAAAGGAAATGAGATGTACATAATAAGGAAAGTGATGTTGTTCGAATGATACTAAACACCTTGAAGCAAAAGATCAGCTATGGAAGGCAAACAATGATTAGTGTATGAAGTGGAGATTTTTTCTGCATTGTTTATTTTTTTAGTAGGGACAAATTTGCCATATTCCTCCAAACGGAATGAATTAGGGCCATCTGAAACTATTCGTCATGTTGACATTCCTTGATTAATAATGTTAAGAGGTATATTCTCCAAATGTTGATTTAGAATAAAATGATGATATGTTCAACTCTAATTTCGATGATAAGTGAAAGTAGTCCAATTTAGCACTTATACATCTTCAATGTGCCTAATGATATGAAATTACCCTTACTAAAATTTCAGAAATCTATTGTGTAGTTTATATCATATGCAAAATTTAGAATTTAAAGTAGAATAGACATGACTATGTTCTATTAATGGAAATGAATTAAAGTAAAATACTCTTGAAGACCTTTCATTAAATAGTTGCGAAGCTTTGATGAGGGAAGCGTTAAAGGTCACTGGGCAGAAGCCAAACCATATATAGATAACAAAGATAGACAGTAAATAATGTTCAAAACATAACCATAAACACAACTCATACATCAAATGCATATTTAAGAACTCACAATAAACACCTAACGGTATAAGTTAAACTTAGCACAATTTCGTTGATGAAAATAGAACAAAAGAATAATATCAATTCAGTTAATAATGGTTCTTCAACAGTGATGACCACACTACAGAACCCAAATAGAAGAGAGGATTATGAATTTTTGAGAAATGTTAACGGTCGAACGAGAATGGAGTAGCCTTTTATTATGGTTGTCATTGAAAACCTAATACAAAACGACATCGTTTTTCTTGTTTAGGTAAACGATGTCGTTTATTGTTTACTGTAGTTGTTTGGAAGTAGTATTAATTAATTTGCTACGATCTATTATATTTGGTCGACAAACGTCAGATGTAGTGACTAATACACGGTTCATCGTCAAAGCCCACGGGTTCATAAATAATTTTTAATAAATTTATTTTCCTATTCCAAATAAAACATAATTTGAATTAAAAATTAAATTATTCAATTGAAAACTATTTGCAGATCAATTTGTTGACCGTTCAAATAAATTATAATTGACTTACAATTTTTAGAAAATTATACATTTTGATTATTATAATTTCAAAAAATGTATTGCAAAAAATTATACATTTTAATTATTGTAAGTTAGAAAAACTAAATTATAATAATTTAACAAGACATTGTAATATAATTAGAAAAGTATTTCTAACAAATTAAAATTAAAGATTAGTCATTCCCAAAAATTAAGCAAGTGAAGAACAATTGCATACATAAGTGAGAAGATTAATTTAACATTTTGTAAGATGTATTAGGAATACCTCATATATATTAATCAATTAAGAAAATTAAGAAAGTAAAGAGATTGCTTCGGGTTTGGGCGACGATGTGGAATTTGGTAGCTAATTGTCTACCATTTGCAACTAAGTATGGTGGTTGGTTGCAAAAATGGTCTTCTTACTTCGTCGCAAAAAGCCTCAAGTATTTAAATTAAATGTATCTTTTTATACAAATAATAAGCTAATTGTAGATTAAGGGCTAAAGGGTATATGTTGTCATGTTAGTGATGAATTTGGTTTAAATAAAATGTGATTTGCAATCCTTATTAATTCAACTAATAACAAAAAGAAGATACAAATTTTTAAAAATTTCCCTATTTTATTTTTTTATCCACCAAATTAAAAATAAAGATTAGTAATTCCCATAAATTAAGCAAATCAAGAACAACTTTATATGTAAGTGTAAAAGACAAATTTTTCATTTTGTTATTAGTAATAGGAACAGCTCATATATGTTAATCAATTAAGAATGTAAGGAAAATGCTTGGGTTTTGGCGACGTTGTGTATAATTGGTAGCAAAATTGGAATGATAGACGACGATTGATAAATTTGGTAGCAAAATGTTGTACAATTTGCGCAGCTATTTTATTTTCGTAGCAAACGTTTAACATTTGGCGATGAATACCAAATGAGAAAAATTAAACGATGTCATTTTCATTCCAATTCAAGTCACAACACTAAAGCCCTTCCTCCCTTTTCGTTTTCATGTTATTCCTTATTTCTCTATCATTTTCGTCTTTCATCTTTGTCGTTCAACATCTTCATTTTTTCTTCCACCGATTGCTTCCATCGTCTCTTTACATCATCTCCAGTTAACCGTCCGTCAAGGTAAGTCGTCCATGCTCTGCTCTTGGGTGTTTTTTTTCTGCTTCAATTTTTTTGTTAAATGGATTTATGTTCATCGGTTTTGTTACTGTGGATTGAGTTGGCTTGATTGTTAATGATTCATTATTTGTTGTTTTGTGTTAATGTTAGTGAATAATGGAAAAAGATTTCAATTTTGTTATTAGTTAGGGATGAATTTGTTATGCATATTAAGAGTTTGATGAAAGTTTTATTATAGATGACCATTATTTATTTCCTTGTATCATGGTCCTACGTCACCTTTTCCAAATGTAATCCATAAAGAAACCTAATATATGAAACTATTTTGGTCAAATTATCGAAAGATTATCCTTCCCTACATCTTTTATAAAGAATGCTACTTAGCATTGAGAGTATGTGAAAAGGGTTTTAAAAATGACTATTAAAAAAGAAGAAGAATTTATAAAGACTGCTACTTCGTATTGAGAGTACATGAAAAGGGTATTGACATTTGTTATTCTCTTAAGTACCTTTTGTAATTTAATTGGCCAGAGCTCACATAAAGGGTCTTCACAAAATAAGGCTAGCTTTTTATTTAAACTAGCTTGCTTGAAATGAAAGAGATAGAAGAAAATCTCTTTTCACTTTCTTTCTTCTCAATAGTAATCCTTCTGTCGAATAAGAATACGATTGCTTAATCTATCATTATGTTGAACAAAAATTTTTACGAGAGAGTATAAAGATTGTATACAACTATAGATGATGACTCAAGTTAGAATTCATAATTGTTATTTGAATATGATGTAAAGTTGGATCGTTTTGGTTAAACTAGTTTAGCTCAATTTGGTTCATTTGAGTCGTTTAAACTTAATCTTAACTTGAAAATTGATAAATTCAATCATGACCTGTAAACTTCAAATTAGGTAGAAAGAGTTTTATCATCTTTATAAGTAACATTTGCAAAGGGTGCCTTGTCTTTCTCAACATTAGTTTCCATGAACCATTAGGCGAATGATATTAATCCTTGAATTGCAAGTATAACACCTTGATTGAATCTCAAAAGGAAAAGAGTTCCTGTTATAAAGAAAAGGACCTTCCGTAACATGCTTGCGGTTAACACATTTGTTTACTTAAACTTTTATCTAAACATAAGAGATTCAACAAGAATAAGTTAAATTGTGCAAATTCAATTATTATGAGTTCAATTACTATAAATTATTCTATAGGTTAAAATGATTGTTTGGTGTGTGAGAAATCTCTTCACTTTTAAAATACTTTATCAAATTGTTCAACATCCTTTGTTGTGCTTTAAATATGCTTTTATAGTACCATAAAGAAGAAATTTTGTATTTAGTTGGTGATCATGTATAGGGTTTATTTGCAGATTCTGTGTTCCTCTGTTTGATTGGAGTCAAAACCGCATAATTTGTTTAGCATCTTCAAGTATATTCTCCCTGCCCACCATACGTTCGACGAAAGCAACTATTGTTATTGCGAATCTTACTAATTAGTTAGTTATGTAATTGGTGCGTATGAACTGAAATGATGTTGTTGAGTGGATAGTAAACAACGCCACGTGCCTTAATTACATAGGTTTTTTAACGTAATATTAAACGAAAAATGCATGTAATAACTCAATTATCTTCATTTATTGTATAGCTAAATGGATAAGAGATGGATGTGTCATCGAAAATGCTCAACTGATTACGTAGAAGGAGTTTAGAGTTTCATGCAATTTGTTAAAGATCAAATGGGTGATGAATGTAGTATTTGTTGTCCATGCATCGATTGCTTAATTATCGACTTCCAAAGTCAAGACGTGGTATATAATCACTTTCTGATCTGAGGCATAGACAAATTCCATACTCCATGGCTTTATCATGGTAAACGTAAGGAAGCAATTTATAGTAGAAGTGGCGGTATATGTTATGATGACAATTACAATAATGATATTGATAATTGTGATGTGAATGATGATTGTGATGATGGGATTGACGAGATGTTAGACGATTGTTGGAATTATATGGAGACTATGAATGAAATAGGAATGCCTAACATAATTGGTAGTATTACAAAAGATAAGTTTAGGAAGTTATTGAAAGTTGCTCAAGAGCAATTATATCCAGGGCGCTCTAATTTCTCACAACTATCATTTGTTGTGAAGTTGTTGCATTTGAAGGTTTATAATAAATAGAGTAACAAGTCCTTTGACATGTTAATTGACTTATTGAATGATGCATTACTTATTGGACACAAGTTGTCGAAATCTTACTATGATGCAAAGAAACTGTTAAGGGACCTTGGATTGGGATATATTACAATTCATGCTTGTAAGTATGACTATGTTCTTTTTTGGAAGGAAAGTAAAGATCTTCAGGCAGGTGGATGATGGGAGAGGGAAAAAGATACCGAATAAAATCCTTCAAAACTTTCCTATTAAACCACGTTTACAAAGACTTTTTATGTCTATAAAAACAGCCCTAGATATCAGGTGGCATAAAGAGAAACACATTGATGATAATATTATGCATCGCCTAGCAGACTCAATGGCATGGAAAAAGCTTAATAGAAAGTTTCCATAGTTTGGACAAGATTGTCGTAATGTTCGACTTGGATTGGCCTCGGATGGACTTAATCCTTTTGGTAACATGAGTAATATAGCATATGGCCGGTGATTCTAGTCCTATACAATTTACCTCCATAGAAATGTATGAAGGAGCCTTTTATATTGTTGTCTTTGCTTATTCCGGGACCTATTGCTCCTGGTAAGGACATCGATGTATACATGCAACCATTAATTGATGACTTAAATGATCTATGGGAATTTGGATTACAAATATTTGATGTTGATGAAGGAAAAACATTTATAATGCACGTTGTTGTTTTGTGGACTATAAATGATTTCCCAGCTTATGGAAATTTGTCTAGGTGGAGCACTAAAGGGTATATAGCTTATCCTATGTGTAACCATCAAATATATTCAAAAAGGATACGAAGTAAAATATGTAATACGGGTCATCATTATTATTTGGAACATAGGTATAGATGGTGAAGAAGTAAATAGTTTAATGGCACGGTAGAATTAGGTGAAGCTTCGTTGCAGTTGTCCAGTTATGATATTGTTTACCAGCTGTCATATTTGGGTGACATTACACCTAGCAAACACCTAAGTAATAGAAAACGTAAAAGAAATGATCTCAAACTAAATTGGATAAAAAAAGCATATTTTTCAACTTACCATATTGGAAGGAATTCTATTGAGGCGCAATTTTGATGTCATTCATATTAGGAAAAACATTTGTGAGTCCATTTTAGAGACTGTCATGGGAATTGATGGGAAATCCAAAGACACAATTAAGGCTAGACTAGACTTGGAAGACATGAATATTAGAAAACATTTACATTTGAAAAGAAAAGATGATGGCTCATATGTTATCCCCCCTGCTTGTTACAACGTGTCAAAAATTGAGAAACAATCATTCTGTCAATTCCTCTAATCAGTTAAATTTTTTGATGGGTATGCACCAAATATAGGTCATTGTGTGAATGTTAAAAAGGAGAAAGTGTAAGGGTTGAAAAGTCATGATTGTCATGTACTTTTGCAGCGATTACTTCCTGTTAGAATATGTGGGTGTTTGCTGAAGGATATGTCCGTTACTTTGAGTCAATTGGGAGAGTTTTTTAAGCAATTATATTACAAGATACTTAAAGTTGAAGAGCTTAATAAAATGGAAAAAGACATAGCATTGATTCTTACATAGCATTGATTCTATGTAAGAAGGTTATTCTACTTAAATGCAAATGGTTTGATCTAACTAACATGAAAGTGAACGGGCATATTACTAACATAAATATTAGTAAGACATGGTATGATAATGATCTTTTTGTCCTTGCAATTTAAGTCAAACAAGTTTTCTACGTCAACGATACTATATTGGGTAGCAATTGGAAGGTTGTTCAAAAGTTTCAACAAAAGAATGTCTTTGATTTTTGTGAAAGGGATCTTGGTCAATTAGGTGATGATGCAGATGAAGTCTATCAAGATATTAGATTGGAGTTCAATAATGAAAGCATTCCAGCAGAAGATGCAGATATATCATCATTCTATAGGAGAGATGTCGACATAGTTCAACTAGATGAAGTCTAAGCCCATCTTATCTTACAAACAGAAGAAGACTATACTCAGTATGGCTTAAATGAAAATGACGATACTTTGCTCGAATATATTAGTGATAAAGAATCTAAAAATAATACTTAATGATGATGATTTTCAAAATCTTGATCATGATGATTGAATGTAAATAAATTATTTGTATTGTTTGAAATGTTATGTTCATAATTGCCTTACGTTGTTGATGTTTTACTTATGTTAATTTACAATGACTAAATGTATATTTTTAATGTTTCACTTATGTTTTTGCAGAATGTTATGCCAAATGTTTAGTATTTGACTACTGATCTCCTTATATTCATGTGTAAAATTGATGTTTGAGTTAAGATTATACGTTATGTTCATATTTCATTTTACACAGGTTTAATATAATGGCACCTGGTAGAAACAAGGGAAAGAGGATAGTAACGAGTGAAGAAGTTCCTGCAACATAACAACCAACTTAGTCCAACCCCATTGTTCAATAACCAACAATTGCATCCTCGAATGAAGACAGTCAACAACAACCTTTACTAACATTGTCTGTTAGTCATGAGGGATCTTCAGGTCTATTATTATTAACCAAACATATTTACATTAATGCTAAAATTACTCATTACATGTTTAGTGTGTTTTTCTTATTATGATTTTTTTGTTTTCAGGTTTTAGTATTGGCATTAGAAAATGAGGTAGAGGTATCACAAAAGGAGCTGAGTTGCAACAGATGAATGTTACAATGAACAGCAAGTTGTCTGTGACCATTGATACCATGCAACATCGCCCTCTGGATAAGATGCAATCTGCAAAATTGTTCAATGAGTTGGGCATCGTTGTGAGGAATGAATTGCCTTGCCTTCAGTATGTCAAGTAGTTGAAGGAAGACAACTTGCTTCAAAATGCTTTGGACAAAGTTTCGGCAATATTTCAACTCATTTGATTATATGTATTATGATTTTACTTAACAAAAACATTAATTTAACTTATACGTGTTCTTCACAGGTGAAGCTCAATATCGTTGATATCGAAAACCCTGAGGTTTCAAGCTGTATTAGTTCACTGTTGAAACAAAGGGTCAAGGATCATCGATATAGACTTCATAAATATTACTGGTCTTTCCCTTCCAATGAAGAGGCAATGAGACATGTTCCGGAATGTGTGACTTTAGAAAATTGGAGTGAAATTTGTGATTATTAGCCCTCAGCGAAGGTTCAGGTTTGTTTTTTTCGCTTCATATTTCCTTCCATTAATTTTATTTATACACTTCATGACTACTTCTCTTAATTTAGGAAAAGTGTGAGAAAGCCAAAGTACCAAACCAAACCAAACATACCCAAATTCTCGCCTAAGCAGGGTATGGAGAGGGTAAGATGTACGCAGTCATGCCCGCATCTCCGATAGAGATATAGAGACTGTTTCTTTAGAGACCCCCGGCGAAGGTAAGAACAAAACAAATAACACCAAACAAACAGACACAAACAAACAAACATCGACAACAAAAACAGACATACAAAACAAACAGACCAAACCAATGCAAAAACAATCCCTGTAGAAGTCTAACAATATATGTATATGCATGAAGACTATACCTATAGAAAGCATATAAAAATGAAATTATATAAATACATAAATACATGCAGATGTAAATAGGTGAGCAGGCATAAGCAAGGATAGAAAAAGGTTAGAATCAAGAAAGTAACTTGATAAATAATAATAATAATAGTAATAATAATAACAATAATAATAAGAATAATAATAATAATAAAATACATACCAAAGAAATAAAAGTTCACTAGGTAAATAGTAGCTCTAATTACACACATATTTATATTATTATTATTCTTATTAATAATAATAACACTGGCTCCAAATCATTTGTTTTCTTTCGACAAGAATTTGTAAGTGTAACATTTTCAACTTATTATTCTATTTCTTAATACAATAAATTCTAATATTTTCTAATTTTTAAATTATATAATAGAGCTAAACATAACTCTAAGGACAATAGTGTAATAGGATCACACTATACAAGCTAACACACTACAAAGAAGGTCAAGGCTGGATGTCTGAAGAGGCACAAAGTAATTATATAAGTACAAACAAATTAATATTACAATTTATTTTTCTATGTAATACCAAGTAATAAATTTTTAGTTAACTCGATTTTGTATTTTAAATTGTAGGACAAGATGCAGGAGTTGTTGCAGACATTATTGTCTGAGGGGAATCAGCCTAATGACGATGACATTTGCAACAATGTCCTTAGTATAAGATCGGGCTATATCAAAGGTCTTGGGTATGGCCCTAAGCCTGTTGGTACATCTTCGTCACGACCAGTATATGTCACGACACTTCAAGAGGAGAAACAAGCACTAAAGACTAAGTTATAATGTACGGAAGAGAAGTTAGATCGTATTGTAAAAGAAGTGAACAAGCTTAAAAAGATGGTCAAACAACTACTAGGCTCAAGTATATCAGTAATAGTGACGACGATGAGGAGTCTTAGTTGTACATGACCTGTAATTATTTTTATATAAAATACATTCCATTTTTATGTTTATTTTATTTCAATTTGTTATTATTTAAAAAACATGTCACCATCATTAATTATAAAATGTAACTAATTTATATTTCAAATTGTCTTAAAAATTGTAATAAATTTGTTTTTAAAAATTATAATAAAATTTAAAATAAAAATTTTTGTCGCTAAAAAATATTAGCTACCAAAACAAAATCGTCACAAAATGTTATTACCTACGTTTACAAGAACGTCTTTAAAAATATTTACTTACAACAAGAAATTAGTAGCTAAAACTATTTTGCTACAAAAACAGAATCGTCAATAAAAACTATTAGCTACAAAAAAAATCGTCACAAAATATTGTTACCTACATCTACAAGAACATCTCTAAAAACATTTACATACAACAAACAATTAGTAGCTAAAACTATTCTGCAACAAAAAATTCATCACTAAAAATAATTACCTACAACTATGGTTTAGTAGGTAAAAACTTTTATCTACGAAACATATACGACACAAAATCCTATTTACAACGTTCTTTGTTCTCGTTGGCTATATGTTTTACCAACGAAATTATTGTGTATCCAAAACCTTTTTGCAACGATTTCTAGAAAACACGGATATTTTTTTGCTACCGGGATTCAGCGATCATTAGGACCACAATTATTTTTTGTCACAAATTGATATTTGCGACGATGTTTGAATATTTAGCGACGTTTAGTTTTGTCGCCAATAAACTTATCTGTTGTAGTTTAACTAAGCTTTCGATCTTTTTTGTGACCTCCAACTAATGTTTTGTTTACATATAACAATAAAATAATAAAATCATTATCATCAAGTCTATTAAAATATATACAAGGTTGGGTCTTTATTAAGTATGCAATATCCAAAGTTTATGATGAAAAAATCAAATCTCTTATACTAATACCTTGACACTTGTTTAAGACTTTGTATAGATGTGTTCAATATGTAAACCAAGTTTTCTTTTCTTTTTCTTCAAAACCTTTAGTTAATGCATATAAACTTCTTCAAGATCTCTATAAAAAAAAGATAGTTTTCACATTTATCTTTTATAGATGTAAGTCAAAGATAGCACACATTATCATGACTACTTTGATTATATATAGTCAACAGAATCATAGGAAAAATATGCAATTAAAATCATTTTTTAGTGCATCTTTTCACTACCAATCCTGTATAATATTGCTCTACCTATTTGTCATTATTTTTGAAAAGGCCATTTATTACCAATTGTTTCCTTCTGATAATGGTACAAGTTTTCAAGTTTTATTTTACAAAGAGTTTCAATTTCTTCTTACCTTATTAATATCCATTAAGAGACATATAAATTATTAAATGCTTCTTAAAGAATTAATGACTTTGTTAAAGGCAGCATAATATATTGTCCTTTATTATATAACCTTAGTGCTAATTTATTGGTCTTTTTTGTGATCTAATTAACGAACTTATGAAACTTCAAACTCAAATGGTTATTAAAAATCTTTCTTTGGTGTAGTTTCACAGTAAATTTTTATTCAAATTCTCTTTTTTATTTGTATCTTAGTCTTTAAACTTCTTTATTTAACATTGTTGTCTTCTTCTTCCCTTTGTATTTTGTCTTATACAAAAAAGTGGCATCCTTTTTACAACAACCTTATAGGTAATAAGATCCCATAAGGACTAATGACGGGACTTAGGCAGCAACTTGAGCTACATGGATTTCTACACAGGGAAGACATGAAGAGGAGCTTGGACGACTTGTAAAAAGTTCAAGTCAAATGCTTAAAAGAAGCTGAAGATTATGATGCTAGTATGTAATCAAATTGGACTCTTCAGTAAACCGACATTGATCTTTTGCTGGGTCTATATATTGGAGAAACACAAACAAACTAACACCATAGTTTAACTTATAATCTGTGTCGGACCTGCATTTAATTTGTGCACTAAAAGCTCTAGAACAAAAATGACATCAATGTTATCCAAGATAGGTGTTAAACAAGTATTGAGCAAGTGTTTTAAGTAGTTAGACTTTGATATTTCAAGCGGTTATTTCCTTTTATGACTCGTATAATTAGTTGCTTTAATTTGTTGAAATTTCATGCTTTTATTTAGATAGGGATTAGTTATCTTTCAAAACTATTTGTTCTAATTAGATTAAATCTAGGTTATTATTTCTTCTTAAGATTTTAGTTCTAGTGTTTAAGAATATAAAGGCTTACTTATTATTATAACGGGAACTAAAATCCTTTTAGAGAGTTTCTTTATCTTTGTTCTTAGAGAAATTATTGTGTTAGTTCCTCTATTAACTATCGATCTTATCTAGCTTGCTAGTAGCAATCACTCCTAAAATCTTATCACTCTCAATTTTTTCTTTTATGGAGTATATTGATTCATAACCTTCTTTGAGTATTTTTAAACTATATTTATTGGATGAATCTATCTTTGATAAAGCATTCTTAGGTCTTATCATATTAATATCAAATCTTATTAGTTCTATTAGTGATAATTGTATCAAAATTCTGTATCAAAACACAATTTTATATTCAGATTCATTCTTAGTATCGTTATTTGCATATTAAATATTACTGTGTCTTTGTTCCTTATATTTAACATTTATTAATTTTTCTTATCATTCTTAAAGTTTCATTGATAATTAATTGTTCTTAAATTTTCATTCTTTGTTTCTTCAGTTTTAAGTTAGTTAAGAAAATAAAAGAAAAAATGCAACAAAGTTTTATAAAGAAAATCCCTGGAAATTTTCATTAAAAGAAAATACAAAAAGGCTAGTAATTCCATCATTTATTGTAAGAAAGAATTATTCCTAATCCAACAAGGACAAGGTGTTCCATGTTCCATATATATTCCACTTTCTAGATATTCTCTCTTTTATTGTCTTTGATTATTTCTTGTCAAGTTCTTTGCTAGTTCTTTTATTGAGTTTAATTGGGTTATAATTCAATTTCTTATTTTTAAGTTTTCTTATTCATTAACCTTTTTTTTGTTATTTTTTTCTTGTTCAAATTTGACTCTTTCAGTGTATATAATAAAGGGAAATTATTTAAACTAGCTTTCTCGATTTAGATTGTCTAATTTGGAAAAAAAAACCTTTAATCATAAGCCAAAGTTGAGAGTTGAGTGATACTTCGAGAGAAAACATATGAGTGCTTTTGTTACTAACTTTTCAAACAGGTATATCATGACTTAAACTCAAAGTAGAACTATGTCTAAATATAAGGAAGTAGAACCATATCTAAATACAAAGAAGTAAGTAAGGAGGAAAGAGTGAGAGTAGATAAAGGAAGGAGTGGAAATAGAACCATATCTAAAGACAAAGATGCAAATTATTTGATAATTCAATGAATTTAGGGAAAGATTGATAAACATGATACTGTTATTGTTTTTCAATATCATAATCTACTTATAGGTCCTAAGATGGATAAATTCAAGAAGAATGATAAGGTTAAGGGAGCTACTCATTACTTAGGAAAGCTAAACCTAAGGGGTGGTAGAGGAGGAAGAATGGAGAGATAAGAAGGGGGTATGTTTGGTGTAAGATGAAAAATATAGTATAAAGAAAAGGATGGATAATAACATAAGAAGTATCAAGATAGCGATATAACCTTTTCTATAAAAGAAATATCCAAATTCATACTTGGAATAAAAAATGTGTGCAGAGCTAGTCTTTGATTATTATAACTTTTTGGAGAGGAAAAAGGTTAAATTGGCTAATATAGAGTTTAGTGATTATGTTATGGTTTGTGGGGTCAAGAAATTCTCAGTAGGATTAGGAATTGAGAATCACTTATCAAAACTAAGAAGAGACGAAGTTGGTGATGAGGACGTAATTTATACTAAGTTTTTATTATAGAGAGATTTACTAAAGGTTTCAAAAGTTGACTTAAGGTTCAAATGGTGTGAAAAAGTACTAAAAGAAAATGGAGGTTATCATGAGTAAGACAAATATGGAGGAAAATGAAAAAGTGATGATGACTTAATTTATTTGTGGACTAAATTTACAAATTACTAATATCATAAAGCTACACTATTAAGTGGAAGTGTATATAGCCATGAAGGTGGAGAGGTAACTCAAAAGGAGGAATATTAATGGTTTTTAGTACTATTAATATAGGGTTTTCATTATAGAACAACTCGAGTAGAGAGGAGGATAAAGCTCTAACTAAACCAAAAGTGCACGTGCCAAGTAAAATGAAAGCTAAGGTTGATTTCTTTCTAACAACTAGGAATCAAGATATTTAGTACTTCTAGTAATTAAAGAGAGGACATATAGCTCCATGATGTTTCAACAAGTGAGTGAATGATAAAGGAGGATGGAGAGTATATATCTGTAAGTGAAGTGGAGAAAGAAGGAGACATGCGTAGATTGAAAAATGATAGTGATAATGAGTACATCATGAAACTTAAAAAAAGAAAGATGCTAATCACTAAAAATAATCATATATATGGTTGAGAATGATGCGAATAAACAATAGGAGAACCTCTCCCATACTAGATGAGCTATCAAGAATCGAATATACGATATGGTCATCAATGAGAGAAGTTATGCTAATGTGGCTAGTGTAGAGTTGGTGGAAAAGTTAGGACTACTAATTACAAAACACCCTAACCATACAACCTACAATGGTTGAATTAGAATGAAAAGGTTAGGGTAACAAAACAAATGACGTTTTCTTTCTTGATTTAGAGGTATAGAGATAACAAGTTATGTAATATGGTATCCACGCAAGTGAGACACATTCTTTTGGGGCAACTATGGAAATTTGATAAGAGAGCCATACATGACCTATATAAGAATAGGAACTCCTTTTTTGTAAATGGAAAGTTATACAACGTTGTTCCATTGTCACCTAAATAAGTTTATAAAGATCGATTCAACCTTTATAAGAGTTAGTAGAAGAGATTAAGAGAAAAAAGAAAAAAAACAAAGGCAAATGCTTAGAAGTAATTCAAGTTTTTGGAAAAAGTAAAAATAAGAGGTACATATTTATGCAAGCATCAAGTGTTATTTTTTTACAAATGAAAAAGTTGATTTGAGGATAAATCATTTTAAGATAAGGAAAAATAATGAGACTCAAACAACAATTCACAAGCTGTATGGATTTTATACATAGGGAGATATAAAGACGAGCTTAAACAGCTTGCAAAAGATTCAAGTAAAGTGTGATGTAAATGGCATTAGACTAATCAGTAAACCAGTGCAAACCTTTTGCTAGGTTTGTAAAATACATAAGTAGAAGTAAATCAGCGTCAAAGTTTAACTTGTAATTAGCTTAAACTTATATTTGCTTTATGCACTGAAAGCTCCAGGACAAAGCTTGTTGTCTAAAATAGGTGTTGGAGTCGTATTTTAAGTTGTTAGAATTTTGATATTTCAATTGTTTGTTTCTTTTTAGAACTTGTATAATAAGGTGTTTTGTTTGTTCTAAATTCTATATTTATTTTTAGATTAGGATTTGTTATCTTTTAAAGTTATTTATTTCTAATTAGATTATTTTAAGATTGTTATTTTCTTTTAAATTATAATTCTATGATTTAAGCCTATAAAAAGCTTACTTATTATTTTAATAGAGGGGTTCATTATTATTACTGAAGAAAAACTTTTTGCAGAGTTTTCTTTATCTTTTTTCTTTAAGAATTTTTTATGTTAGATTCTCTATTAATTTTTGATCTTATTTAGCTTGCTAATGATAACTATCTCTAGAATCTTATCACTTCTAATCTCTTGATTATAGAGTATGGCAATTAATATCCTTCTTATATATTTTTATTTTAAATTTCTTGAATTAACTTATTTTTAATAGAACAGTCATAATTCATATCATATTGATATCGAATTTCATTAATTTTGTTGGTGAGAGTCATATCAAATATCTCTTTACTTCATCAACATATCTTAACAACAAGCATTTTATGGATTTTATATTCAACTTTTTAATTTTTTTTAATTCAAGGAGGTGGAAATAATTGACTAGGTTCCCTATCCATATCTGCATTAATATCTTCAACTCAATTGCAGTTGATAAAATTCGATTCGTTATATAATATGCAATATTGACCAATTCTTTCTAGAAGTCCTTATTTAGTATTAGAGATCTCAACATTGCTTTTTCTCTTTTTAACAAAGTTCTCTTCATCCATTTTGTCATTCTATTTTTTAGGAGTGTGTGTAAAATTGAACTATCTTTTAATGCCTTTTTTCTTATATAATACACCAAATTCATTAACAATCTATTCTCCTCTATTTTTCATCCTTAAGCACTTGATCTTTGTATTAGAATCAAGTTCAACATGCACTTTGAAATTTTTGAAGATTAAGAACATATTTTCTTTTCTCTTGATATGATACACCCAACATCTCTTGGCATAATCATCAATAAAAGAGACTAAGTAGTTTGTTCCTCCTATAGATGAACCGGTGTTTGCCACACATCAGAGTGAATCAAGTGAAGATAAACCTTGCTCCTTGAATTTGATGTGTAAATTTTACACGTTATTGCTTACTTATAACACAATTCTCATAAAAAAAGTAATGATACCTTTATGAGTTTAAAAAGTAACTCTTATTTAGTAAGGATCTTCATTCCTTGTTTAGATATATATACATATCTAAGGAGTAACTTTTATTTAGTAAGGATCTTCATTCCTTATTTCCAGATATATACATAACATTAAAGATATTTCACTTTCAATTGCTTGAAGTGATTAATGCTTCTACTTCTAGTAATGTCTTTTCCTTTTATTTGTACAAGTTTTTAATTATTTTTTTTCTCTTTAAAAGTAAAAGTGCACCTTAAGTTATCTTCAAAATCTTATTGAAAATTGTTATTTTTCACCCAAGATCATCTTATTAATTTAAAGATAAAAATCTTCTTTAAGCCCTCAATATGTCGTCCTTTTTAAAAAATACAAATAGTACCATCATATATCTTTAACTTGATAGTTCCAATACCAACAACCTTTAGAGGATAATTGTCATAATTATATATAGATCCTCCTGAGATAGGTTCGTAGTTATGGAACTATTCTCTTCTAGAGGTCATGTGAAAAGTAGCTCCTAATTCGAAGAGGTATACATCAAGTAATGAACTCATATTTTCAATTGTTATTATTGCTTCATAATATAAACTATTGTCATTATCTGAAGTATTTGTGAATTTTTGTTGAAAAATGTAACTTATCTTTTTAAATTATAATAATGCCTTTTCAAATGACCTTTTTTGCACTTATAGCAATTTAAATTCTTCTTACTTTTCGATTTTGATTTATTATGATTTTAGTTCCCACTTAGGCTATATTCAGTTGATCTCGCTTTTATCATCATCAAAGCTTCACCTTATTATGAACTAGACTACTTGTCTTCCTTATTCATGTAAAATTACGATTGCATCACCATCAAAGACTAGGCAATTTGTAAGAAGATTATTGATTAAGTTTATGATGAGTTGATCATACAAGGTAAGCTTCGAAGTGAAAGTTTCACATGTTCATATAGCTAGTAAAGCTATATGAAGATTTGTAACAACATCTGTATCTATTTTATTTCATTTGGTATCATCAATGAAGTTCATTGGTATTCTGCTAATTGCTACAAAATAATTATTTTTTTAAGGATAGTTGTCATCTTTAATTTCCATAACACAAAATTATTATCGTTAAACTTTTCAATCTTAAATCCGGATGGCTCTCACTATTTCATGTAAATAATAATTATATACGTGAATAGTACTTTCAAATAGTGAATAATATCTATTTTTATGGGTAGGATTTACTTATAGTGGTAACCATAGAAAATACAATAAGTAGATACATGCATTTTAAGTATGCTCATATACCACTTGTTGGAATGATTAAGGGAATAGAGTAAGATCACAACTCAATTAGAATTGGAAGAAATATGGTGTAAAATATTATTATGAGTAAAAAATAATTATAATACAAATATTCACAAATTATAAGCTATAAATATTGATTTATAGCTTAAAATCTATAAAATTGAACTCCGCATAAATTTTACTCTTAAAAGTTTGAATTTGTTTCTTAATACATAAAATAAGAAGATAAGTGAATATTATAATCACACATTTAAATTTGTTATAAAAATTACACAAGCTAATATATTAAGTTTGTGTTATAAATTATTTATATTTTATAAATAATATTTAAATTCTTTTAAGGTAATCCTCTCATGTAACAAATCTTCATATCCTTCCTTTATATTGTATTTTGTTTTGCAGTATGAGAAATGACAGCTTTAATCTTTGCCTAGGTGGCTAGGTAGAATCTGAGACTTAAAATCCAGCAAATACTAAAGCAAATGGGTGGACATCAAAGCTTCATGTCCTGCAATTATATAAGTTGAAGCTAAATTAAATTCTTCTAACAATGTGGAGTATGTTCTCTCCTTTGATGCATTCTGAATGGTTGTACCTGACAAAGTTAACAGAATAACAACTTCTAGTGATGTTAGAGCTACCAGCATATCCATTCTCAAGCTCACCCCTGCCCAGGGCCTACTTTTAATAATGTGGAATGCAGTTTATTAAATAAAAAAACCTGATCGTTTCCTGTTGCTCCTCTCTGCCGCCGCATGCGCACTCCCACCCACAGATGCATATTGTTTATGCTATAACCTCACAAGTTCCTTTGATACTTTCCTCTATTGCTACACACCTTTTCACAAGTTCCTTTGATACTTTCCTTTACTGCTACACGTCTTTTTTGGTCTACAGGAATCATCAATATTATATAGAGGTTTTAAGGTACTTACGAACAGCCATTTTATATGTTCATATATATATATATATGAAAGTTGGTTGTAACGCTATATAATATTGCTCAAATAATGGAAAATCAGATGCGTGATTTTGCCTCTAATAATATATTATAGTGCATGCAAGTTGTAATGTAAGTGGCGTTGTCGACTGTCGCGTTGATTGTCATGCTTCCTTCATATAAAGTTGTCAAGTTGATGTGTCTATTCAATGTTGACAACTCGATACACCTGAGTGAAGTGCCCCAAGAGTATAAGGGGCAGATGATAAAAAAATTGGGGAAAAAAATTCGGAGTAGATTTATATTGAGCTTTTACTACGAAAATGACAATAATTAGGAAGTTTGCAAGTAGTGAAAAAAATTTGTGACGTGTTTCGTGATTTCTGATAGTATCATCGGCTATTGCACAATTGAGTAATTAAATTCAAATTTTACTATTGTAATTTTTAATCATGAACTTTGTTGTATCTTTCAGTGTGCGATTCTAAACATTTATAAGCAACCGATTGAATGGTCTTGCAACTCTATGTATTGAGAAAGATGTGCTTGAATCACTTGATTTAGACTTCGTTATTAGTGATTTTGCATCGAGAAATGCTCGTAGAAGACATATTGTTTGATTATAGTTTGTGTACTGATGAGTATAATATTTTCTACGACGTAATAAATATTGAATTTTTTTCCAATTTATTTTTAATTAAAGTCAAGGGCTCACATTTTCTCTTTCGCTGCGGGCTTACAAAATCTCAGGACCGACCCTGATTAGCGTATGTTTTCAAAAGTACCTGTATAGGTCTAATGCTCAAAAACTACATGTTCATTGCCTACCAATTTACACAATATATTTGTCATCATCATTTGAAACTTTATGAGTACCATCTCCACTTCAGACTATTCTCCATTATATTACATCTTTTTTCTTTTTCCAACTTCTTCTCTATAGTTAGTGAAATGCATAACTTCCATTTATCTACAAAATATCTCCTATACACATTCCTCTTTATCACTATGATTCTAATTATTTCAAGCATGCTAATTACTGGCTTGTTTCTAGTTGATAAGATTTACCCACTAAAAGTTTCACTCATGTTGTTGTCAACTACGAATATTTGGATTCAAAAGATTGGTAATTTCTTTTTTTTACCTCTCTTTAGGATATTTAAATAAAGTTGAAGCACTTTTGAGCTTTATTTTATTAAACCTCATGAACTACTTGTTAAAATCTTCTATATAAGTGGACCATGCATAATTCTAAGTCTACTTTCTAAGCTTCTTTCCCTTCCAATTTCTATGTCAATTATGTTATATATGTCTGTCATATATTTGGGGAAGATAAAGATACCTTCCATATACTAAATATAAATGTAAGTCCTTCGACATCATCTAGTTTCAAATAAGCCGCTAGTAGATTCATGAACCAACTATATGAATTAGTGTTTTCTACCTCTACAACAGCCTATGCTAATTGATCCAAGTTTCTATTATGATCCCCACCCATTGCACTTAATAATTATCTTTGGAACTCCATCTTAAGAAAGCAACCATCTATTCCAAAAATAGGTCTCAAATGCCTCCATCCTCTTCTCATGGCATCAAAATAAATATATAACCTTTTGAACTGTGTAAAAGAAAGATAATGAAGTATGAAAAAGGTTAATGTTTTTTTTTGTTTTAACTACTTCAGCCCTCACAAAACTGACAGTATAAGCTAATCTTTCACACGATCTTACTGATGGAAACTTTAAAGGAAATGTAGGAATGGTTGATTGTGACTTGAATATCTAATTTGATTGATAAGCAAACTGCACCAATTTCGTAACAATTATGTTTCTTGATTGTAATGTATAACTGTCAACAACATCTTTAAATTCTTTTACAGTTTTGAACTCCATAGCGAATCTCTATTAAGATATTCATTTTTACCAATATAATTACCACAACCAATTGAATAAATTTTAACTGGTTGATGGTCATCCAAAATATCTACATAGAAATCAGGTTGTAGATATTCAACATATTCTCCGCATGTACATCCATATGTTTATTACCATATTCATCATCATGTTCACCAATATGTTCATCTCCCCTAACTACATGTAATATGTCAAGAGTAGGGATAAGTGTATCTAAATTGTGGGTTACATTTACATCAATAATCCCATAAATTTCATAAGGTTTGCTAGCCTAATATAGCTTTTGTTTGATTCAATAAGTCCTAGTTACTCTTTAAAGTTAAAATTAGGTACCCTATAGTATGACTTATTAACTTGATGGGTGCACCTACCCTATAGTATGACTTATCAACTTGATGGGTGCACCTAAATCCTTTCTTATTTCACATATTTGCATATAACTAACATTATCAAGGTCAACATTTTCAAAGATATCGATATTCCCATTAACATATTTGAATTCAAGTTTTAATATGAACTTTGTATCATAAAAAGCTTTATGCCTATTTACTAAGCCATAGTAACCTATTTTTAGCCTTTGGAGAACATTTAAAGCATCACAAGTCATTAAATCTTAATGCCTAAATCAATTATTGTTTAAAAATGGTAATTCAAACTACTATGTACATTTCAAAAGACATGAACAAATGTCAATGGTGCTATCAAAAACATAAAACTCTATAAAGAACATTATAGATAAAATATTAAAGTTGTATGCTTATCGATAACTTCGGTTTTGCCTTGAATGATTTGTTTATGCACCTTTAAAAAAAAATACAAGTCAACTTATAATGCATCTTAATGATATCAAATCTCACCCTTTCCAAAATTAGATATATTAACTTAATTGAAGTAATTCCATGATGTAAGTTATGAGTTAAAAATGTGAGTTAAGAGTTACCAATTTCTATTTAGCATTTAGAAAAATAAAAAAGACAAATTGGTTAACAAGTTCTTAACTTGATAATAAAGTCTCTTAAAACCAACTCAAGGCCTTTCATTAGTCCCTTACTCAGCAGAGGGGTAATGGAAGATTCTACTATGATGGATTTTGGATTTTGGAGGTGAGAATCATGATTGATTGTGTCTATTATTCTTTCATGCTTATGTTATTCTATCAATAACAAGGACGTTTTACAAAACTCCTCTAAAGTAGTCGCAATAAGACAAATGAATTATAAAATCCTTATAGTCCAAAAACAAATTTAAAGGTTCGAATTTGGAAGCATGTTGTGCTTGGCTAGCTGGGAATGAGATCTTTTAGTGAGTTACTTAAAGGAACACATAAATTGCATTAGAAAGTTGCTAGCTTTGTGAGTGAGATTGGATCCACCTAATACTACACATATATTGTTGTAGGATATACCTATAACCAAATAAGAATACAGAACTTGGATATCACTCAATAATAACAATACAAATAGTTAACCAACCTCTTTATAATCTTTTAGTTCTTATTCAATGTTTAGAACTTTATTAAGCTTATTTTTCTTGCTTAATATAAGACAACATTATTATTGTTTCAAGATAAAAGAAGAGATTAGGTGGTCAGAAACCACACGACTAGGAACATTCAATCATCAGTATGTCCCAACGTACCAACATCTTCCAACATATCACTCCTTTTTATATAATGTAGGTCCTTTTTATACAATTTTGGTGGGCATGGATGCGTGATTGCCTCCTATGTGGTCAAAAATAGATAAAGAGGAAGCATGTGGTAGAAGGAAGAAAAAGAAGACAAAGACGCAACATTCTTACGCTTAAAACGCATAGTCAAACAAAGACTAATACAAGTGAAAACTATTTCAAAACCGAACAACTTAAAATGGAAGCAAAGAAGTGGAATACATGGTTGTAAAGAAGGGAAGGCAGATTGAGTAATTTCTAGTTACCATATAAGAGAATAGAGAGTTGAGCTACATAGAGATTAGAGGGAAACAATGAAGAGGGATGAAAAAGGATGCTAGCAACGTTGAAGAGGGACGCAGAAGGATGATAAAAAGAAATAAAATTAAGAGCTTTGTTAGGAAAATTCAGAATTTTAAGGTTAGGAATTAGATAAAATTATAAGTTTTGCTTATTAGGTGTTTAATTAATAATTTATTATATCATATTTTTAATATAATTAATTTTATATAGCGTAAATTAAATTATTCCATTTTAAATTTTTTTGAAAAGGGGATGAACCTCAAAGAGTTACTTAAGGCACAACTACTTCTACATGCCAACTTCAGGCCATCTCAGAGATCTATATTTATTCAATCATTGTCAAAAACTGATTAGAGAATTCGTACAGCCCTATTGAATTGAATCCGAGCCTCAAAAGGACACAAACACAAGTTGCTGAAACCTTTCCACCAAGTGAAAGGGGGCAATATAGAGACAAACAACTATTACATAGTAACTCATGGTAGGTCAAAATTACTTGCATTTCACTTCAACTCAACAACAAACAGAACCTAGTGAGCCGTGTGTTGTTGAATAAATTCATCATCATACCTTCCTACTGCTTTTCCTTCCTCTAATTTTTTATGCATTTAAAGCATTTCTGTGATCGGTAACGAGGAATTGTGAATCAATGAGTTTTCGTCGAGTTTTCATCAGCGTCTTCAGAATCTGAACCGTCAACCATTTTCTCAAGTGAATCCACATCACCAGCCTCAGAAAGAGTATGCAAGCGAAGCTTCTCAGCATCGTTACTGTTGAATCAAAATTGTGAAGTTGTTTTTTATTTCAACCAAACTGGAAAATAAAATATGCTTAAAGTATACTTTATCATTTTGAACCGAGGGATAAGAGGCATACTCTGTGACCCCAAAGATTTCCTTCACGATTAAGGAGCTATCCCTTGCACAGAACTCTGGCAACTAGTCATGAAACAAAAAGCACAATCAAGGAACTGATATCACGGAAAGTAAAACCATAAGTAAGAGTGTCTAACGTAAAAACTAAGCAAAACACAAGCAACATTGATTAGTTAAATATGCAATAAGCTGAAGATTTGATTCTACGGATCCCATGAACATGATATACTTATTTAGCAAAAAAATCTAGAAAGAGAATTTTGAAATTACCATGTTGACCACTATACTTTCAACATGCAAATCTTCATCTCTTCAACGACCCAATCATCATCAGAAACCCAAAAGATATAACAAAAATATGACAAATGCTCCAAAACAGGTTCAACTCATCAATGATAGTCCCTAACATTTTACAATATCTCTAGACATAATATCATCAACTGAGTTTCAAGAGATTGGATGCAAATGACTAGGAAAATTATCTTTATAAGTATCAACATATGCCCATTAGACGGTTCACAATGTAGGTAAACACTACAATAAATGAATATATATCTTGAGGACATTCAAAAGAATATCCTAAGGTGGTTCTAGAAAAGACATTTAGAGTGCAAGACCAAAATAAAAAGCAAGCATGCAATTCAGTGAAAAATTTTCATACTGTCAATCAATCACTTGCCTCTGACAAGTAGAACACCTTCCCGAAAAGTGCCTGTACTGCCAGCTTCCTTTTAAATCCCTTTTCAGTATACCCAGACACATCCATTACAACGGGACCTGAAAAGTATAGAAAAGATACCAAGAATTAAATTAACAGAGCATGGTTCTACTAATTTTAAGTTCCCTTCTAAGGCATTTTTCACTTTGTTTATGTTATTTGTCCTTTACCAACTCATTTAGAAATCAAATAATAAGCTGAAAATCTAAAAACATGCGCAAATTGCATCTAATTACCAGTATAATTTAGTTTTACAGTTCATAGCCACAAGTAAAACATTATCAGAACTTTTCAAATCAAGCCACAGGAAAACATTATTGTAGACAATTCACCTTTTTCCTGCACAATCCTTCTTGAAATTTCATTTAGAATTTCAGCAACCTGAGAATCATCCAACATTGAAACCTTCCTGAGCAGGATTAAGTTTGAAACAAGTTCTGGATTAAATGGCTTCTCATTCAGGGCATAGCGAATGTACTTGCGTAAAATATCCTCCATGCTAAAACCTGTCTGGATATGAATTAGCAGTTGCCGTTAAAAAAACAAATACTTGAGCTTGCATGTAAGATATGCAATAGGTCAACAACAAAATGCACGTCCGTTGAAGTGATACAGACTAATTGAAATGCATTGACCTCTGTATGAGATCAATCAACTACCATATCGTACTTCAGAACACCATGATAGAAACTTTGGTTTTCAT
Source organism: Erythroxylum baracoense (assembly GCA_025629805.1). NCBI lineage: Eukaryota > Viridiplantae > Streptophyta > Magnoliopsida > Malpighiales > Erythroxylaceae > Erythroxylum > Erythroxylum baracoense. The sequence goes on from JAOTAY010000189.1 coordinate 24,442,037, forward strand.
GTTCGATTTTCAACTCACTAAACAGAAGTGATACAATAGCTCATTGAAATCCATTCTGGGTAAAGAAAAAAAAAATCATATTTTGCACTCTGAGTCCTGTGTTATAATAACCAGCTTCCATGCTAAATCAGTCAACAAAACTAACCAGCATAAATGTGCAAACATAAACAATTTCGAATGATGAAATTAATAATGCAGATAAATAGTAAGAAAAATTTTAATAAGCAGGACAAAAAGATGAAGCTTCAGGAGCGAAACCGAGCCACCTTTTGCTGAAGCCCTTTTAAAGCCGCATATTGTAATGCATCTCCTCCTTTATGAAACAACTCATCTATTGATCTGCATAGCATTGCATTTTTACCGACCTGATAATCACACAACAAGTTCACCAAAATTGAAACAAAACTCTCAATTATAACCAATTAACTCGAGTAAATTTATGAAACGAACCAGCTTACGGCGCTTGTGTTTAGGAGAGGAGAACTTCTTAACGGTCTTAACAACAGCAATGACGAAAGTGGCGCCAACATAAGCCAAAGGGACAGCGAGAATCCATGGGAAAGAGCTCTGGCCAACTCTGGGACCAGGTATTGCCTGAGTAACAGAACCAGTGAACTCCACCAAGTCCAAAGCTTTCTCCTGAATCCATGGCAAATCCTCCTCCACCTCAATTTCTTCCTCTTCATTCTGTTGTTTATTATCCTTATTAATGACGGGGTCTTTCTCGCTTCTCTTGGCTGCAGGTAATAGGGTGATCACTCTGCTTCTGAAGTTGTGTTGAAAAGAAACTGGGGAAGAAGCAGAAAAGGGCTGTTTCGGAAATTTGGGGGAGAGGAACAATTGGTTGGGGCAACAAGATGACGACGATGATGAAGATGAAGCAGCTGTTGCTGTGAGAAAAGCCATTTCGGGGTTGAGAACAAGGATGAGCTCTCCCTACCTCAAGAAATTACTTGAATCAGTTCATAGGTTTCTCTAGGGTTTTAATTAAACAAGATACGTTACATTATCCTTTATTCTTTCTTTTAAAATTTTCCGAACTAAAACTTCAACTTGCAAATCAGGTCATAATTAAAATAGAGTTTTCAATTTTTTTCTTAAAATATTTTTCTAAAGTTTTGTTAAAAGATAGATTCAATTTAATTAATATTTATATATTTCAATATATTTTTATTTTTCAAAATTTTAAAAAATTATATTTTAATTATTGAAATATAAACTAACTTCTTAATTAAAAGACTTTCAAATTTATCAGTTATTTTTAAAAAATTGTAATTTTGATTATTAACATATAAACAAACAACTTGTTAATTAAAAGACGTTAAAAAAAAAAGTGGTTTGCATCAATTAGACTACCCTACAATTTCTTAAAAAGGAAAAAAGGGTTCGCTCTACCAATTAAATCATTCTTAAAACTAATTTGATAATATTATTCGATAAAGAGTAACAATAATAACAACAGTATTTTAGTAAAAGCTCTGTTGAGATGCAGAGTTTTAAGAAGTTGGAAGGATACTTTCTTCCGCTTAATTGGTAGAGAGGATATTTTTATGGAATTACCGAGAAAAGAGAAAAAATAGTTTTTGAGAGTTATTTGTAAAAAGTAAAAGAAAATATAAACAAATAACTATATAAAAAACAATAAAATACGAACAAGAATAAAAAATTAAAACCAAAATAAAAAGATAAAATAATAAAATAAGTATTTTTAAAAAATAAAACTAGACAGAAAATATAATAATAATAATATACGTATAGATATAAATAGAAATACAATTAATAAAATAAATAATAAAAAGAGATAAAAAGGTAAAGAATAAAAATAAAAGATAAAATAAGTAAATAAATAAACAACCAATGGAAAAGGAAAAACAAACAATTGGAAAAAAAAGATTAAGGCTAAGTAAGGAAATATTTAGGAAGTACTATAAATAAAATGTTTAGACTAAATATAAGATAGAAAACTCAAGAAAAATATTTAAAAGACTTATTAGAAAGAAAAAAATCTCTCTATATGAGATCCTTTATTCGTATCTTAATTCGTAAAAGTTTTCTATTATAGGTCAAATCCTCAGTAAGCTCCAACAGAATTATATCATTTCTGATCACATCCTCCCAATTTTTCTTAGGTCTTTCTCTTTTCTTCTTACAGTCCTTATAAGTGTAATCTTCTTACATCTTCTCACTAGGGCATTATGATGTCTCATCTTAATATATCTAAACTACCTAAGCCTTGTCTTCCTTAGTTTTTATCAATGTTATCCACACTTAATTTATATCTTATCACTACATTTTTTATCTTTTCTCCTTTAATTAAAGTTACACATCTAATGAAGTATCCTTATCTTTGTCACCATTAATTTATGACTATATACTTATTTTATAGGCCAATACTTTCCTCCATAGAACATGACCAACGTAACTGTTAAATGGTAAAGTTTACCTTTTAGCTTGAGTGGTATCTTCTTGTCACATAAAACTCATGATGCACCTCTCCATTTTGGTCACTAATATTTGATACTTGAACTATGTATTCTTTGATTTTTCCATTGCTTTTGATGATATATTTTAGGAACTTAAACCACTCTTTTTGTAGTATAATGTTTAAATCAATACTTACCTCCACATAGAATGTCATCTTATGACCCAAAAAGTTACACTTTAAATACGCACTCTTAGTTTTGTTCAATTTAAAGTCCTTTGACTCTAGCTTATTCCTATAAAGTTCTAGCTTGACATGACATCTTCTTTTGTCTCATCCACTAAAACAATGTTATCCGCAAATAACATACATCAAATAAGGTCTCCTTGAATATTTTTGTTGAGCTTATTCATCACTGTTGCATACAAAAAGGGGCTCAATGTAAAGTCTTAGTATAGCTCGATATTGATAGAGAAATGCTTTGTATCTCTTCTTATCGTCCTTTCTCTAGTCTTAACACCTTCGTACATATCTCTAATAATTAGTGTATATGTTATAGAAACTCTCTTAACTTCTAAACACCTTTACGTAATTTCCCTATGTAGCATGTCATAAGTCTTCTTTAAGTCAATGAAAATTATGTATAGGTTTTGTTTTTTTTTTCAATATTCTATTAATCTTGTAAGGAAATGTATAACTTCCATCGTAGACTTTTCTAGTATGAAATAACTAATTAGTTGTCAAACGGTAAATGAGGCAGGGCAATTGATCTCTGATCTGGCACACATGAAGTTGATGGCCAGGACTTACTTTGCGAATTTATTTGCACCCCCTGAGGACGAATATTTCGGCCTTCCCACCATTGGGGGCTTTCCCACGCTTACTGAAGAGATGGTGCAGGTTCTAACTGACCTAGTATAAGTGACTGAAATTAAAACTGTTGTTTATGACATCAATCCTAACAAAGCTCCGGGGGCTGATGGCTATAATATTGCCTTCTTCCTGAAAAAATGGGCTTTGATTGGTCCGTCTGTGGTAGAGTTTGTCCAAAAAGTCTTTCGATTGGAGGGTTGGGAATCGGAAGTTAATAAAACCATTATGGTGTTAATCCCTAAAGTCCCATCTCCGTCTTCCCTTACCCAAGTCCGCCCCATTAGTTTTTACACTGTGGTGTATAAGATCATCTTGAAAATCATGGTCAATTGGTTGAAGCCTCATCTAGACCACCTAGTGGCCAATACGCAATGTAGTTTTGTCCCAAGACGCCATATCACGGAAAATGTCATAATTGTTTATGAGGCTATTCATACCATGCGGCGAAAGATAGGAAAAACTGGGTTTGTGGCCATTAAAGTAGATCTCGAAAAAGCTTATGATCGACTCCGATGGGATTTTCTGCATGACATATTAAGGACTATCGGTTTCCCACAGCAATTAATTAGCCTCGTCATGCTGTGTGTATACACCGTGACTATGCAAATTTCTTGGAATGGGACCCTGAGGGATTCTTTTACTCCCTCACGAGGTCTAAGATAAGAAGACCTTATCTATTTGTGTTATGTATGGAAAGATTAGGTCATCTTATATCTACAGAGGTGCGCCATGGATCATGGAAACCGATTCGGTTAAGCAGGAATGGCCCACCTCTTTCCTACCTGTTTTTTGCCGATGATCTAGTGCTTTTTACTGAAGCTTCGTCTTTTTAAGCACGGACTATACTATGAACTTTGGAACACTTCTGTCGGACGTCCGGTCAAAAAGTTAGTCGCGGAAAAACCTGAATCTTTTTTTCCAAGAATGGTTATCATGACCTAGCCAGACAGAGTAGCCATGACCTTCAGTTTCAACAAACCACCAATTTGGGCAAATATCTAGGTGTGCCCTTAATCCATGAGCGCTCAACAAGGCGTATGTTCCAATTTGTTGTGGACTAAGCGCAAAGAAAGCTAGCAAACTGGTGAACTCGGGAGCTATCGCTAGCAAGACGTGTGAACTTAATACAATCTGTCATTACTTCTCTTCCGATTTACACCATGCAAACGGTGCGGTTACCAAAAACTCTTTGCGGAGATTAGAGAAGATTATGCGGGACTTCATTTGGGGTACTCAACTGGGCCAAGGAAATTGAATCTGGTTCAGAAGGAAATCGTCTGTAGACAGAAGAACGTTGGCAGACTGGGAATAAAAAAACTTCGGTCGATTAATGATGCCTTGCTCACTAAATTAGGATGGGGCATACTTACCTCACCCAATGCTTACTGGGTCAGGATCCTGCGAGCGAAATATAACCTACCAAACCACCTTATCCCACACACGATCAAGTGGCCAGGGGCTTCGATTGTGTGGAGGGGAATCACTGCTACTTGGAGGTTTGTTCGTCAAGGGATCAAATGGCAACTCGGGAATGGACAACGGGTGAATTTCTGGATAGATGCCTGGGTGGGAGATTGGGGTCTTTTGGTTTTGGTATTGACCTCCCCACCTCCAGAGCACTTATTGAATGCTTCGGTTAGTGAATTCGTGTTGTAGAATGACAACTGGGATTGGGCTCAATTCCAACATTTCCTTCCAACCACAATTGTATTACTATTGCGGTCATCATGCCTCCCACTGAGGGGGGGGTCACATTGTATAGGGCCCGGACACGAATGGGAACTTTAAGGTGGTGTCTGCTTACGACCTTATAGCTAATAACGTTATGGAGGGTAACCGTCAATTTTGGGATAAGATCTGGAGATGGCCCGGGCCTCAGCGAATTCGGTCGTTTCTATGGCTCCTGGCACACGACAAGCTTCTCACAAATCAACAGCGCGTGGTGCGACATATTTCCCCAGAGTCTCGATGTCAATATTGTAATCAGGAAGAAACTCTCTTGCATGCCCTCCGGGATTGCAGCAGAGCGAGAAATTATTGGAACCAATTCTCCTCCATGCTCGTAGGTAACGAGTTCTTCCACCAGAATGTAGAGCGATGGTTCTCTACAAACATTAGCCAACAACAGTGGGTGCAGGGATTTACGTGGAGTCTGATCTTTGACGTCTCCTGCTGGTTCTTATGGCAATGACTAACAAAAGTATTTTTGAGGACACGTTTCGGTGGCCTGATCAGGAAGCAGAGAGGTACTACAATATGTAGAAGGGATCGAACAGGCTAGATTAGTTGAACACTGCGTGATTACAGATTTGGGAATCCCACTGGGCACCCTAATTGGATGGACTAAACTAAGGGAGGGTTGGGTAAAAGTGAACTTGGATGGGGTTGTTATGCTAGGAACAGGCCTTGCGTCGGCTGGGGGATTGATTCGGAATAATTCTGGTAATTGGTGTGGGGGGGGGGTTGGTTTCTCCAGAATATCGGCGTATGCTCCCCTTTGCAAGCGGAATTGTAGGGCGTCCTCTCTGGCACCCAGCTGGCATGGAACCTCGATTATCGGCGAGTAGTAGTCAAATCGGATTCCTTACAGTTTATTAATATTCTCTCATCGTCTGAATTGCCTTATTTTGCAGGTCTTCCATTGGCTAGATACATACGCAAGCTCCAGAGGCAGGATTGGAGTATCACGTTCCAATATGTTTATCGAGAGGGGAATCGCTATGAGGATATGATGGCTTCCTTAGCCCAGGCACTCATCTTATCTAAGATTTCTCATGGCAATGTTCAGATTTCTTCTTACAGGACAAGCAGGGGTCCTTCCTCGCGAGGCAGCTGCGGTAACCTGATTTAGTTTTTTCCTTGTACTAAAAAAAAAGTGATTAACGCCTAATTCTTCGTTTTAATAATTGTATGAAAGAACTAAAAAGCAAAGGATTAAATGAGATTGAAACATATGGAGACATGACTTCAAAAATTTTAGTAATAATGATAAACTTTTAAGATAATTAATGAGTAAAAGAATTCATAAATTTGGTAAATTAAATAATAAAGTGTTTATATTTAAAATCAGTGGTTAAAACAAAAAAAACTTTAATCTTGAGAGTATAAGTTGTAGTTCTAGTTGTAATCATTTAGCCACTTTACCATCCCAAATTGAAGTGTTGCATAGAAAAATGTTAAAATCACCTAAATTTTATAATTGAACGTCCTATTTCTCGTTATTGCGAGCGAGGGAAATCATAACGAAAAGAAGAAAAAGCGCGATGGGAAAGAACTGAGAACAAATCAAGAGTTAGTTAAGTTCTGATTCAACCGCAGAAACGAAAGAAGATGGTGATGGAGAAAAAGGGAATATTACAGCATTTGATGAAGTTGAGAACTTCAAATTAGAACTCTTTCAAATCATTGTTGTTTCAGAGGATGAAGAGATCATTGTCACCATCGTCATCATCTCATGAAGATCCTTCTTCTTCTCCTTCGTATTCCTCCCCCTTTGATTCACCCAGGCACATCCCTCAGCTCTCTCCTCTTGCCAATTCTGTCGTCGACCGTTGTTCCAAGTAATCGATATCTTTCACATTTTTCTATTCTGGTGATTATTGATTCATCCTGTTCTAATATCATACATTGCTTGCTCGTAATGTAACACAATGTCATCTACGATTGTTTTTCTTTAATTTTCTTTCTAATGAAGTTAGTTGTTTGTTTATGTGGGAATTGATGGAAAAAAATCCTTAGGATCCTTCAACTTCCTGCTCAAGAGTTGCAACATCGATTTGACATCGAGTTACCAGAAAGCGTAAAGCAGCTGTTCACTTACGCGAGGAATTTTGTGGAGTTTTGTTCTTATCAAGCACTAATTCAGGTTTCCACTAACCTTCCTGATTACTTGGCCAATCCTGAATTTCGTCGCTTGACTTACGACATGATGCCTGCTTGGGAGGCTCCTAGTGCTGAGATTGAAACCCAACACCACGTAATTTATCTATTCCCCCATTATTTTATTATTGGTTGTTGGTTATTTTATCGCTGTTTATTCTTAGTAAAACATCCTGTTTACTTTAGGAAACCAACACTAGCATTAATGGGGAACAAGATGGTGAAAATAATGACGAGGATAGCTGGTCACTGTTTTATTCAAGCTCCACTAAGATGGCCCTTCAGGTTGTTTCATTACATTCTTGTCTAGAATTCCAAGAAATACACCGACTTTAGCCATTTTCTTTTGATTGGAATAAGTGAAGCATTGAACTTCTGCTTTAACTATACTTGAGAATTATCAGGTTGATGACACAAAAACTGTCGGTCGAGAGGCTTTCGCACGAATTGCTCCAGTTTGTCCTGCTATTGCAAATGTGATAACTGTCCACAATCTTTTTGATGCACTTGCCAGTTCTTCATGCCACCAGCTCCATTTTCTCATTTATGACAAATACCTTCGCAGTCTTGACAAGTATGTCAAGTTTTTAATTGTTTGACAAGTATAATAAGTTTTTAATTCTTTTGTGCTTTATTTTTAGTTCCCAGCCATAACTAGCACCGTCAACACCTTTACTACTTCTCTCTGCTCCTTTGTATTATTGGCTCATTCATTATCTTATCTTCTTTAGCTTCATTTTACTTCTAATTTGATTCTCTTTGTTCGCAGGATTTATAAAACAAGAAAAAGCACACCTGGGTCATTTATTTCCACTATTCAACTTCAGGAAAGAGAGATCATCATTGATGTTAATGGTGCAATTCCGACTCAACCAGCTCTGCAGCATATTGGAATGCTAATATGGCCTGGTGAGTAACTCGGTCACATATTGGAATGGGTTTTCTGTTATTATGGAACTATATATAGATATAATCTAGTACACTATCAAAAGTTACTTTTTGTTTCTTAGCTTGTTGAATCTATAGGTGTAATATGTAACAGTACCTTAGTTATGTACCCTAGATCGAACATAAAATGGCAAAAAATAGAGAAATGCAGAATGAATTTGATTTCGGTTCTGAAACTTCAAATGAGTTTTCCGAAAAATGAGCCGGAATCCACCGCCATCTTCACTGGAATCTATCACGGGGACGCGGGCTACGTCTTTCTATAGTTTTCTCAAAACATAAAATCTCTTAACGGGTTAGAGATTCCTTATGCTTACGATTGATATTAGCAACTGCAGGAGACTTTAACCTATATATATAGCTTCCATATTGGACTTTCCCATCACAAGGCCGATATAGACCAGGTCCACACTAATAGGAATCTATTTTTCACCTGGACTTCGACCTATTGATTTAGATAATTTGTTGGACTACTTTATTATCTTTATCTGGATCAAATTACGTAACTTAACCGACAATTTATTTAAAAACCAAATTACAATTAATAACTGTCCACTTTATAGAAAATGACAAAATTGCCATTAGGGGCAAAAATGTCTAACATTCTCCTATTTGGGCAATTATTAATTGCAGTTTTAGTTAAGTTTAAAAACAGTTTAAAAACTCGGTTAAGCTATGCTGTTGTATTAGTCGACTAAGTTTAAAAACAAAATATTTGATCCAAAGATAATGAAAGTCCAACATTACGTCCTGCAAGGCTTTTGATACCGAAAAATATTAAATACATGTGTCATTTTCCAACAGATCTAATACAATCACGTATATCTAATACCTCAATAATATAAATCGAAAAATAGAGTGTGGCAAACTACGATGCTACCTTTATGATCTAATACATATAATCTTCGTTCCTAGGTCTCGATTTCTCCAACTTTATGCTAAATTGTAATAGAGAAATCCTGATTTCTCTCAGCGAATGCTAAATAGCATTAGAGAAAATTTGTTTCCTCTCACCAAATGCTAAACTGCATTAGAGAAAATCTTCATATTCTCCAATTGAATGCTAAACTGCATTAGAGAACTTTTATGGGATTAAAAACTTATATCCCCCTATGTCATGTCAAACTTTAAGGA
>JAOTAY010000189.1:24468499-24486602 GCA_025629805.1 Erythroxylum baracoense
TGATTGAGTGCATTAGCACGCCACCCTCGCGGGGCACGGACTCGGATATCATCAACGATGTCGGGTTCGGGTCTTGCGGGAGTGGGGTGCTACATTTTAAGACCTCTACTATTGCTTCTTTCTTTATTTTTTACTATAAAGCTTGCAAATTATCAACACCCAGCTGCTTTCTTCTAATCTCTTTATTAAACATGTTCTCTTTGTTTATATCAAAAGAAAGTGCATTGTTCGAAATGGAGTTGCTAATGGTCACAACTAGTGTCTCACAACTAACCAACAAAGAACTCAACAAGAATAAGACTTAAAGCTCATCATCAATAATGATTTTCATGGTGGTCAACTTGTTGTTAATATCATGAAAATCACTGAAATGCTCAGACAGTGATTTCTAATCTTCAATTTCAAATTCACAAGCCTCTTAATCAGGGAAGTCTTGTTGTGAGCAATCTTCCTCTCATAAAGATCCTCTAACTTCTTCCACAACTTAAATTGATCGGTCTTTTGGGACACATGATTGAATATACTGATCTCAATCTATTATCAAATAGTGTCTATGATTTTTCTCATAATCTTTTCCCATTCTTTATATGTCTTTTTTTTTTAATTTGACGGGATATCATCTTTTATACTTTTATTTATATCAATTGGGTTATAAAGATCTTTGCAATACATAAGATCTTCCATCATAGGCCACCATATTGAGTAATTAGTCGATGTCAATTTGATTAGAGAGTTGGTTCTACCCTATATAACTATGGCTTTGATACCAGTTATTAGACTCCAATCACAATACCCATTATATCAATCATGAACAATCAACTGATCTTAAACAACTCAATCACAATTAGCAAACAACCTAAGAAATATAAATTAAAAAAAGTAAATAGAACATCAAATATATGCGAAAAAGCCTCTAGTATAGAGGAAGAAATTATAAACAAAATCAAAAAGTAAATCTACTAACGAAATAGAAAATTACACGAGTTTAAGTTTCAAGTTATCTACCTTAACTTGAAACACTACCATAATACAATAATAAAGGATCCCAACCAAAGTTTTAGAGAAGGGTACAAATTGATATCTCAAATCAATACTACTCCCAATCTAATCCTAAAACATCAAATCCTATGATTTCCGATTGTTAAAGAATACGAATTTTGGAATAAGAAAAACTTCTCTACTCTCTCACTCCTTGACCCTTTCCTTTTTCGGTATTTTTTTCATTCTCTACAAGATGCCCACACACTTTTTGCCTTTTGTACTTTAAAAATAGGTCTTTATTATCAGAAATGGTTTCCTATATGGCTGTGTACAATGATTGTGTGTCTCAATCTTCAATAATCGCAGAAATGCACAGTTATAGTGAGTTACACAGTCAATGGCCGTGTCCTCCACTTATACGGTCGTATCTAATATTGAAGCATCTTTTTTCAACTTGCACATGGTTACAAAAACTTACACGGTTTGCACAAGGTCATGTATAGCAAAGACACAGGGGTATCTGACCTTAACATTGATGTTTCTATCTTTGACCCTTGTTATTCTCCTCGTATATGGTCATAGGAACATACACGGTCTTCACACATGACCGCATCCACTAAAGACACAGGCCTTTTCAACCTAATATAAGTGTGTCTCTAAAAAATAACATCATTTCAACAGTTCTTTATCTTAACCTCCCTCGTTTATTGTTTCTTATAGTTTATGAAGGCATCTAAATAGACCAAAACTTATATTTGCTCTAAAATGGGGCTGAACCCATGACAACCACGTATGAAATCAAATGATACTCTCCAATTCTTAATGGCTTCCTAAATGATGGGCTTTCTTTAATTTTATGTGTTTTATAGTTTTCTTAGGTAAAAGGTGTGTTAGGCTCCAATGTATTGACCTTCAGACCTATTGACCGTGCTTCATGTGAAATCACTCCAATGTCAAAATTAATATATACCTGAAAAGAGTGTTATAAGAGAGATGTATTTACTTCTTAGTAAATGTCACCTCTCTTTTATATAGACAAAATTGTATGACTTAGAATATAGATCCTTACTTTAAGAGAAGGTAGGATAGTTTAATTGTTGGTTCTTACATAGTCCGTCCTAGTAAATAATGAGTTGATTGGGCATAAATACTGAGAGTTTCCATACCCCATAGATATTTATCTGTCTGACCGATGAGCATAATATTTTAAACCATATATTCATAAAATAACTTAGTACATAATATAAGATGACTACTTCCTTACTCCATAAAGGCAAATATATATTTATATGTGTATCATACCATGACAATAGTTGCAAGAAAGGACAAGTTAGGCAACTGAAATAGCCACCTAAAAAGTTCTCCATGTGTATATAATGCCACATTAGTTTAATGCAGGTGTCATTCTAAATTCATAGCCTTCTTCATATATTCTAAATGTATGTACAATAATAACAATAATCATGCAGTAACAATATAATGAATACCGTATCAGATTTGGCACCGGATTGAGTTTTGGTACGTTATTATGCCGGTACCGGTCATTATCGGGTATTGTTTCAGGTAATTTTTTAAATTTAGGAAATAGTCATTGAATTCTTTAAAAATTACAAAATAGCCTTGAATTTTTAACCTTATCTCCAAAAATCAAAATAATAAATAATAATCACAATTAATATGAAATAACAATAATTTTCACATATTTCAAATATAAATAATAACTACAATTTATATGAAAAATAATCATTATCATACAAATATAAAATTAAGAACAACATAAAATATTTAAAATATTACAATTTCAATTTTCATTATATAATAAATAATAATTACATCAAAACATCTAATAAAAAGAATAATAAATATCCTTAACTCTCAAATTATTATAATTTACAATAAGAGTTCGTGATAAGGAAACAACCAAGTAGAATTAAAACATGAAACAAAAACATATATTATTTAATTTACTATCAATTAAATGTATTATATATTTAATTACTTAAAATTAATTATTAATAAAAATATAAATATCTTAATTTAATTTAATTTATAAAATTAATTTAATAATTATTAGTAAATATAATTAAATTTAAAAATATTTTAAAAATATATATATTTAAAATAAAATTTTGATTTAATAATTAAAAATATATATAATAAATATTAGTTTATAAATAATAAATTTTAAATTATTTATTTTTTAAAAAATATTTTATTAATATTTTATAAATAAATATTATATAAAAGATTAAAATAAATTTAAATAAAATAATCTATCTTTAGTTTTTATTTAATGTATAATTATTATTAATAATAAAATATTTATTTGATTTTTAAAATAAAAATTAAAAAATCACAATAAAAGTTTAACTAAATAACAAATTAAAAAAACTTTGAAAAAATTCCCTATATTTTCCAAAATTTTCAGTTTATAACTTAGCCTATATATTTTTCAAAATTTTCGGTACCGACCAGTATCATAAATATCGGCCAGTACCAGACGAAACAGGCCGATATCGACCGATATTTACACTCGGTACTTAAGTACCTCGATTTCGTACCGTTCTCCAACCGGTCCAAAATTCAAAATCCGGGATAGGAGCCCAAACAGGTGGAGATTTCAGACACTATATCAACATTCTTATTTGATTACTAGCTACCAAATACTACACTGGAAATACATACGTTAATCCTAGTATGAGCAGATTTACAATCTTGGTCACTAACAATTACTATTAAAATCAGAGGATGCAAGCAAAATCACCTTCAGAGGCAATCCATTCATAATGGAAACGCAGGAACCATCAATTAGCCACCCAAAAAAAAAAAATTCCTAATATAGGGTCTCCACACATGCAGGATTACAAGAAAGACATTACAGTGCGCCTCCATAAAGAAGATCTCTTAGAGCCTGGGTAATTTGGTGTGAAATTGAGCAATCCAAACATCTCCTTCAAAGTCTCTGCCTGCTCATCAAAACCAACTAGCTTTGCAACAAGGGAGGCGCTCTCAGAGATTTGGTCCATGTTGGTTGTGTTTGTCCACAAGCGATTGGCCAGCTGCAACCTTCTATGGCTTGAATTCAGAGCAACCCCCCACTTCAAGAACAAGTTCTCTCTCTCTTCTCTAGAAAGCCTCTTCTGCATATCCATGCACAGCATTCGTTTCTCTTGATTCAGAGCCCTCTTGCTGTTAAAGAAGGAAATCTAGTTAGCTATTGATCAAAAAATATCTAATAAAGCTATCTTTGTTCCAGAAACATATACATAATATTCAGTTTCCAATTATGTACCTGGAAGGAAATGTTAGTATTCGTCCGTCAACCATGGCTTTTTTACCCTGGGAAAATGTCTCCTTCAGGAAGGATAGTCTTCTGAGCTCTACCTCCATATAAAATGAATCAGTTGGATCACCTTTAAACAGCAAAAAGAAGTAGGTCCTGTGAACCAGTGAGACATTGCAAGCATGCCAAAGATCGATAATTTCCATCTGGAGCCTCTTGAATTCTGAAGGCCATTTTGGAGCACTTTCTGCATCATCTGGAATTGGGTCCAGACCGACATCTTTCACACTCCTCATAGTTATAACCGGAGAATTCATTTTCGAGTCTTGCACCTACAGACCAAAAGAATCAGTATAAAATGTGTAACTAGTTAAACGATCAACAAGCCACCCAGTGAGGCATAGTGTAGATACACACACTGTTAACACTCAACCCCACTCCATGGCCCCACCCTGCAACAACTTTAATAAGGTGGAAATGGGGATAATTATTTTGCAAATACTTTCATTGCCAATTTTGGATTTGGTAGTGACAGTAAGATTATAACTATTTATGAGCAAAGCATAGGATACCAATCATTACCATGTCCATCTTTCAAAAGAAATCCACAACTAGAGATAAAACCAGAGAAAAGGTGTGGAACTAAAGTCCCTTTTACATTTCATAACCATAGTTTGAGCTATCATAAAGAAATGATTGGTGAAAGGGGAAACAAAAGAACTCACTGAAGGATCATCCATGAGCATGATTCCGGCACCTGAGTTACTGAGACTGCTATTCAGACAATCAGTTGGAGGTTCTGCTCTCTGCACTTTACAGTCATCATCATCAGCACTGGTCACAGAAGCCTGGGAAACGTTTCTAGGTACTATGTCACTTCCAAGATCAAATTTCAAAGCAGAAACTTTTCTTTGATAACCTTGAGGTCTCCAAATAAAATCTTTCTCAAGACCTATGGGTGGTGTGCTATCATTCCTTTCTCCCTCCTCAAGCCACCATGTGGACAAATCATCCATAAGTCTTGGCCTGCAGCTCCTACTCCTGATCAAGTTCAAGCTTTTATAGATCGATATGTCTTCTTCCATAAGGCACGGTAATGGTTTTTCGGGAGATGGTATGACAAACGCAGAATATAAGTCAGTCAACCCCACCAGATCCTTCTGTTGGGGTGACTCTACTTCATTTTCTTTATCCTCGTTCTCAACCTCGGTCAATTCTGAGTTGATCTTCTTTGAAAGAGTAGATGGAGCATTAGAGCTCACATATCCATCTGAGCTACGACTTGAAAATGTCACATTTCCACATCTATTTGCGCTTGACTCTTCCTTCTCTATACACTGAACATCCTTGCATAAATCGCCAAAAATGTTGTTAGTCTGTTGTTCACCGTCGTCCCCATGATTATCATGACCATAACTAGTGGTTCTGATAGAAAGCTCAGGAGAGGAGTTTGTTTGAGGAAAATTATCTTCTAGTTCAATTAACTGAATGTATTGCCCCTCAGAACTGCAACTACTCTGCACATCTGAGAACTGAGATGCACTGAAAGACCTAAGACCAACATCTACGGTTTGGGGATCCTCTGAAACTGGTGAATATGATATTGAATTTTCAGATCTCCATGAATGACGCATTTGAAGTTTAGGATAGTGACAATCTGCATCTACCTGGAAATGATAAGAAGAGATCAATTGCATATGCAAGATACTTTGGGATGAACTTGGTCCTTCATTTACGTGAACAAGTCAATTTGAAACCTGTAAGGCAGAAAGAATAAGAGAGACAAGTCGATACCCTTACTGAAGGTGTATGTTCTTCAGCTGCCTCTACCAGATCCTGAACTTGAGACTGAACCGCATGCAATTTTTGGCTAAGCTCTGCAACTTCCTTCCTTAGCTGCACTTAGAAAAAGCTAAAAGATTTAAGGGTTCAGTCAACAAGAAAGAAGTTAACTTTGACACGCCACTGAAATGTCACCACCCTTACTATAAAACTCCGGAAAATTAAAATCTAACAGAGATTGGAGCAATATTGTGCTACTAGTATCCTTATCAAAACTCCAGCAAAAGAAGAGAGCACTAGAACAGAAGATGGCTGATTCTGGAAACAATGCCACATAAGGATCCATCCACGCAGTATTCATCTTTTATGTTTATTGTCGTTAAAATCACATATAGTGCAGAAAATAGGCAGATATAAAAGAAGTCTCGAACTGTGCTCCAAACAGAGAGTGCAATGCAGACAGAAACCTTTGTTTTGATGATCAAATACCTTGTTATCTTGCTAAACACTATGGAAAACATTTCATACAAATTCTTGCTGAAATCAAAATCTTGATATGATGTGAGACTATGCCAATGCTTAAGAGACCTAATAGCTGTGAAACAGCCATTTTGGAGGGGCATTTGTCACCTTTTCAATCTGAAGGTCTTTCTCTCTTAACAAAGCAGTGGAATCTGATCCAACACTATTTGGTCCTGCATTTCTTAACTCGTTTTCCAATCTAGCCAGTTCTCTTTGTAGTTGCTTTACCAAAGCTTTATCTGACATTACTACATTGACCTGTGCATTAGTTGAAACTTCCTTAGCACAACTGGCAAACAAGAGGGTATTTCTAGACTGCTCAACATGGGTTCTGGCAGGGCTCATGGTACAGATAATGGCAGTCCTGGCATTGCCTCCCAAGGAAGACTGCAGGATGCGAGTCAGCTTTGAGTCTCTAAAAGGAATGTGTCCATTTCTTCCTTTGCTGCACCCAACAAAACATTTATGAGAAGCAGATCTGACAATTAGGTTCAAGCTGGGGTGACCTGTGCAAATGTCAAGGGAGGTAGGAGTTCATAGCCGTAATTGATGACTGCCCAGTAAAAGTTCAGAAATTGAAGTTCAGGGAAGGGAAGACAGTGCCAACTTAAGATGGCGTCAGTCAAACAATTAGCCTAATTCAATGCAAGATGAACACCTAAGCTAATGCCACAGAAGACAATTTCTAGCACATTGCTTTGTCGATTGTAGAATAAATGATTTTATGTACGCTTAACAACTTTTGAACAGTTTAAGAATAATCAATGAGAGGCCACATGTGACTGAACTTGAGTGGATTTAATCCTAATGAAAATTGGTGAAATTTCAACCGATCAAACAAGTTCATAACAGACTATCACTGCCACTGATGCTATCATGTCCCTAGCCATATGTGCCACAATCCATACGCTGTTGAAGCATTTAGCCTGTGGCAATTTGACAAGTCATACTTGGTAATGTATAAATTCACCATCGTGGCTCTTCATTTCTTTCCATATTAAGGTGAAATACACAGAGATGAGGTCCAGTGTTTTCCTAGGGAATACTGAAAAAATTCATCAGTGAGCTATAGAAGAGTATTTTATTTTGATAACTACATCATTCCTTGTTGCTGCAAAAAAAAAAAAAAAATTGGGCAGATAATTCAAGTTCCAAGGCAGGTATTCATAAAACTGGATTAAAACAAAACTCAAGTATTACAAACATGCAAATGTATGAGTTTAACTTGAATGCTTAAGCTTCAATCCCAACAAAATGGTTTCATAAGGCAGAGTCCACTAACATACTCCTCCAGTACCACTGAAACAAGAAATTTGACATTTTCTGTAGACCAACCTTAATTTACGGATGACAGTCCCCAATGTCAATAAGCTGCGATTTATATGGCAACCTTCTTTCAACCTCACTCCAGCTGATAATGTCTGGGATGCACGCTCACTTCCCGCCAAATCAACAAAATTCTGTCGAGAAAATAATGATCAAAACAGCTGCTGAAGCTGTCAGGTTTACTAAGTCAACTAACGAACAATTCAATGAATCATACCACAGTGGCCATAAGGGTGCTTGATTTGTCATTGCCTAAAAATTCACGTGCAGAACTTTCAATTGCCTGTCATGCACACAGAGTGAGTAAGAACAATAGGGAATTGAGAATTCATAATGAAATAACTACTCAATCTTACCAGTCTCAGAATCTGATGGGATCTAGAGCTTGTTTCATTTAAGGAAGTCTCGCCTATTTGTCTTTGAGCTGTAAAAAGCACCAGGGATGGATTGAGTATGCAGTAACCAATCATCTAGTGAAAGTAAGATAGTGAAGAGCCTGACTTAAAAGTAAGATAGTTAAGAGCCTGACTTACCTTCACAAAAAGAAATAAGTTCTTGAAAATGA
Organism: Erythroxylum baracoense; assembly: GCA_025629805.1. NCBI lineage: Eukaryota > Viridiplantae > Streptophyta > Magnoliopsida > Malpighiales > Erythroxylaceae > Erythroxylum > Erythroxylum baracoense. The sequence continues at coordinate 24,476,959 of JAOTAY010000189.1, forward strand.
TTCCAGTCCCGTATAGTTGCCTCAGAGAGTTTCTCAACAACAGTTCCTCTCTGTTCACAAAGTTGTTATTTCAATAAAAAACTATAAAAGCAGTACCTCACCAGACTTGGAATGAGAATTACCTCTGGATCATCAAGAAGTCGTAAAGGGGTAGTGTCAGTACTAAGGAGGTCTCTAACAGACTCATTGTAGATCTCCAAAGCAGAGAATTTCAAGACAAATTCTCTTTCCTTGTGCTATAAGAAAGGAAAACGACAAGTTTTCTCAATCAAGGGAAGTCCAAGGGATTTTAAGTGAACACAGGATTTAGGGTAACAAGTATGATAATACACTACCTTCTCTATGTAATCATAGATATCTGCCACAGTGTATTCGGTAATTCCACTCATGGTAAATGTCTTTCCACTACTCGTTTGTCCATATGCAAATACACTTGCTGAAAGCAATGTATCAGTTAAACTGATAAGGTTTAGCAAATAAAGGTAAAGACGGAGCTCAGAGTGAAGTCCAAGAAACAAATTGAGCTGATAAAAAGATATGTACTTACAATTTATACCACTGACACCAGAAAGAGCAACTTCCTTGGCTCCTTGCTCGTACACTTGCCTTGTAGAGCAATCAGGACTAAATACTCTGTCTGCAGCGAACAACAAAGAAAGAAAAAATGGAATAAAACCAAAGAGAAGTTAGCATAATAGACAACCCAGGGGCAGAAAAATAGAAAAGTGAAAGAAAAGACTCCTATGATTTTGAACAGCTTCCAAAAGATTTGCTTATAGAAAGTAAAATTCACACTACTAAAATAAAACTCAAAATGTAGAACATGCATCAATCATTTCAGTAGTAACAGAATAAGAAGACCGGAAAACTTAGATATAGGACAAACAATTGAGATGCCGTTGGCAAGGGAAATAAGTAAAACTGGTCGATACTTTCGAAAAAGAAAAAACAAAGAACTTCTCACCAAATGTGTAGACAGTTGGGTACATGGACCTCTCTGAAACTGAAAGGTTGTTCCTGTACATGATGGTAGTATCAGTGATACATTCCCAATCTGACACATCATTTCTAGCAATCTCCTTCTCACTCAAAGGTCGTAGACGAACTGAAACAAAAATCTTCTCCACATCTCCTGTTGGCCTCTGCATTGGCTCTTCCTCATAAGCCACACCCATTTCTCACCTGTTCTGGGAACAAGATTAGAGAATATACCATACAGGGAAGTCAATTCATCTCCATAAGGACCATAAATAAATGACAGCTTTTTCTCTACTTATCCAGTCAATGCGTTGTGGTCGAGATTAGTTTAATAAAACAACTATGTTGAGTGGTACCTATAAAAAACAACGGCCAATGAACCTTAAACACCCACAATAATCTACATCGACAAACTAATCATGGGTTAGTGCTAAATTGACCGACAGAATTCCGGATATCTTTTTCAGACATTTCTCACTACATTAAAGAAAATGCCATGATTCATGGCCAAGTAAATATGACAATTCATAAGCTATGATTCGTGAGTCAAACAGACGGTGGCTTGTCTAATTATTTAGCATAATTTGGAGTTTTCCTAAATGGTCCCCAGTAACAGTCTGTCAAAGACTTCTTCTCATGTTACCTTAGAGCATTTCCAAATTAAAAAACTTCGTCGGCAGAACGAAACCCCAGAAACCAAAACAAAGAACAAAAATACCTTTTTCTTTCAATTTTACCTTGGTGATTGAGAATTCAGAGTCCCTTTCAAGGAAGGTTTCAGACTTCTCCAAGAATCTTCATACTTTCATGTGAAGAAATTCCAAACTGGGAAGCTTTTTCCTTTGGCTGTTTCGATCCCTTTTTATAACATTTTTTAACTTAACTCTGCAACAATCACAGAAATCTCAATTTGGGTTAACCTCAACCCTCAAAATATAATTCCATAGCAGAAACACTCGCAATCTTTGAGAGTTTTAAGCATTTTTTCTGCGAAAACCGAAAATGTGAAGCATTAGCAACTAAAATGAGCCATCAAAAATCGAGACGGATCAAAATGTAGTAACCGTATCTTTTTTGACTCGAGAACTTTTCCGGATCAAACCCAGCACACATTTTCGTAATCACAGCCAAAAACATCACAAAAGCAGACCCCAAGGTACAAACAAACAGAGAACAAACCAATGGATCGAGCAGTCTGAATAACAGAGCAGCAGAGATTTGGCGAGAAGTCAAAGCTTGGCCTTCTCTCGCTTCTATCTGGCTCACTGCGCATATAGGAGATGTCGTTTTGGACATGTGATTGTTACGACTACGAGAAGGAGCCAAATATAAAGGGAAGGAGCCATTATAATAGAGTGGTTATGGAGTCCATTAGAGTTGGCCTGTAGCTTTCTGTTAACTGCTCTCTGAGTAACTTAATTATTATTAATTAGTTATAATTAGCCTTCGATTTGAAACAACCCGCGGTTTTAATCTTTCGGACCTATTTAAAATTGAATGATCACTTACCTAATTAGTGATTACCTCGCTTGCCAGTGAAGCTTATTAAGTTTTGGTACCAATTATGACGGTTAACTGCCTCCTAACAATAAGGACCTGAAAATTTGATCTTACCTTCCTTAATTGGGTTTGCATTTGGTGGGGTCTCTTTTGTTCCTTAATGTTTGAAGTTTAAAATTAATGGTGGGATCTTACCTTCCTTAGTGTTTTACGGTTGTGTTGAATAGGTTCCACTTTTTCTTTCCTTTTTTTTATCATTAATTCAAATAATTAATAGAGTTAAATCAATTCGTTAAATTCTAAGTTTATTTTTAATGTTAAAATTTTTAAGAAAAACTATATTGATTCAGTCTTAAAATTTTTAATCTTTTAATTTTGGGTTGATTTATTTTAATAACTCTTATAATTAAAAATCGATCAATTTATTAATTAATCGGTTAATTTTTTGAATTAATAATTTCTTATAAACTAAAATGAATCAATTTATTTTCATTAAACTTTAAATTTTTCAATAAGGACAGTATCTTTTAATAATATTTTAAATTCTTTTAATTTTATTTAATCTTTAGTTAGCTTTATAACGATTAATATTAATTACTTTTAAACTTTAAATTTCTTATCTTACCCGTTTAATTTTCTTCGAATTTTTAAAACATTGTTTATGTTTCGCATAAATAAAGACCATGTTGGTTTGGCTTTTTTCTTTTAATTTGCAAACAACCAAATCATATAATATAAAACTTTTCTAATCTTTCGGTATAGTTATTTTAGTTATTTTTACTATTCAAAAGTGCTCCTTCACTTTAACGTGTGCATGTTTACTTTTAAACATATACCATGTGTCTTTACAATTTCACTTTTTAATAGTTAAATTTCATGTTTATTGGATTTGCAAACTCTGCCTTACCATGTTTGAGTTGTTCTTTGGGGAGATTTCTTTTAGATGTACTGAATCCACTTCCCTCCAGAGTGACACAAATAAAAAGCAAAAGCTGTTGAGGGAAAATTGGAAATGTGGGGACTGTTTTGATATTTTAGCAAAGAACCCATCCCCATGTGGCTGACGCCTTTTAGCAAATGGACTTCCACTCCACTCCACGTGTCCCTATATAATAATAATAGATGTCACGTTATGACTTTGAAAGCAAAACAATTATTTAATAATTATACTTATATCTAATTTGATTAACAACGCAGCGAAATACATCTTTTAGCTACTTTCAACATTTCCTTAATTACTTAATTTTTTATTTTAAATATCATTATTTTGTAAACAAAACTTGAATGTTATTCATAAAATTTTGAAAAATTAATAGGATATAGAGGTAAAAAATTATCTATGTATATCTTTCTCTCTCTTTATACATGTATACAATTAAGATGAGAATAGTTTTTCTTATTCTAAGAATTTAAAAACCACCCTAGAAGACTATTGTGAACTGACCTGAACAATACGTTACCTTAAAAGAAAACATATTTAATTTTGGGCGGCTTGCGAGTTCCCGTTTCGTTTCTTTTTCCTTTACATTCAGTTTATAGATATGCACATGCCTCGCGTGGTCTCCGGGACCCACTTTTACTACACTGTGCCCACTTTAGCCCTGTAGTCGACAAGTTGAAAGCTGCAATTGGACCATCCCAATTGTATAAAGATCTCGCTAATTATTACTATACGGCAATTCAATTTGAGGTCATTAAGGGGTTAAACTAATAAAGCTGAATTTTAGAATAATTAATAAAGTTATTGACCAAAAGGTCATATATTTGACTTAGAAAAATAGTCTTTTATAAAATATTTAAAAAATAATTACTTATATGATCCTCTTGCCAAGCGATGATGTATTGAGATTGGCAATTTAAAACTGACATACGGCATGTTTGTCAATTTTGTTAATACAATATTTTAACTATACATAGACAGAGGCGCGTGTTCCAATTTGTATGGATTAAAACGTGCCTTATCTCCGAAAATTCTGTTTCTTTAACAATGTATTTATGTCGATTTATGAAAAATAAAAACAGAGAAAATTGTATATGTTATACTCAATTGATTGTAACATATACAATTTTAATATCATTTTTAATAGCAAAATAAATTAGCAATAATCTTTAAATGTTTTTATTTACCACAAAAAAGGAAAGATCCACATTAATTTACAACATAAATAAATCAATGTTAAATATTGAGACTAATTAAATGAAAATTCCGAAGCAATTAAATTTTAGTTGAAAAAGATATTACCAAATAAAAATCAACTAATTTATAAAAACAACTGATCGTTTAACTAATTAATTACTTAATTTTTGATAATAGTATTTATTAAAATAAACATAATCGAAAAATTAATAAATTTAAGATTTTTACGATCTAATTAGCTAAATTAATTTGATTATTTTTTCCGTTGATTATGAATTTAAGAAAATCAACGTAGAGAAGATATCTAAGTGAGATGTCTCGTGTATGATAGATAGATCGAGAAGAACGATAACTAAAGCATTGCAATTTGGAACTGGCAATAATTTTGTAGGTAAAGATCTGCACATAAGCTCTATGATTGAAATCGTGGGAAGATTTTGTGTCTAAATTACAACGATCTTTTCGAAACTCCATAAATCAGAATCCACAATAATTGACCTCATCAATCATCATAGTCCTCCAACTGTACAGTAATTTAATTATTATGTCTGATTAAGGTAAGAATATCGAGAGATCCAGACTGGCTACTGTTTTTCTTATTTGTAGAACCAATGTATATGTTTAGAATTGTGTGTAATTACTGCAAAAGAGTCGTAAAAGTTAAAAGATATGAGAAAAATTTAGGTTTTTAAATAAAAAGTATCATATAATCATTATAAAATGAGAGAATGTTATTGGTTTACACCCAGTTAATTATAGTTTTGTGACTCAAAAATTTAGAGACAATCTTTATTTTATACAAACTATTTAAAATATGATTTAAGTCCAATACAAAAAAGCTGCCACTACATCTATTTTAAATGATCTTATTGAACCACTAAAATAATACAACTTCTTAAATCTATTTAAGTCCAATCCTATTTTTTAAAGGCCAGGGTCTAATCTTACAAATGTTAATATTAGAAAACTAATATGATTAGACTTAAATAAAGTAAACTATTTTTTTTAATACGAGAGAAACTCCTTCTGGGGTCCAACAAGCAACACCTCCCGTAAAATGGGAGGCTCAGTGGGCAACACCTCAAACGGGAGGGCCTAATGAGCAACGCTCTCAGTGGAGGGCCCAACGAGCAACACCTCTAATGGATAAAACTCCCGGTTGCCCCAAGCTCTTACGAAAACTATAGCAACGTAGCATGGAATCGATTATGAGACCTAGCGCATGCCAAGTCCCGCTCTCAACCATCCGTTCACAGCCCTCAAGGGCTTAAATAGAGTAAACATTAGTTACATACTCTATGTTTAATCGAAAAATTATATGTTGAAAGGATTAAATTAAAAAATCATGCATGAAAAAGTTAGTTAAAACAAATTTGATATTTTTGAATATTCAGATGGTCATGATATGTTACTATGTGTCAATCTTAATCTATAAATATAAATTATTTGATTAGAAAATTAAAGATAAATTGAAGGAGTGCTATTTATCTAATCCTAAATATGATTTAAGGTAATAATTTATATCCATTGTCAACATATTTAAGAACTTAATTAGTCTCACTCAAGAATGGATTAAAGAGAGAAAAGTGTTTTAATCAAGTCGGACTCAATTGTACAGTTTGAGAAATTTTATGATTAAATACGAGTTAATAAATAAAGTTCAATATGAGATATTAGATCCTATTTGAGTATAATTGGTATTAATTAGAATTATTTATAATTAGATAATTCTAATTAAAATTAAATTACTAAAATGTCTAAAAAATATTATAAAGCGGCTTAAACTCTAAACGAGTTAACACTTTTTTCATAACCCTCTCTATAATTATTACAAAATTCTCTTAACATTATCTATGGATACTGTTAAAAGTCTAACAATTTTGCGATTATAATTGTTGAGATGAGCTGACTTCATGGACAACTCGTAAAATATAATAAGAAAATGATTAAATTTTAGAATAAGGTACGAATTATGATTTATGCTTTGTTTTAATTTATATGTTAATCATTTTATAAAATTTTAAGTTATCTTGACTTTTAAAAAAGCAATTACAAAAAAAGTTTTGTAATTATTTTATTATGTGCAGAATTAGATCTTACCTTGATTTTTTAACAAATTTGTCTTATAGTCTTAAGTAAAGTATGCTTTACTCACTAGTTATTTCTGATTTTTGTAAGATTATGCACAAATGTTGTATTAAATTGTATCTATCTAATTAATTTGTCTTCTTAACTTAGCACCGACATTCTCTAACTTGTCATTTTTGTCATTAGAAGAATGCATCGGCGTGAAAGTGGGTTAGTTTGTGTGCTCGAAGCGGGATCTGACATGTCAGTCCAAGCAAATAATATATATATTAAAACAGGTGAATTAGGAGCCTGCATGTGCCCGGTGAGCTGATAGTGATAGTGTATGTGAAAGCTGACAATTCATTAGACTTAAGTCTAGATAAAGTTATACATATATACATATAAAAGAAACAGAAAATATGATTTTTAGAATAATTTGGGGGCATCTCAAGTGGGCTGGTTCGCCGAGTGTTTCTCGACCAAGGAAAGGAATATATATCACAAACCCTGCTTCATGTCCTGCTCATTCACTGAATGGCTTTTACTTCTCTTAAAACTAAAACAAATGTTCATGCAATTCACATAATGGACAGATTTTTAAAATTTTCCTTGTTTCTCTTTTCATAACACAAGCAATCAGCGTATAGTATTGTTCTAATTTGTGTTTGATAACGGAGAACTTACTGTTAATTATTTTTTGAAAGTTCATTTATTCATATAAATTACGTATACTAAATAAATTAGTTTACAAAAACAAATAAAAAGGAGACTTGATTGAGTGATTAAATGGAAATATTGTTCTAAAGTATTGCATCATTCTTTTGAAGGGTAAGAATATTCTGATCAAGTTGAGTGTATCTCAGCTAGTTAACCTATACTGCTTTAAGTTGGTCCCATTTGTGATGGTCCTAAAAGTTGAGCAACACTACTCGTGAAGTGTTCTCGCTCTCCGTAGAGCCCCAGTACTTGTCTTCTCATTTACCCAATTTGTTGATGTTCAGTCAGGGGTGACGGTGATTGGCGCACTACGTAATTGTTCTGGACTTTGGCCTCTTTCCTAAATTCCAATTTCCAACCCTCATTTGAGCCTCATTCCTTTTACAAATACCATCTAGCCTATTAATACAACTGCCTTTTACTGATACTCGGACTTATGCCCTTGCCGGAGTGCCCTAAAGAGTTGTCACATACTAGAGATTAGAGGTTCAAATTGCGGATTGAACCAAAAATTATACAAGACCCCTCTAAATTTTTGGATTTGTTAACCATGGATGGTCAAAATAAGTGATGTAAAGTCCATAAACCCAAACGTTAATAAAAGCTTAACTCAATCCATTGAAAATAAAAGAGAGGAGTAGAGATATAAAAGCAGCAAGTAAGCAGGAAGAAAACAAACGAAAATAACTTTTTTCTTGTTCTTCTTCTCCATTTTTTCAGTTGGTAAGTATAAAAAAAATATCATCTTTCTCTTGCATTTGAAACTTTTCTCATATATTTCCTCATTTTGTTTGTTTTGCACTAGATTAAAAAGAAAATTATGGAGATTAATAAACCAAAAATTTATAGATACGGAATAAAACTTCAAGTAGGTAAGATTTCTATCTAAATTTCATCCCTTTTATTAGTGATTTTTAATCATCCTAAACTAGTTTTTCGTTGGAATTATGTTGTGAATGTTTGTGATAACAATTTTGATGAAATTAAAAAGAAAACAAATTGGAGAAAAGGTGGCTGAAAAAAGAGAAAAAGAGGAGCTATGAGAAGAGGAAAGGGTGAAGAAGAAGGTAAAATAAGAATTTAAGTCCTAGAAGAGCATTTTAGTAATAATAAAAGAAGCTATATGTAAAATAAGATTTTTTTAATATCTAAGGATATTTTAGTAATTATGGTGGTAAGATAAAGAAAGAAATTGCTAATAATTACGAATAAAGTGGTAAAAAGGGGTAATTTTTTATTATTAAGCGCAATTGGGTTTAAAAATTTTCTTAAATAAAATCTAATACAATTTTGTAAATTTCTAGGTCCAAATGATGGATTAGGAAGTAGATTAGTCCGGTCAAAATATTTAAGTAGGAAAATCTAGTAAGGATAACCTTAACTTGTACCCTTATATTTGTGTACGGTTCATAAAAATTGTGAAATTTTATTATTAATAAATTATTTTAAAATAAATAATATTTTAAATTAGTAACTAATTAAATTAATAATTGCATACATGAATTTCTGAAATATATTAATTTTGTAAGGATTTTATTTATTAAATAAATAATTGACGAGGTACAAAATATGTAGTGTTTATATTTTGTTATATGTTATGATGTGTATTGCCTGATAATTTGGGGAAACATATAATATTTATAATTTTTAGTTGTACATGTGTATAATTAAGAAAATTATGGTAAGATAAATCATGTTCATAAAATTAAATAGAGATTGGATTATAATGGTTTGAGAATAGATTATTGAAATTATGAATTTATGGCTTGCCGAAGATAGGCTATATTTGAAGGTCATAGATTGATAGGTTGTTGAGATACGAGCGAGTTGTGGTTATGTACCTGTCCGTGGAGCAGGTATTAAGGCATCCAAGGTCTTGGGATGCCCTGTGTTGATAGTTAGGTACCAAAGTGATACTAGGGTATCTTAGGTATATCCTGTGTCGATAGTTAGGGACTTGAGCGTTATTAGGGTACTATATTAGATTGAGATAGTCAAATACCTTATATTGATAGTTAACACATTCGATTAGGTTTCCACTTAGTGAGTGATTATTGTAACACCGCCTCACCGTAGGGTATGCACCGGAACGCCCGTAGGTCATTCCGATACATATCCTATGATAAGAGAGCGCTGCGTGCAATCACTACAGTACTTCACATGGTATCATATCAATTTGAATAATTAAAGCAGTAATTGTAAATCACAAGATTTTTAAAACCAAACTCTTCCTCTTTTCATT